>OX596266.1:9344154-9944154 GCA_951394255.1 Polyploca ridens
CGACTGAAGAACTTTGTGTCCATGGTCATGAACAAATATTAAAAAAAGCCAAACTAGGGTTTCCAGCGTCGGTTGAATCGATCGATTTTTAATCAATATTCGATCTTTTAAATCGTCTTTGGAGAAACGGATCGATCTTAAGATCGCCACGAAATTAAAATATCGGAAATCGATTTTAACGAGACCATAATATTCCATTTCGAATTTTCGAATTGATTATTTTTTGCAGTATTATGTTAAATATTACAGTTTTTTTTGAATAAATTAGCACAAGTCTCTCATCAATGCCGAAATCGATGGGAGGGCGCCTAAATCGTTGTTTTTCAAAAAAAATCGACAGCGTAAGTTTAATCGAATAACGATATTTGTTTAATTATTATTAGTGACCTAATAAACAGTGCATTTTTAAAAAAATATTTTTTGCTACTTATTAACTAAGAAATATATTTAATATCATAATATAATATAAAATATAAATATTGATTTTCTAAGGATCGACCTTGTATATATTTTTTTAATCGATATCAGTCACTTCGATTTGAATCTATCGATAATAAATTTTGTCAAAGAACGGTAACCCTATGCAATGCCAGCGAAACCATAAACAAAACAATACAAATAAATTGCGAAGTTATATTTGAGTTGCTCTAACGTTGGTAAACTGTAGTTTTTTTAATTTGGCTGGGTTACTAGTGTCACAACAGAGTAGGTATGGTTACTTTTGGTCCATAAATCGCGAATGTCAAATGTCAGTGTGCTACGCATAGTAAAAACGTGATTTATGCTTTCGTCGTATTATCCTAAAGAAGTGTGTGTGCGTGTATGCATATGCCGAAATCGTTTTAGTGTGCGTGAATTTGTTACACGAACTCGCGAGTGCCTGCGCGGCAAAGTTTGAAATTTTGTATTGAATGTTAGGTTAGAATTTTTATTTAAAATGATTATGTAGTTTAATTGAATCAATATATCATATTATGGAATCTTATGAGGTAAGCATTGCTTATTTGCCTATATGGAATGCACGCCACTGTTAAATTCTTCCTCATTTATTGTGGTATATTGTATAAACCTACAGAATAACAAAATTGTATCGTTTTATTAAAAATGAATTCACAAAATGGCGTCACATACGTCAACGTATGATAATGTGGAACAATAAAAGCGGCTAAGTCGCCGCTGGAGCCATGATTCACATCACAATGTGGGTCAACACCTGGTCAACAACCCACAATCGGACGAATTATCGTCTAAATTCAATATTTCACAAACCGTCCGCGTCGCCGTATTAATACAGAGATAAGCGAAATGCGAAATATTTACTCTTGCACGCCGATAACGGACTATGAAGGCATCTTTATCATATTCCCTTCGGATTTAAATACGAATAAAATTTAACTTTATACCCTCACTTTTACAGTTGGTAATGGTTCGCGCGACGTTGTCATCTTCGGTTTCATCTTGAGTTTTGCTTTCTTATTTTTCTAGTGGGTTCGTGTTGGAATTTAGGCTTTATGGTGAGTGTGGTAGATGGTGTATTTGCGTGGTGTTGTGCCGTGTGTAGTGAGGATGCAAGGTCGATGCACCGCCAGTCCATCGTAGAGTTTTTATTTGTTTTGGCGAGTCATACGACCCAGATCGCGGTCCGGGGAATGAATTTATTCAGTTATCGATTGGACATTGTGTATAATATCGATGTTGAATACGAGACAACGTCTCCTTTATTATGTATCTTGCAGAGTGGGAGAGTGAATTCTAAACACTTTTGGCTTTTATTCTTAGGCCATGATAACATTAAGATCAAACGAATATAGGTACAGTAGTATCCAACTGATATGGCGCGTCGTGAATCTTCGTTCGCACAGAAAAGAAAGTATGGCCCCGAAGATTAACGAAAAAATGCTTAAAATTTACAATCAACCTTAGATCACTACTAAAAGGTTCATAATATACTGCAGCTGTTAGTTCCGTCTCACTCGCAAGTCACGGCCCTCCGCACGTCGCGCGCTAACATGGCTGTCGACCAATAGTTCCCCGCGCTTTGAAAATGTATCTTCTGCGCAGGTACATCGGTATGCCATATTAGTTGGGTACTACTGTATCTACTAGGTATGATGAAATGATTATATTTTGGCTAGCCGTATAAGTAATGGTGATGGTGGTTGTAATCACACAAAGCCAAGAATTGAAATGGCTATCAAGTACAGCCACTGGAACACATTGGTAGGTTCTTGGCGACCGATATTCAACTTGAAGGAACAGGCGGGCGGGTACTACAAAGTAGCCTACCTAACAGGAATAACATGTGATCCACGGATGCTTTTAAAGATAAAGAGAAAAATCTATAAGTCCGTGGTAAGACCTGTCTTAATGGTTCGGAATGTTGGCCAGTAAAGAAGATGGATGAAAGAAGATTGCATGCAGCTGAGATGGGGATATTGAGATGGATGTGTGGAGTGACAAGAATGTTTAAGATAAGGAATGAGTATACAAGGGGAAGCTTGAAAGTAGCGCCAGTGACTAAAAAGTTGAGAGGAAACTTTTAGCGTGGTATGGACATGTTATGAGGAGAAATGAAAGCCACGTTACTAAAAGAGTTATGAATATGAAACTGGACGGAGATACGGGAAGAGGAAGACCGATAAAGAGATGGATGGATTGTGTGAAAGATGATATGCGTAAGAAAGGAGTGGATGCTAGTATGATGGATAGAAGAGACGAATTGAAGAAGCGTACGTATTGCACCGACTCCAAATGATCGGGAACTGGACAGGCAGATGATGATTTAAGAATTAAACCTCTTGGGGTTAAAATTAGAGATCTCGGGTGATAATTCTAAAGCTAGTAATCTGCCAGCCTTCTGGGGACCTTGCCGATGCCAGCAGCAGCAGCGTCGAGGACATTTTTATAATTATAGTTGATAAACAAGCTTACGGCCTGCCTGATAGTAAGCGGTTACCGCAGGACGGTTATGGACTCACGCGTTACCGACCCTTCCCGTCCCAATGAGCTCTGGCGACCTTACTCACGCGCAGGAACACAACATAGAGTTATTTGGCTGCGGTATTCTGTAAGGAGGTACTTCCACAGTCGAGCTGCTCTTTGAGCGAATAAACGCTACGCTCTACCTTTCTTCATTACATTATATTCTATACAATTGTTGTAAACATATTTATGCAAATAATAATCCGATAGCTGTTTAAACGAACGAGCATTCGACTAAATTAGGAATAAGTAGATACAGTATAACCTTCAGGCGACATGATTTTTAGAATCATTGCGATAGAATATTATAGTGTTTTTTTTTTATTATTGTTTATAGGCCTGTGTTTGACCGCAATCTCACCATGATAAGTGATGATGCGGCCGAAGGTGGTAAGCACACAAAGCCTAGAAGGAATCCTAAACCTGGAAGGAAGCCTAAAAGGAGGCGTTAACTAACAACCGTCATACCCGATCATACCCGTGTCACGGTTCATGGTCTAGTACAGTGGTTCCCAACCTTTTCTTGACAAGGGACCTCTTTGATTTCTTTGTTAATAGCAGGGACCACGATGTAGGTACAATAAAAATAAACTGAATCAATCCGAAAATTACTACACGCAAATCACTTAGTTCCAATCAACTCCTGACTTTATTTTTAACTACCAACAAAGCAGTAGGATACCCATGTTCACATAAATAAGTTGTTGAGAAAACAGTAAGATAGCGCAAGGAGATTTCTCAAATTTCGGTGACAAAGAAATTCCTTTTTTACACCAAAACTTCTCAATTGAATAAAAGCGTCCTTTAGTTTCTGTAATATTTAAATTGAATGAGTTCTTCCTGGATTCTCCTGAAATGCCCGTGAAATCGTTCGCGGACCATATTTTGGCTCCCACGGACCACTGGTGGCCCGCGTACCCCTGGTTGGGAACCATTGGTTTAGTAGAATCGCTCTATTAATATTCTATCACTATGTTTAGAATCCTTTTTAATATGTGTTTTTTTAATTGTGAATAGGCCTATGTTTGACCACAATCTCACCGTGGTCCACCTAAAGCTTAGCAGGGATCTACCTCTCAAATGCAATTGCTTAAAATCAACCTAATAATGGTAGTTAATTATTAAAATTTAATACCTAAATCTTTGCCCTAATTCCGAATTCCATCCTTCTGTTTTTAAACGGTTAAATAAACAACAGGACAATTCTGCAATAATTCCCAAAACTTGACACATCTGGCATACACCTACAGATAAAAAATGTCAACTCAAACAAGGACATTCGTTATCATTAAACAATTTTGCGTTGAAAATTTCACAACGCACATGATTCAGCGCAAATAATACAACTCTTGTAGTCCAAGTCTGTCGGCAATGCGATAAACTGGCCGTTTCTTTTGCAATGTTATTTGTCATTAAGTTCGTGCATTGACACTTCGCTACCAGATATGGGTTCTTTGACTTATTCCTTATTTCAATATGCATACCTACGATTCGTATAAGATAAATAAAAATGGTATGTTGTTTTCGAAAAAGAGAACAAAAAATAGAACGCAGCGAATTGTGAATTGTAATGATCAGTTCACAAAAAAACCAAAATAAGTAATACCTAATTTTAAAACGTCGTTCATTAATTTGTTGCTGAAATAGGCATATTATGTGTAGTTTAATTTAATATATAATTAGAGCACATAATGTACTTTACCCATGCAAATTGCAGTATTTTAGAACAATACCTGCGTGCGAAATTTCAAGAAACAAATAAATCATTATTACCCCAGCGTCAACTGTCAAAAGTTCAACGAACCTCTTCAACTCAGGAGTCGATAGTTCAAAGTTTCGTTTTCATGGTTTAATGGGTGCGTTCACATTACAATTGTTTGCGTAATCCGACTCCTGCGCAGCTATAGGAAGTGCCATTATGTGAACGCGTCCGTTGCGAATGCCACCAAGTTATGGCCTGTGGCCCTATGGTGGCCATTTACCATGCGGAATTGTTAATACCTCGATGGGATTTTAAATTTATGACTTCTCTTAAGCTTTTTTAAATATAAGACTTCGATAAAGAGTTCACTTTGTCTTTTAATAAATCTTGCTAAGATTCTGTAGGTACGAACTATTTAAGATTTGGATAAATACATGTAGGTATTTTGTTTTTATAGACACTATGACTCAAAACAGATCTAGTTTTTCTTAATAACCTACAGGTGATTATTATAAATCATCAGATGAGCATCAAAATTAAGAATTTGGTGGAATTATTGCATTGGTTTGTACCAGAGGGTTTAAACTGTTTTTTTGAATTACATTTACATAAAATGTTTATGAGCCGTTTTCGGTCTTGTTTCATGTCCTGTCCTAATTCTGTATGACCATCTAACCAACACGATCGTAATTTTTTTTGGCACCATCTATCAAGTATAACATTTATAACGCCATTCGAATTTCTCTAAAACCTTTATTATTTTTTATAAATCCTGCTATTTTTATTTAGGAAATTACCTTTTTTTATCTTCCGAGAGAAAGGTAAATAACAGCACCACAAGTAATATTCCCTATCAGTCCGCGTCCGTATTTTATTATGCACTTATTATAATTAACTGCGCAACTATTTTGAACGAAAGCTGCCGATTAAGCGCTTTCATCGCTCTAATGCAACTAAACGCTACTAAATTGGATTAAGCGTTAACCCGTTGGCCTTAATTTGATGCTAATGACTATTTACTATTAACAAAACAGAGTGATGGTCAGTTTAAACTGTATTTAGCCCTTTTGTAGCTCTTACTAAAATAGCGTCGAAGATATATTACCTAAAAAAAGCTTCTATTAATAGTTTTCTACAGTTATACATATTATAGGCGTTCTTATAAGGTGCTAGAATTTCGCTTTTAGCCAGCAATTTTACTACAAACTATCATCACAACCTTACCTACCAGGTTCTTTAAATGACGTGGCCTCGTCATGTCTGTAACTACATATGTATATATACTGCATACATAATACTACTTATACTATCAAAATCCTGATAGATGAGGTTGAAACTAATTTCAGTAGCTATTACCTCTACAAGTGTACCCAACTTATATGGCGCGTCGTGAATCTTCGGTCGCACAGAAAAGAAAGTATGGCCCCGAAGATTAACGAAAGAATGCTTAAAACTTACAATCAACCTTAGATCACTACTGTAAGGTTCGTAATACACTGCAGCTGTTAGTTCCGTCTCACCCGCAAGTCACGCCCCTCCGCACGACGCGCGCTAACATGGCGGCAGCTGCCGACCAATAGCGTTTCCCGCGCTTTGAGAATGTATCTTCTGCGCAGGTACATCGGTAAGCCATATTAATTGGGTACTACTGTAACTCACTGGCACTAGCTTTTACTATAATAAATAATAAAGCTACTGTGTTGGCTGTTATGTAACAAATGATGCAATTTCATTGCTTCTTACTAAAATTATAAATGTAAAAGTTTAGATGTTTGATTTTGTTTTTTATTCTTTCACGCATTAACGGCTGAAGGGATTTGGATGAAATTTGTCACACAGACGGAATAGGTTCTGGATTAACAAATATAAGACTTTGCATGCCGGGGAAATATAAGATTCCTGGGGTATAAGAATCTAGTGACATGAAAGCACATTATTTATATATTTACAAAATGATTATAGATCTTACCTATTATCGAGGATCTTGGAATCAGGTGGCGGGGTGCCGCTGGTGCTCGAAGTAGACTTGGCGCTCAGGTCGAGAGGCTGTTCAGCCAAGTTGGGTGATGACGGCGCCGGCACCTTGTCACCCACGTCTGTTAGCCTGTAGGCGATAGTGATGCGTTAGTTCAAAGTCCATAATGCATTTCTGGCTTCCAAAAAATACCGTAGAAGGAAGGTATAATGTCTAGTTTACTTAAACTGCCTGGCAGTTTAGGCGTATGTGTAAAAAAAAGTATTTTGAATTTGGAATGTTTTGTGGATTGTGAGCGTTGTCAGTCTTATGGAAATTCCCAAATGTTTTTGAATAGCCCGCGGGTATTTGCTTATTCTATTTTTAAACTTTACAAACCACCGTTACAAAGATATTTGTTGTATGGATGTGTTATTAGAACGAAAACTACGCGAAAATACATAAATAATAGATAAGAATAAATAAATAAATAGATAAAACAGATGAATGGGCGAAGCGTACAAAATGCACAATAGAATTTTGAAGTACAAACTAAAAAATGTAGTATATCGATTTATCTAAAAAAAAATTACCTCCAAGGGGTGCAAGGTTGATGTACATAGTAGAAACAATTATAATCATAATTACATCGGGTCCAACCCATAGTTTGCACTTTCATTCGCCGAAATACTTAATACAATGAATAGAAATTTATAAAAATTGTTTGAACAACTTGGGTGATAAGTGTTCATCTGCATAAAATTCGGTGTTCACAATTCTATTTATGTTAAAATTTTGACCTTTCAATGAATTTGTTGCTTTAGGGCTATTCTTCATGAAGATCTATTTTTATTGCAGAAATATTGCAGCTACGGAAAGAAATCGAAAGCTAAAACTTTTATCTTATTTTTTAATTGAAGATTTTTTAATTGTTTTAGTTTTTCTTTTATAGTTTAGTCACAGTTCATTTTACATAGCCTTTCTCAAGGAAGCCTTTAGGACAGTGTTTTTCAATCTGTGAGTCGCGACTTCCTAGGGGGGTCGCGAAGCCTTAGTCGGGGGGTAGCCGGCAGAAGGAAAAAGGCAAGGCAGACTTCGCACAAGCGGGCGTCCAACTTACCTCTTACAAACCTCTCGCGGCTTCTTGCAGACTAATAAGTAAAGGTATCAAAATAAAGAAAATCATTATCGTAGTCTTTTAATTTATAAATTCATTGTTTGTCTGACAAGGGGGTTGCCAGAATTTTTCTACCTGTAAGGGGGTTGCGAAATCAATAAGATTGAAAAACACTGCTTTAGGAAATTATAAAAGCCGCATCAAAATGCGTGCAGTGGTTTTCGAGTAATAAACGCACTAACGAACTGAACTGACAGATACACGTTGCGTTTTATACGAGTATGTAATGTAAGAATAATGTAGTTATAGTGACTTATCAATCCCGAATCAATGATGCATTTAATGTAATGTAGAAAAGGCGTAAGTAAGTGCCATAAATAATAAAAAAAAAAACATATGCGTAATAACTTTTTAAGTGGGTAAAAAGTGAAAGGTATTGTATGTCTCTTTGTCTACTTTCCCATTTTGACGTAGGATATTTGCATGATAATACATTATCATAAAATGTCAAAACATAATTCCACACCTTTTATGCAAATATTGATATAATTTGGTCGTTTAATTATCTCATTTTTTTACCATACCGAGTAAAATTGCGTTACCTACTGTTATTTTTTACTTTATATTTTTAAAACCAAAAAAACGTTTTTCATTTAAAACTAAATTATAATATGTTAATACTACGAATTGTTTTTATTTTATTTATATAATTTAAAATACTATATAGTTTTGCACCCGGAAAATGATTTCAAGTCAAATATCAACCTTTTTCCTAAGCAATTAAAAAATTCATGGCAAGGCAGAATTGGCTCCATATTACAGAATCACCCAATAGTCTGGAAAAATAATAATAACATCTTATTTTTTCAGCTTTTTTTTTTTCATTTTCAACAAAGAATAAGTTGAAATTACATCAAAGCATGTCATTTGCGCAGCTGTCCGTAGTTTCACGAACGGTCGTTGCACACAGCGTTTTGTACAAGCCTATGTAATGTTAGCACAGATGCATTATCAATTTGTCTGTGTCAAAAGTATAAATATTTCTTTTAAATAAATGATTAGTAACAGTAATATTTTTTGAGAGGTAAAAATTTTTTTCAATTGCAAATGTGCATCTCGTAAGATGGTACCCATTTTTTTTAGGTTTGATAATAATTATTTTTATAGGATTAAACGTTTGTGAATGCATCGACGAAGGTTAGTGTTGTTTTTCAATTGTTTCGTAGAGAATACTCAATTTATTTACAATATATGATATAGTTATTATAAAATATCGTATCAAACTGCAAATAAATTGAACATTTGTTTTCGAATAATTCTTTGGCATGTTGGTTTTTGTATTGTAATATATTTATTTGCTATAAGGCACTTTGTTCTTATTCATGTGTTCATTGTTAGTTCATTTACACGGTAACCTACAGAACTGCATATGTTTTAGGAACGTCTGTTTTGTCCTGTTTGCATTCAAATTGTTTATTTAATACCATTAGTGAATCATCGATTATAATTTTACAAAAATGTTAATTTTTAAAATAATATTTTTAATTTTTAATTGTCATTTTGAAAATTAACTCATAGTTGAATGTCACATTATTTAAACGCGCAGTGAATTAAGCATAATATACCTAAGTCTCTAGTAGTTTTTATATTATTTTTAGTATTTGAGTGATTGTTTCATATTTACTGGTCTGCGGTTACTTGGCTCGCGGTTAAAAATATAACAATGACATCAATTGTTATTATAGGACGCGCGTCCCTCGCGAGAACCAACGGGTTAAGTCTTCTATTTACTTATTAAATATCGATTCTGTCGACTTTGTAGTTATTGCCAACGCGCCGGCACGCAATTGTTGTCAGTGCGATTAGAATGTAAATATTATGTAATGAATCTAGCTTGTTTTGAAAAGAGTAATTGCTGAGTTTATTGCCGGCTCTTCTCATCAAATGCAACTTTCCGAACCGGTATTGGAGTATTAGAGTCAAACTTTTCATACGTGCCTGCGAAAGTCTATATGAATAAATGATTTTGAATTTTAATTTAAGAGTGCGTACCAAGCCAGAAAAATATGGCAATGTCAGATGAAACAAACTTATGTCTAATCTTCGCGTGGAGATGAGATGGAGATAGCGTGTTTCGCGGAACAAAAATGAACTAAGCGCTTTTTATCTAAATAACTCGTAAAGTATAGAATATTTAAAAAAATCGTTAGTAGCAGCCCTAGGTCATATGTTAGTGATATTATTTATCGAATTTTTGTCTTAATTAGATACACCATGAACGAATAAAACCGAAAATTCATTATTATTAGAGGTAGCTTTGTGATTTTTTTCTATCGAGAAAATTTCATTCCATTATGTTTTTGCTCAGACAGAACCCTCGCGTATATAATGAACATACCCATATAAAATATTTTTTCATTTAAATACTATAATCACTTGGGTAAATTTCAATTCTAAGATTGTTATTTTGCTTTATACGCACTCTTAACAAGTAAATACTTCGTTACTTCAGGCTGCAGTTTTCTTTTCAATGTTGTTTGGCTTGCTTCAAAATCACCGTAATAAATGATGTTGTGACCGAAGCACTGAAAGCTTAGAAATTAATTATCTCTCAAGTGCAGTAAATTTTTATGTTCTGCAATTTGACAGTCAATTACTATGCTATGTGGCAGTAAAGCTTAGAAATTAGCTGGCTATCAGTGCAGTCAACATATCAATCCAATAACCTATTTAATCTCGAATTTATTTATGGTTTCCTAAAAACTGTTTTAGTAGTATTAAAACCTTCAGAAATATAAATAGTTCAACATTAATTGTGTCATATTCTGTAAGTAAACCAGTTTGAAACATGCCATTGTAAGCAAAGTCGGCTATTTCACAATGTCTTTCTTTAGTATGAATTTCCATCTGTTCGCAAGTTGCGGCCATTTTAACCATCTCAATAATAATGAATAGGGAAACATTGTCGAACTGAGCAGGTGACACGCGCTATGCTGACTTCACGATAATGTAACGATATGATTCGTTACATTATCGTGTCGGTTGAATATTTGCAAGCAGTGAGATTTATTGAACCTTATATTAAGTATGTATTTACAAACAAAATGTAAAGTATACGTATTATATCAGTTATCTGGTTTCCATACTACAAGCTTTCCTTAGTTTGGGATCAGATGGCCGTTTGTGAGGAATGTTCCAGAATATTTATTTATTTTATAAGAATTTCAATTGAAATTGGTTGATTATTCACGCCTAGTAATCCATAGATAAAATACAGTTATTCAATTATATGAATAAATGTCTCGAATGATTAAAAACATAGTTGATATTGTAAAGACAACGGAGGCTATGCAAATCTCTACGACTAGTTAAACACCCACCTTGAAATAGCATAAATATGTTTTCTACACTTAATAAGGCTTTACATTTAACTGCTAGTCATTATGTCACCTTGACCTCCTAAATACGAGGATAATGCATTCATCAGTTAGTACTTTTAAATAAATCCTCATTTAGTAAACTCAGGGTACCTACAATCTACATTTCACCTTCACAAAATAAATCACACTCAGTTTATTTATAAGATCCGACACGAACAGCAATCGACAACCACCACAAAATCAGACATCAATCAAATGACTACATCTTGGGCATCAGATTTGCTGACATCTCATATCAAACAAATCTTCGACTCATCAATAGGCCGTAAAAACCACATTGTATATCGACATAATACCGTTTCAATATCGTTCGACAGCACAGCGCCACGAAACCGACAGAAGTGTCTATGCGAACGAAAAGCGGCTCAATAGCCTTCAGCATTCAGCACAACGCTGACGGGACGTGGCCGACCAACAATACACGCCGTGATGTTATTGTGGACTGTACCTAGTTCTGATGTTCTTGAAGGTGACATGTGACGCTGGGAAACTATTCGATTGAGAATTTAGTTTGTATTGTTGTTCAGTTTAAAGTATAAGGACTAGATGCATTCGGAAACACAGATTAGTAGTCCGTTAAGGATGTTATTAAGGATCCTCAAATGGCAGGACTTGGCTCAGTGGTAGTCTAAGCCGAGAATAAGTTCGTGAGTTTGGATTTATCCCTCAATCACGCTTCAACATTTGAACGGAATTTGGCATGCAAATATAATGTGTTCTGGATTAACACATAGGATTTTTATCCCGGGAAAACAATATATCCATGGGAACCCGGATAATGCTCACTTGCATCATCCTGGGTCATTTTAAACCCAGGTTGACGCAACAGCTCAGAAACAACATATAAGGCAGGTTCACATGCTATTTTTATTTAGTCTTTAACATTCCACTCAAAATCATCTCCGTCCAATTGTCAGTAGATTCCTCTTTCTATGAGATAAGTACAAGAACATAAACAGCGGTACGGAACCACGAAAGCCTCGAATCCAACGGAACTGAGATTGTCGGCGACGTTTCCGTTTGGCAAATCGAGAACAGCCGAGACATTTTAGCATACGCCTGTCTGTGTGTATGTACGTTTTATATAATATGATTCTAGTTTGATTCGAACAAGCTTACTGTTTGTATGACCTTTATCATTAGTAATGCAATTCAGATGATTTCGCTAATCTTCTTTGATAGATTTATTAAGATTTTTATATGCAGGTACATGCCATTCTGATGGGATGTGGGTGACCAAGCCAGACCAGGTGAATTATCAATCTAGAACAACTCTTTTCGAGTTTCATTTAGTAGGTAGATTGACCTTTAATTTTAAATTAGGAGCAGGTGAACAAAAGCGGACTTGTGCATGATTGACGATTAAAAAAAAACGGTCATATCTCATTCATATTCAATAAATAAATGAATATGAAACTGGTCTATACAAAATAATTATCAACAAATGCGATTTCAAACAGAAACGGACATGTCTCTAATTTTTCTAAGTAGGTATCTTCTGATAAATTATAACATCACTTGTCATCTAGCCCAAATACAAAACGCGCAATTCTCAACCGAACGCATTTAAATTTCAAATTGGTCCAAGTGTTGAACCTTGCAGACCCTGTGACAGCCCCCATAGAGCTGACTACGTTAACATTACAAGAACAGTTAAACGCTATTAAACATCGATTAAGATTCATATAGTATCGAAATGTAATGAGTACATTACGAGGTTTTCACGTGTCTCGATTTTAAATTAACCTGTTGTGTGGTCGATGGAGTCAAAAGCCATACTAAGATCCGTGAAAATTTTCAAATGTGACTAATGGTGTACAAATGCGCAATTACCGTTAATTAAGGCCATATAAGCAATTTGTTGGCTCTTAAATATGACAAAATGTGTTTTTTAACCAAATTCAAACATTTCTCTTTTGTAGAATTAACACATCCTGTTCTAAATGTCATTTGGGTAACGTATTTGATTGCCAATTATTAATTTAATTAATAAATGGAAGATAGAAAGTAGGAGATAGTTTCCGGGAAGCTGACTTGGAATTTACAATCCAATGCATTACTTAATTAATATAACTAAAAGATACTGCAGTTGGGGCAAATAAAAATATATATATTTTTAAACATAAATTGTAAATAAGCGATACAGTAAATAGCCCAACATTAAATTAAATTAATCGTTGTATTGACGTACTTTGAAGTCAATGAAACAATCGAAACATAATTAGTTTCACTGTCAACGACATTGATTAATAATTATATTAATAGTTTAACAAATATGAATTTGCGGAGAGCGACAATAACCTAACAATCTTGTAGACTATAAAATACTAATAATATGCTTTTTAGATTAATTAGATTAAATCTGTACATTAGTGCATACTGGCAATGACTCAGTGATTAAATATCATGGATGCCAGTGTAAGTACGATTCAGCTTTGGAATTGGGACGTGGACTTACTATTCTGGCCGACCTTCCGAAGGTACGCGGGGCACATAAAGTGCTAACGATCTACACAATGCACGGATAAATCGAAGGTCTCATGAAAACTTGCTTAAATATTTCAATGTTGCAGACATGCAATTATTTATGAGTTTCGGCTTGATACGCGCTTCGATAAATTCTACGGAATATTTTATCAAACTCATTAACAATTGCATCCACCGCTTTGGAATATAATTAAACTGAGAAGACTTCGGCAAAAAGCCAGTTTCTTTTGGTGGATCTTTCTTTTGTATGTATGTAATTACAATTAAAGAATCAATGTATAAACTAGATTTTTCCGAATATTGTCAAAATGAATAGATAACTATAAGCTAATAAAGTAATAGAGAAGTATTTGGTCTTCTAAATGACTTATAAAAGAAGTAACTAATCAACAGTTAATGCTAAGATCTCCAAATGAATTTCACCATAAAACTAAACCATTTTTTTATGATCCTAATAAGACAGTCAAACTACTCTTGATGGAGAAACATCAACAGGCGACAATGAGACATCAAACAGGATTCAAGAAATCGCTAGAAGTATCACAGTAGCGACAAAACCTGATAATATTTCGCTAGTTGATGTTACCCGATACTAAGAACCGGTCGGAAACGTTGTGAGAAACCGCGAAACATACATAGCTTCATATAACGATTCACGTCTCGTTTCAAGGATCTATCTTTATTTATAGATGATATAGTTGTATCTACATGTGCTGCGCTGTCCCGCGGCTCTCCTTCAATAGATTTCCGCCTAACGTCTTTATTATGATTTAAACCAGTAATGTATGTTTTAATTAAATTGTTATGTCGTAGGTAGCTGAATGATGTTATTGCAGAATATTATTATTAGATCCCCACATTTACAAAAATAGGAATCTTTAATATGTTCTTAAATAATCTTGTAGATACTATCCAAATTAACTTTCCAATTTTATCAGTTAATTTAACTGATAAAATTGGAAAGTTAATTTATAACTTTTATCATCAAAAATTCAGACAAAGAAATTGTTACCATTAGTAAAAAAAAAATGGAAAATTCTTATAGCGCGATTCAGACGATCTAAGAGCAATTGTACGTAGTGTTAAGGAGGCTAACACAAGGTTACCCCTCAGGCAAGATTTATGATGGTTCTAGTCCCAAGACAAAATTATAGTTTACAAGTATTGAATAGACCATTCTAATGGCATTGAAATAAAGTTTAAGGCGAAATATCGGATGCCAGATGTACTTTCAACGAAGCAAAATGATTCTCAATGAAGAATCTATTACGTATATCATTTAATACGTACCTACAGTAAGTCAAGGCATGTGTATTTAAGATTGATTAAAATTCTTGAACGTATGGATTTTTTAATGTTTGATAAGGTCCCAGATTTTGTTTGCTATTATAAGGTTATTACAGGGTTGTTACAGGGTTTAAAAACTGGTTAGCATTAATGATATCAGTTCAGTTACAGAAATATGAATGTTGTTATTAAATAAATTAAATAATGATGTATTTAAAACTAAGGATTCGCCCGTGAAAACGTTTCCCTCGAAAGTTTTTTTTAGATTTATTCTGAGTTAATTTGACCCTAAAATAACAGTTTACGGCTTAATCCTGGGCCAAATTCTTTAATTTCAACCACCAGCAATATTTTTAATTATTGCTTATTAAATCAAGCGAAACATACACAATTATGATAAGAACTAGTTAAAACAAACGTTTTGGGCGCGTTGCGTTTTAGACGCTCAATAAATTTCAATAATATCTGTGCCCATGTAATAGGGATGTTGCTTGGGTAAAAATATAATAATTCTAATTAGTCCGTCAGTTAGATTATCAAAAAATATTGGACACGTATTTTTTGCTCTACCAAATCATTAACAATTGACGAAGATAAAGGCGACTAAGTTGGCGGGAGTGGGGGCTCGTGACGTCACTTGTTCCTAAAAAGTGTACCACACCGTGACGTCACGCGGAACTTCAACACACGATATCTTCGTATTTTTTTGTATAATTGACAAAAGAAAAAATACGTGTCTAATATTTTTTGATAATGTAAATGACGGACTAATTAGTTTTTTTCAGGAAAGTAGCCTATTATAATATGTGCATTTCAGACACGCCAGAAAAGCTTGGTTTATCTAGTCCTATAAGTAATAAAAAGATTTGCAGTGGTCTCACCTGTCAACCTGCGGCCGCGGCCCCACCCTCGGCAGCATCCAGGCCTGCGGCAGCGGCGGCGGCACCAGCCCCGTACCGAGCGCTGCCAGGGTCGCGATCATCTGCTGGAACTGCACACACATCTCCGTGTACGCCTGCTGTTATAGCATCCACCTTGTCATTTAGACCGACAACTACTTTGGCTTTGGCAATCGGACCGAGAACTACTTTGGATTTTGCAATTGTTAGTTCTTGGTCGGGGAGTTATACTGTGATTGCTCTTTATCGGGTTCTGATGAAGTGTATGGATGGATGTGGGGAAGGAGGTGGTTTTCGAAATCTAGCAGTAGGTGGAGGTAGTTCATTGGAGTAATAATTATGAGGAAACTTTTGAGGAACTGAAGAAGTAATCAATAATAGCTTGAAAGGGATTTCAAATGAGACATAGAGATCACTAAAAGATATCCGATAATACATTTAAAAAACTGATGTGAAAGTGAAACAGACATTGAAAACAATGTCTTAAAAGAAGAAATCAAGGAAGATAGTTCACGAGCAAATTATTTCTTGATATGTGATGCTCTATGTAAAGAACCATTATATCTTTGCTGCTTTCTGGAGAATATAAAAACCATTGAAGCTTGCGACATTAAACAAGCATTAAAATTTAAAAGAATTACTCGGAAATTTAAACAATCGCTGAATTTTGAATAAGAAGTGACGTTTGAAGGATTTTTGATTAACATTTATTTGTGCAATATTTTCTCAAACAAGTCAGATGGGATTCTTATCAAGGTGTTACTGAGCTATTAATTCATTACGTAACTCCGATGAAAGAAACTTGGTATTATGACAAGTAATACACACATTAGACAACATTCGGGATTGGAATTAGGAAACTGTATGTTTTCTCGAATCCTTATTTGGGTCTGTCTAAATTAATTCAATCGGTCAGTCTTTTAAATTCGTGTTCAACAGGTATTTAATAACGAACCAATTTTGATGAAATTTGATAGAGGGCAACATAATGCCTGATGTACTACATACCTGGATTACGATAAAAATGCGGAAAAATATTATTCAGCTATGCGAAAAAGAACCAAAAATTTAAAGAGAATAACCGAGATCCTACTAGAAGATCCAGATACAAAAGAGCTTTCAATACCTGTGCTATAGTCTGTGGACTATGCGCCTGCAGTTGTAACAGATGCTGTAGCAGAGGAGGCGCGCCCGCCGGACTCTTCGCTCCTGACACTGAACTGCTGTCTGACTCTGATGCCGGACTCTGTAAAGAAGGAAGGCTTGTTAGGATACTTCAAGGAGGTATTGTGTTTTATGCTGGTTAATTACCAGGTAGATTGAGGCCTGAACCATTATATCAGCCTATGGATGTCCACTGCTGAGCATAGGCTCTCCCATTTACTTCCACTTAGAACGATTTTGGGCCGAGGCCTGAATACTGTGTATTGCATTTATGAACATATTAAACAATTGCCGTATATCATCTAAGGGATTTATGTTACATCTTTAAGTTTTCATAGTAAATCTCTAGTGAGTAATGTTCTATATTTAGCTTCGGGGGTTAAACCTGCGACCCCCTATTTAACCCCGCATCATTTAAATTAATTAAATATGAATTTTCTAAAATCCTTTTTTCATGCTTCTAGACCTACCAAGTTATGACGCACGTTTTGTCTAGAATTTAGTCTGTGTTTGATTTATATTAAGTAGACAACTGGATTCCAATGCCACTGTTTCTTCATGGCTTCAATCTCCTATTGAATGTATAACTATAATAGTCATATTTACTTTACCTCGTTATTGTTCTCAAAACAGCATTTAGATGGGATACGCGTTTTAATTGATTAGTTTTAAATTGATTCTCTATGTTATAATAATATATTTTGAATTTGAATAACTAAAGATTAGAAGATATTTTATTATTATCGAGTGCATATCGGAGGTTAAAACTGGTAAAAAAATATTAACCAGTAGTGACAATTTTGTTCGGAGTGAAAACATTAAAAGAGCGTTCCTGTTTTCACTTTTGCGAGTACGAAAGGGATAAATTAATTAAGTACAAAAACCGTACCGGGGGTTCTTTTTCCCGGGATAAAAAGTATCTTATATGTTCTTCCAGGTTATGATCTACCCTAGCTGGCGCTAGGGTAGATCATAACCTGGAAGAACCTATTTCATCACTATTGTTTAAGCCGTTGAGGCGTAAAGAGGTGACAAACAAAACATCTTTCAAATTTTACTTTTTTATACGATGAAATCGGTAAACAATCATACGGGCCACCTGATGATAAGTAGTTACGGTAGCCATATGGACTCACTCCCACTATCACTCCCACGTTACTCACCCTTTCCCCTCCCTAATGAGTTCTGGCGACCTTACTCACGCACAGGAACACAACAAAGTTATTTGGCTGCGGTATTCTGTAAGGTGGAGGTACTTCCCCAGTCGAGCTGCTCTTTGAGCGAATAAACGCTATTATCTATCATTATTTTTATTATATTATTAGGATTATAGTTCTTATCATATTAAGAGAATCGTCTTTACACATGTCAAATTCCATTAAGCATTGCACTTCTAGTTCCAAATAATATTTCCTCACAGTTTGCGTCCGCTGTCACACTGAAGGTTGATTTTGATATAATTCGTAATTTTCCTGTCGCTTTTGTATTAAATTTTCCGCTTATTTCGCTATTAATTACCCATAGTTGGTCAATAAGGAAATAGACAAGTAGGTATGTCATGTTGTGTTGTTTGTCACAAAGATATTCCAACATTTAGATGATATCTTCATTGTAGCCATGGAACTTTGTTTCATAGCTGAGTAGTATGTACGATATTCGAATATACTTCTCTTTGAGTATGTGATAGTACTAACTCCTGTCTCTCTCGAGGACTCGAGATCTTTAATCGCTAAAATTGTTTTTAGATTGTACAGAATTAATCATTTGATGAATGTTTTTTTTTATATTTAATGGGTTTGAGCTTGACCGCAATCTCGCCTGATGGTAAGCGAAGATGTAGTCTAGGGTGGACCGCGCGCACCCATAATATGCCTGTTCACTCTGGCCTTGAATAGACCCATGTTATAATTTGTCTGGAAACACGTTGTCCGGGAGAGCACTCCACAACTTGGCCGTGCGTATAAGGAATGATAATGATATTCCTTTTTACTCCTTACCTACATAGATATTTATTTAATTGTCCTGATCGGTAGATAGTCAAATTGTCAGATTTGAGTTTGCAATAACTACAATTTTAACGCTTAGTGTCTAGTCTCTCTACCTCATACAATTCTAAGATACAACACTATTCAATATCTTCGACATGTTCGTTCGATTTTGTTTAGGCTGTTAATTAGATAATAGCCTAAATGGACCAAGAGATTGAAAATTTGGAGGAAAACGTCCATATTAACAAAGATTTAAAATAAAAAAATATCCATTTGTAGGTTCTAAAAAGGCACTTATGAAAGCTACCATTAACTCTACGCAACGGTTTGTAATCAACACTTGCTGCCAGTTTATCATACTCTACAATACCGTATTTGTCATTTCAGAAGGCATGACAGGAATACTTTCAACAACAGATGAACTTTAGCTTTCAGAAACTGGCTTTGATCTATATATAGATCAAAGAATAATCAGTATAAAATTGAAAAAAATATTTCAAAATTTGTCTTGCGGTGTTTCTTGCCGGAGTCTTCTCAGTTTAACTGCCAGTTTCTGAAAGCTAAAGTTCATCTGTTGTTGAAAGTATTTCTGTCATGTCATGATTTTAAATTTCTTCTGATCCATAAACAAACCGATATTAGTTAAATAGAAAAAAAACCTAAAGTCAGTGGACATGCATTAATATGTTCCGGCATAGATGTTGTGTCTCAACATCGCAGTTGCGTGTATTCATCAATTAGAATACACGGAGTAATAACGGAACAATTATCGTTATTAGTTATAGCCAGATGGTTATTCGAGCGGCCGAAAGGAGATTAATACGTTTTATTTGCAAATTGGACGCGCGTCAAATAACATGTGAAAGAAATAGAATTGCAGGAACTGAGAGTCAACTGATTATTATTAGATGGATGATTATGTCTTAGTATTTGATCTTTTATAATCAGATATAGGTACGAGTTTTATTTCCAATCGTTTTGATTTCATAATCTTGTCATTCAAGTCCGATTCTCGCGTCTTCAATAACAATGTTCGAAAATTTCGATATTTCCCGAAATCGTGGCAGATATTTTATAAATTCTACATTCTGACTGATATCCGCCATGTTTTTCGTCAAATGTCTAATACGACATTGACGTTGAAAGCGCAACAATTTTTGGCCTGAATGCAATTGGAACAAAACAAAAATTAATAAATCAGTAAAAGAAGAGGGAAGTAAGTATCAGTGAATTGATACGAGTTAAATATCATAATAATTATGATAATCAAACTAATATTATAATAGAATACTTAAATAAGATATTCTAGTTCATACAAGCTGTAACTCAGTTTTGAATATATATAATGATTGCCAGTATATGGTATGAGGATAAGATCATATTGATATTACTTTGAAATGGTGTTTGCGTTAACGAAGCCTGCTTCATGTATCAAACGCAATTTTAATGGAAAACTAAAATTTCAAGATTAAAATCATCCAAATATCTAGGTGGTAGGTAGATTCGAAGAGGTAGGCAGATTACTAACACCTTCATTCGATCTAATATAACACATCTTAGACCTAAATTAGATAATTCAAAAACAGGTTAACACACTAAAAGTTCACAAACTATTTTAAAGACAGAACCAGATAGCCATAAAATCAAAAGAAAAATATTTTTAAAATTCGAATTACGAAACATATTGAAACTTTTTTTCTAGATACCAAACAGACATAACAAAACATAAAACTGAGCGAGTGTGCAAACCTGCGACCAGTTGGGCTCACCTTGACGTTTCGCTAATCACGTCCACCTTGAATATTAACTAACGGATTGTTTAGCCACACAAGTACGCGTCATTCTGTGCACTGTGTACGTATATTCATCAAAATACACATTATGCAAAATTATAATGTTTATACCTACCGAATCTATAATAGAGAAGCGAGGTTTTTGAATTGAGATAGCGTGTTGCTGGTAGAACGCAACCAGCGTAACTGATGAGTTTGAATTTAGAATATGATAGAGCCAGTTCACGTGACAAAAAAGTTCTGTTTATTCCAAAGAAGGTTAAGTTTAAAAAAAGAAAATATTCAGAAGACAATAATTGGGTAATGAGTTTTAGAAATCCGTCTGTTAAAAATAGACAGGATAGGTACTATTATTTACCATCGTAATTACTCACAAGCGATTCAAAGACAGAAAATCACTACAGTAATTGGCAGTGTACGACCAAACCTATTTCTTTTTCTAATGCCATTGTCAACGGATGACAAGCCGCCAATTTGAAAAGTAAACGACGAGCGGTGAACAGCTGCTCCCATTATTTGAACTTGGGACGTAAAAAAAACTAGCTACATAATTTGCCGCTCGCCAAATGGTGGGGTCTACACATTCTAATTCTAAACTCGCGGCCTCGACCAATAGCGGGCGAGGACGACCCAACATGGCGGTCGTGGGAACCGGTTAATGGGCCGTTTGAATTTAGAATAGTATTTTTATTAATGCGTTCGAGAACAATTGTTTTTTTTTTCTAATACTTTATGTAGTTGGAATCGATTTAGGTGGATACTTCCATAATTGTTATTTCGCATTTACCTATTTTAGTTTCAGAAGTAACTACTGAATTGGATTAAAAGTTATTTTGCATAAAGACTGACGTATTACTTGTGCCTTTTATAACATTTCAGCGTAAAGAATTATTTTAATAGGTGCATTGCATACCAACTTCATTAGATTTGAAATTCAATAAGGTGTTTTATTATGCAGTATGTGGTGGACTTCTTTTATTTCACATCATAAAATTATAGAAATACCTACCACACATAATAGTTCTATTTAACAATTTATTGGAATTAAAAAAAAAACTTTATGCCCATTCTGACAATCAATGTTGGTATCAAAATTCCAACCAAAATGATTTAAATTTCGAACCATAGACTATGTACCTACTTATAAATGACGTACTGTTTGCAAATTCTTTATCGCTACTTAATGGTTATTAAATACTTAATATTTATTATTTAGCGTATTTATAGTAAAGTTTAAGTTGTTGTTTGATAACCTACCGTATTATCTATGCCAAGGATGCAATAAAATTAAATTGGTCATTACGTCAATATTTTACTATGTTGCCATTTTCTTGAGGTTGTGATCGCCATTTTTGACTCGCTTTTTTGTTGGACTGGCCACACATTTGGAGTGTTTCATTTATTTGATGACAATAACTAAGACAAGATTAAATAAGACATAATATATAGTTACTAAAAAAAACATTGAAAATATCTATGTAATTGTCATTTTTGTCTATTTGCAAATGTTTTTGTGATATTGGATGTCTTCTAAGCCACTAAAAGATGAAAAATAAAGCTAGTTTTATACCTCATTGTAGTTTGACCATGTTTATGGAGGAAAAGTTAGACTTTGGATTGATGATATTTCACATTAATTTATAATCTACGTTAACGAGTTCTTGATATGACAAGTCAGTCATGTACGGGGTTAACATTCCAGTTTGTGAACATGAACCAGCCTGATAAAAAAACATTGTCAGTTTCATAACTGACAATAATTTAATTTGCCACCTCGGAAATTCTTGTAAAATTAAACCTTCGTTAAATACAAATAGATTTCATAAAATGGCATTTATACTTGTTCTTTGAAATTTGAATTTTGAATTCGAACTGTGAAATGTATTTGTTTGTTTGTTAGTCTTCTATACATTCCTTTTTTTTCACAATATAATTTTATAAGTACTTAATAGTATGAAAGATTGACTGATGATTTAGGCAAATACTTTTTACAAATAAGGAAATTGGTAACCTAACCTTCACATATTGCAGTATTGTTTAAATAAAAGGTTAAAATAACAAAAGTAATTAGTCAATGTCAATCAATTGTTAGCCACGTCAAGGGTATAATGTTTCGTAATTATGGAAAAAAACGTAAGCTAATCCATTTCACACCGCAATAAATTCCATGCGTGTTTGTAATATCTTTACAAAATTCGAAAAAAGTAAAATTTTTATTTTTTTAACAGCAATAATTAAGCGATGCATAAATCATAAACTACAATGTACATTTCATGTTTCGAACTAATAACTCCAACTAACCATGAAATCGCCTCATATTGCGTTTTCCATTTCACACTTTACAAAAAAATACAAAGCACACTCAAAGTACAAAGCAGCCAGTATTCATTTTCCACATTTCCGATGCTTAAACATCAGCGTACGATTTAAAAAAAAAACACCTAATTCGCGCCACGGTATTCGAAAATGACATTTGAAACGTCAAACGCGCGGGCTCATTTTGTTTTTTTTTCGCGAGCGGCAATGATTAGTAAAAGGCGTTCGTACTCTGAGGCTATTTGGTTGCACGTGTTTCACTGAGGGGTGGGTCTTGCACGTGAATTTTCCGAGGTTTCCACCCTCTGCGGACCGCCCCTATAGGCTTTTCTGTCCGGCCTATGCTGTTTAACCGATCGGCTTGGGACGGCAATAGAGTCGCCATATTTTTGTACATTATATTTTTTATTGGTTTTTAAATGGTGAATAGAATTATTTATTTTTTTTTGTTTACGTAAGTTGTTACTTATTTTGTTAATAATATTTTATTAGTTAAATTTTTAATCGTTTTCCGCCCTTAATTATAATACTAAAAATATTAAAACACGATATTAGAGTTGTCCTTGCTCGGACATTGAACGGTACTTATGTACTAGTTACATTTAGGTAGTACATTTAGTTCAATGATTTATTTCCTTTGCTATCAAATTTTTCGATATAAGTATTTGATTTTCCTTCATACTTTTTAGCCTTAGGTCTATCGAACTTCTATAAAGTTCAAACTTAGATCTATTAACATCTAGATATTTATGTGAATAAGATTGACAACGCGCAAAATGCGAGGTTGATACTCCATTTCCGTCATCCTCCATTGGTGGCGTCGTGTAACGCGTCGCCCACTTCCGTTCAAAGTGGCGAGGAGGGCGATGGCTGCCACACGCATCTTACTTGTGAACAAGGTGCTGCTTGTGGGGGCTGGTCTGCTTAAGTTTGCTATTTACTTACTAAATATCAATTCAGTCTACTTTGTAGTTTTGCCGCCGCGCCGGGGCACGCAATTGTTGTCAGTGCTATTAAAATGTAAATAACTATTATGTAATGAATCTAGGCTTTTTTGGAAAAAAGTAATTGCTGGGATTGTTACCGGCTCTTCTCAGCAAATACAACCTTTCCTGCGAAGTTCTATTTTCATAAATTAATTTTAATTTGAAACTCTCTCATACTTAGGTTTAGAGGGTAAAAGATAGTAGGTACACGCTGTGCATGCACGAGCTGTACGAATGTACGACATTTCGCTCGTTCGTTCCGTTTCGTTCGTTTGCATCTCGCGACTCTCGCGTATACGGCTCACACGGCTCACGGCGAAATGTACTAAGACCGAGCACAAATGCGGAATAGTTAGTTCTAGTACAGAACTAGTTCATTACAGTACCTAGTACATGTACTACACATGACTACACGATATGATGGAAGTTAAAGCAATTACAAAACCATATTTGAATGATTTGATTTGATTTGAAAATGCTACTGGCATTTAATAAAGTTCAGTATTAACAGGTTCTCCACCATTATAAATTTAATAACATGTAACAAAACATATAATTAAAGTTGAAGAAGGCAATCGTTAGCTCATCAATGTACGAAACAACAAGTAGCATTAGAAAAAAAAACGAAATGATAAACACTACGTAGCGGCCAGAATTAATTTCACGCGCGAACCATTTTTGACGTATAATTACAGCACATTCTCAAAAAGCTTCAATTGTAGGTTCAGCTAATGAACTGCACGTCAATGTTAGACATGTTAGATAAATATAAAAGTTTCCAAGTAAATTTTAAAATAATAATTTAAAATTTAGTTATTGCTTTTTTAATAATCCAATTAATTTAATAAAAGTAATTTGTTGGAAAAAAAAGATACTAAGGAAGAAAACAAAATAATAAAGCTTTACTAAAAGTCAGGCCCAATAGACGTAAGCCTAGCACAGTCCTATATGTGACATAAAAAGGTAATTGAAAAAAGAAAAAAAATACATGGAGCCAAGCACCCCTATTAAATACAAAAAGTTAATTTCATATAAAGAATAGTCACAATGACCACTCCACTTTCCTCTCTGTCCAAACACTGCCTACTTTTCATGCTCTACGCCTACACACTCACTATTTCAGTAACAACGCGGACATCAAAGCGAAATTCGACTTTAACACATCAACAACAAAGCTCAAAACCACTTGTAGCCAGTCGGCCACGCACCCTATCTCTTTCCCGCGTATTAATCAAAATACGAGTTTTCTACTTTGACGTGGAATCGCAGAAAATGGATAAGGCATTGTTTTGTAAATTGAAACTATGGTTTGTCGAGCATCCAGCATTATAAGACCTCTTCCTATACCGTTGTAGTTGACGAAATGATATACTATTGAGATTTTTGTATGGAATTGCAGGGGTCCCATTAGTTTGGTTGTAGCTGTGCTTGGTTTAGACAAGGTAGTACATAATTGCTATTGCCAAGCTAAAGGGTTTACAATAAAGTGTAATTATGGGTAGACAATGATTAGAATTGTTGATGCATTTTCTTTTGTTAATAATTACTGAGTGTATTCAATATTTTAGCATTCATATCTTATTTAACTTATAAGGTAGTATCAACTACTTATTATGATAAAATATGTGTTTATATTAATAAAATATGGATGTGAATTAATTAAGTATAATTTATAGGTTAGTCCAATTGTAACATACCAAGACACGATCGAGTTTATCAGCATCACTTTATTTAAAGTAATTTTATTTAAAATACTAGTTTTTCCTTGTGGTTTATTTGCTTTACCGAGATCTAAAGCCACAAATACAACTCAGTGATAATGTAGCTTCCTATAAGTAAAATAATTTACATAATCCGATAAATAGTTCCGGAGCTAACTCATAAACAAACTTTGCCTTTTTTATTATAAGTACCAATTGCTTAAATAAAAAAGGTAATGGTTAAATCCTACCCAAAATTTTATAAAAGTCCCTATAGTTTACTTTGTATTTTTTATAAAATAAAATTGTTAATTACCTTTTTATGTAACATTTCAATTCATTTTAATTCTAATAAATAATTCCACTGCATCTCGACCCCGATCCGATATAAAAAAAAGTAATGATCATTGTAGTAAAAATTTACTACTATTACTCCAACTAATTAAGACACATTTTGTCTTATTGTACAAAAACTGAAAATGACTGCAACACAGAATTTATCTACCAATAAATATCATTTTTCAAAATACAGTTAGGTACAATGTACCTTTTTATACGTAACGTTTCAATTTGATTGTAGTACTCGTGAGAACCAACAGCCATTGTAAAATTCCTTTTGTGGAAATTGTAGATCAAAACTGTAATTTTCAAACAAAAAAATAATAATTTGTCAATACAGGTTTAGCCAGCAAGCAAAGGATTGGTCGGTGTATATAAAAGATGAAGAAGAATATAGAAGATGAAGAATAATAAGTGTAATAAGAGCAACTCAACCGGTAAGGTTTATATATATTTTAGGAAGACTTAATTTGTATTCTTATACTTAATATAACCATTAAGTTATTATTTTTATTTGATTACATTTAAAAACGGCAGTTAGTTAAATAAAAAAAGAAATACCACCACCAAAATCAGTAACAATTAAATTTGACGTTATATATGTACATTTGAAAACGAGATGAGCATTCAAGTACTATCAGCAAAAAATCAGCCCTATTTTAATTCAACAAAGATCAGATAAAGAATTTACCAGGGAATTTTCCAAATTAACGTAATTTTATTATGTATGCCAATTTGATTGTAACAGTAGAGGTTGCATACGCCTATTCAACAATAAAAGAAACTAATAACTAAGATATAAATAAAATAGAACATAAAGCACTGGACGTGATCAGAGAAGCAGAAATTAAAATGTGCAAGAAAACCGACATTCTGACATTGACGACCCTAGCAACGAGACTGCTAGTTACAGTCTATCTAATAAATTACAATACAGCGTACCCATGTAATATCATAGGCAGGTGTATCGATCTGGCATTAGATAATGTTAAGTGGTGTGTCTAATGATTCACCTGCTAATATATAGTAAAAGAATCTCATATCAGCCTAACATTTTTACAGTTGGTTTGTAAAGACAAGCAGTTTATAGTATAGAACTTTAATTAAGAAGTAGTGGAAACGTGTCTTCTAGGGAACTGCCATTTTTGGCAATTACTTAAATAAATCATAAATAATAATACAATAAATAATGAAAACTTCTCAAGATAAAAAGGCACATTTTACAGCCCATATCTACCAATTAATTAATTAATTTACCAAAAAATACAAGGATGGAGAAAGACAAAGATATAGATAATTACGTAGATAAAATTAGCCGCAGGTAGATTAGGTAGATAAAAATAAAAGTCTTATTAGTCTGAAAGAACAGTACCGATAATTAATTGATTAAAATTATCCAAACAGAGCCAGAAGACCCAAATGGATTCCAAACTTAAGCTAAATAAATACAAAAGCAAGGGAAATAAAAATTGACTACATGAGCCCGCCCAGTTACTGTAAATTTATTGGACTCAAAGAAATAATAATAAAAATAATTATTTTCCATAATTATTTTAGTACTATCTCTAAAATAATAATGGCTTCTAACTTGCTTAGCTTATCAGCAACATGTAAAAAAATTATCTCTGGATAGAAATCGTCTAGATATATTAGCTTAGCAAAATATGATATAAAATCTTGAAGGGGTTAACGACAGGTTCAAAGCAAGCATTAAATTTAGCTAGATCTAAAAAAACTGGCTTTAAAAATCTGGTAATAGATGCAGTAAATTATTTATAATTATTAAACCTTTAATTTCTTATATTAGGGTTATTGACTACGAGTCAAATCAGATACATCTAAAAATATTTTCTTATGAAGTTTAGTATGAAATAGTAATTTCTGTACTCTTTATTGTAAGAATGGTACTTTTAACATAACATTTAATATTTGAACTCTATCATAAATGCAATAAGCTTCCGTATTTCCCACTCTCAATATCACACACATCGTGTTTACCCACATTCCTGGTAAGCCAATCTTCGTCAATAGGAAAATTGTTCTTACAGCTTGATTTTTCTCATCTCAAACAACAATGATTTCCAAAGCCTCCATGACTATGAGTCAGTCATTGAGTAATCCATCAAGTATTGCTAGATCAAAGGCCAAGGCTAGGTCACGCAATAGTATTTGAATCATCTAGGGACCAACTATGACATGCTATGCGTGTACGGTTTATAAACACGGGTGAATACGGCTTCCTAAATCGATAGCATAGTTCTAGCCAGGACCTATAGGTTCATATCTGTATAGAAAATTTATAGTTAGTAAGGTTGGTGGTTCGAGAAAATTAAAGTGCATTGGGAATGTCATTATATTTATGCTCGGGGATGTAGATTGTTGATAAAATATACTAGATGTAATAAAAAGAAACAACGAAAATGTTGCAGTAAAAATTTTCTGGTTGAACATTTTAGAAATGTTCCCCAAAGTACTGGAGGAAAAGATTTTGGACATAAATGTTTTTGCAAATGGTAAGATGCTGAAATCCTACAATTGGTTTGAAGGTATGGAATAACAACAAGAATTCACAATCTGATTGCAAGCAAGAAAAAACAATTCTAGTTTTGTCATTTTTATTTGAGCTATTTAATGACAAGCCTACTGTCAAAGCCATATAATCGTAACTAACTTGATTGAAACCATACATTTTGTTGCTAAATTGGTTTTCTGCTCCCAATATACAGTTAAACTATAAAGTAGGTACGTAATCCCAACTGTAGCATCTGCTGCGCTAATCACAAAGTATCTGGTTCAAGGATTTGCTTGTTACGACTTTGTTGACTATTGCTTGCGTAAGTGATACGCTAAATCTTTTGGTTATGTCATGATTTTAGTGTCTGGGTAATCTAGCTATATAAATAGGAATGAAAAAAATATAAGCGATAAAATCTTGTTTTTGTGTTCTATTAATCCATGCAAAAATTAATTGGGGTACATCAGCTAGTTAGATAACCAGAAATGTGTTTTTTGTCGTTATACTGTAAAATTTTGTTAATTTTTTGTTGTATATGAGAAACTCCGCTTCAAATAAAAAATCTACGATGACGCAATCCAAAAACCCCTTATCACCATCAAAACGATATCTGTCCTCATTCCACAACCTCACCAGTCACCAAGCATAAAACAACACCGTATCACACCGGAAAACCGCACTCGGCTGCCAAAAAATCCTTATCAGAGGGCGTTACTTACCGTCGCGCCGCCTGCCTGCCCCTCCGACCCGCCCGCCCCCTCCCCGCGCTCACCATCCACACAAAAGTAACATTTGTCCGCTGGCTTCCAGTCCGTGGGCTCTTCTGGTATTTCTAGCTTGGGTTGCGTGGCCGGCCGTTTGATGAGGCTCTCTAAGATGGTCTCCGGACGGCGCGCCGGCCGGTCGCCGTCCGGGGCCGCGGCCTCGTCCTCGGCCTTGGGCCTTTCGTCTTCTGGCGCGTTGATCTGCTCTATGGTTTTGATTTTGAGCGCGGGCGGGGGGTCTGTGGCGGGCATTGATTCCTCGTCGCTGGACGGTTCTGGCTCGCTCCGCTTTGGTATTAACGCGTCCTGGTATAGTTTCCATTTTCTTCGACCCATCAACTCCTCCGCCACCCGTTCTAGACCTGGAATTTGAAGAGAGGTACAAGTTAGTAATGTTCGAAGTGAAATTTGTCAATTGTGACAGTAATTAGAAAGTTCTTATCCAGAGCATTTATCCAATCTAAGTACTTATGCCAAATTAGGCAGGAACTTAATAGGGATGGATTTTAAATTAAAAACTGCATAGTTGATTGTCGATTCCTCCGTAACAAAAAAAAAATATTGTAGATACCTAAAAAACTAGCACTACAAAGTTAAGTATGCCAACATTGTAAATAAGTTAGGGTAGTGGCACCAAAAGATGACCGACCCCCAATAGATGAACGATCGACCGAAAATTTAAAAAATATAATATAATCCCTAAATTTACATGTTTGCAATATTTTTTTCCCCATAAAACAATATTTTTTCTTCCATATTCCTTAACAACATTGACAATGACAGCTCAGACGCGCTTGTGGTGAATTTTTTATGTGTACGTTACCCGCCAAAAATCGGTTTTATATGGAAACCTTCTAACGGTAAGTCCCTCCAAATTTAAGAACATTGTCAGCGTTTAGAAAGAATTAATGTCATATTCGAGCAGTTTTGGTTGGAATAAAATCTTGATATATTCTGCTTTCAATAACTTAATATATATTATTACATTATTTACCGTTATTTAGAGGAATTTACTGTTCAAGTAATGGATTAAATTTTGTTCACTTGATCCAATAGATGAACGGCGTTCAACTAATGGAAAAAGGTCTAATTTTTATACCCATTAAAATCTATAAGTTAACGATTAAACACCAAAACAAAAATACTCAAATGAATTTTATTAAATTTATGAACTTAGTTACCAAAAGTTATTTTAGAACAAATTATTTTAGAGTTTTTGATTATTTTAAACCAAAATTTTCTATCGAATCACCATTAAGATCGGTGGTCGACATTTGAACGGTTCACATTTTATTCGTTCAACTTTTGGGTATATTTGCCTCAAGCTGAACGAATAATATTCACTTAGAATATTATTCGTTCATATTATGGTTCATTAATCCATTAAATGAACGAACTACTATGGAACCTACTCCTATTCAAATGTTAGTTCAACTTTTGGGTACAAAACGTTCATAATTAGGGCTCAGTGTTCAACTATAGGGGTAAAACCTAAATTTTCATACACAAACAATTTTTTAAAAAATATATGAAAATGTAGGATATAATTACTTTAATCCTTCAACTAATAAGGATATAAGGTATTATTAAAAAAAACAACAAGCGCCTATGTCATGAAATGACTGAGTTATAGTTATTTAAAGATGGACAAAACGCTTAAACGTTCATTTATTGGTGCCTCTACCAGTAACTATTTAGTAATCTGTGCCTCTACCCTATTTGTAAAAATCCTTTCATCAAAATTATTTTACAAAATTCCCACTTCTCAAGTACCAGTTACTAAACTAATAAAATATTTAATAACCTCATAATAACATCTGAGAGTTCTTTATTATAGTAATATTCAAAGTGTTTAGTGTTCGGTAGAGCTTGGTTCGTTTCAAGACTAATAAAAAACCCGCCAGTATACTTTCACGTGACGAAAATGTCGACGAACCCAGTTGGGATAAATTTATCACTGTTTTTGCCAGTAAATAACGATCGAATATTAATTAATGACTATATTTATTGCCGCGCGATAAACTTTCCTGTGTGTTGGCAGCATTGCGTATAACTTACATGTAAGTATGGGTCTAATGTATGAGCGGACAGCGGTGAAAGTGCCGCAAGCTTTATTGGGTAACAGCAGACGTGGTGGTTGGTGCATGGTTTGGAGAATCGTATATAGGCTGTTTTGACAGCCCATATTAAAACCTACTTGAGTCAAAGGCACGCGCATAGCGAGACACCCACATGTCAAAACGGCCATAATAGCATGCTGCTAGTTTAGTAAACGAAAGAGAGTCAAATAAGTACCAGCGTTAATAATATTAAATACTAGCTAGAGCCGGGTGTAAAGGCGGGGCCGCGTTCCCAAGGGATCGCATGATTTTCTGAGATAAAAAGTATAGGTACATACATAATATAACATACCAGACGGTATGTTATTTCAGAGTAATCTATCTATGTGTCAAATATAATCTAAATCCGTTCAGTAGTTTTTTCGTAAAATAGTAACACACATCGAAAACGGTAATGTGTTGGAACCAAATATTGTAGAATTAATGACCTCTAATAACCCACATTTAAGCAAACAAATAAATTCGAATTAACATCCTCACATCCACACATCCACACAAACTCACATTTATATAGTAGTTCATCTAGAAAGAAAATTCAATCGCTCATCGCTCATATTGTGACCACTCGTCTATCAGCCTCTCTAAACTGCCCGTGTGTGGCGATAGTGCTGCCAAACGATTAAATGTATTTTTCTCACACTATCGATTGTCGAACGAATGATTAATTACTGGATATAGAGTTCACTGGTTTGTGACGTAATGGAAGTTATTGATAACGTGCTATTTAACACTGACATTTGATAGAAATGCTATAATTTAGTATCAGATGTTGTGTAACTATTTTACACCGTAAAAGGAGTTTCATATTACTTTTTTAAGATTCGACAAATGATGCTACAGGGGCAGAAAGATCAATGTTCTTAATATTTTTCTTATTTAATGGCACTAGTATTAACATTATGCCAAAGGCCAGTATCAAGTTTAACTTAATATTATTAGTACCTGTTAGAAGTACAGGAAAAGGTCGTTGATTATTACAGCCTTTTTTATTGTAAAGCGATGAAATTTCTTCTCTATGTATCCTTCAAATGAGTTCGAAGAAGTATGCTACCATTGAATTATTACACATAGAAACAAAGTACACGCGCGAAACATAATCCATTCAATTGGAGCCATAATGGCTCCAAATGATCGCCGCGCTGTCAGTGTACTGACTGGCATTTTAGTGAGTGGAGCTCTCAGAAAAATAATAAATATGACGGTTTGTGCAGTAAAATTGTGTCATAATTCATCAGGGAAGAAAGATAAGAATTCTGTTGTAATGTTCCACAGATAAGCCACTAATTTTATTGCGTAATTCATCTAAAATAACAAAATTCAAAAATAAAAATACTTCACTCAGATTTCGAGCAAAGTGTTGCCAGCTGTTTGTGTGCTAATTTGTGTTGTTTTACGTAATTCATACTGATTTTGTTAGAGTAGGAAGTAGAGTAAGTAATTGAGCCCGATAAGTTGTTTCTTTTACTTATAGCTATTATAACTGACTAGCTGTCCCCCGCGGTTTCACCCGCGTTCCTGGGATAAGTAGCCTATAATACTCGGGATAATGTAGCTTCATATACGTGAAATAATTTCGAATCAGACTGGTAGTTTTACACAGTAGTAGTTTTACAGGTCGTTTTTTTTTTACAGAGATTGACCCGTTTAAACAAACAAACAAAAAACTCTTCCGGTTTCTTGTATTATAAATATTAATATTATATTAGTATAGATTCAGTTAGATATTATAAGAATGTATAGCTATTCGTCTTTTATACGATAATGATAATTAAATACCTACATACTTCTTAATCTTCTTTTTCTATACAACCTATCATATATGAAACCTATCATTACCAACAATACCTACTACAAATTGTACGATCGTTCATAGCTTTGCACATTGTCTTGGTTTACTATGTTAAAATACCCGACATAAGTACTATGAAACATAACCATTAAACTAGTAATAAATAAATAACAGGCCTGTGTCTATGATAAATTATCTAAGACGCAGAACATTTTAAACTATTTAATTAATTTTATGAATACTTACTTCCAATTTCATTCACTGGTATCGGAAGGTTAGTTTTACCGAAAAATTTCGTTTAGCTTGCAACATTACTCGTGCGCTTGTGTGCGTGTCAGCGAGTGTAATTATATGGTACTCACGCACACATTGGTTGTCAAGTGGCCTACCAGACGCGAGGATTTTTGTTCGATACTTCGCTTCTAAGCGTAATAATTCAATGTATGCTACCTATTTCACTTAAGTTGTGATTATTGGAATTAGGTACAGCAAGATTTTTTCCTGATACTATGGGAAAGAGGTGGATAGATTGGTGCCTGAATCCAACAAAGAATTTGTCATATAATTATAAAAAGGTTTATTGCATTTTTAGAAGTAAACGATATACAAACAGAATAAGAGCCAGGCATTATCTAACGGTTTTCATTGCCCATACTTACGCACGTAAATGTTCGAAACGTTAACAACGCAATGCATCTAAATATTTACTTACGCATTGAAAATTAAAAACATAAAAAATCACTAACAGTCAAGAATTGAATTGCAATTACAAAATAGCTCAAATTAGCATAGAGTATGAAGTAAAAACTGCTCATTGTCTATAGCATCCGTTTCGCAGATCGTCAACATTTTTTGCTGTTTATAAAATGTTTATATTGGTATGTACTATTTATTATAATAAAATAATGTAGAATACATGGTTTAATAAGTTTTTTTTATAAGTAGTTATATTCTTGTTAATATTAGTAATAATATACATGGTACCAGCCGTGTTCCAATTCAACATTTTCAAAATGTCAAATAAAAAACTTTACAAGTAGAAATCTAAATTGAAACGCTGTCGAATAAAAAGCCACTACTCAACCACCACCATATAATTTTCTAGCGCTTCACAGAATTTTTAACGATTACAAAACTGCGATTACGAACCAAGGTGGTTAACTGAAGCGAGACCCTAACATGTTAATATTGTAATTAATGTGATGGCGTTGAACTCCCATGCTTGCCATGGAATAATAAAAAAAATAATTACACATTAGAGTCGCTTCCAAGTAAATCAGACGGACTAATGTGTTTTGAAAGCGAGAATAATCTCCGGACCGTACGCCAACTGTAGTTTGATGCACTAAATAATTAATGTTGTGATGCTTTTTGCTTGTTGTTTTTTAATACTCAATTGAGAGCTCAAAACGTTGTAGATGAAAAAAGTACTGAAAAACTTGTTAGTGTTGAAAGCAATCTATCACTGAGTGTAGTCAATATCGACAGACGCTAAGAATAGACTTCTCTCACACGCATTGTGTTCCGCTCATGAAGCGAGCTGCAGCTTCAACACCTGACGTCATTAGGAGATATGGTCCAATCTAACAAGGCCAACCCATGACCACAATTTCAGGATTCAGTTCATTAGAATAATGGTAAGGCAGGAAGTATATTTCTTATTTTTTTTTAATGAATTATATGAGCCTAAATAAGCTAAATGGTAATTGGTTGGCAGGGATGCTGTTTTTTAGATACTTCCATTGCATAGTCAAGTTTATTTTGTGGAGGTGATAATTTCCTGTTTTCATAGGATAAAGGATCTGTTATCTGTACCAATTGTATAATTATGTAGTTAGACATTGAAAAATCTATTGATCTACTCAATGATTTCAAAGCAATTAAAAAACAATAACGAACCAATTTTCTATTAAATGTAACAATGTGTTTGAGCAATCCTACAACCATAATAGGATTTAATGACGTTGCTGTATCATTTAATTAATGTCTTTTAAAAACCCACTCGTGAGTTAACAAAAGGTCATTTTAACAAAATGGCGTGGCAAAACTGATGATAATAAACAAAGGATGGTGTGCACTGCGTGTGCGGACTACTGATTGGCTAAAACTACGATTAGACTGGTCTATTTCAAGGTCGACGTGAGTCAGTTTGCATTTGTCCATACATGTTTGAATGTTTGTCACGTGTCAGAGACTGAGGCGGAAGATCGAGGTGCAAGTCCATCTAATAGTTGAAAATTTGTAGGTAAATAATATCCGATGTGTTCCAGTTTCACTAGATTGTGTTGATACAGAATATTTTAGATATTACCTAAGTGAAATTGATGTCAGCAAATTGATTTGAATAGTTCTCCGTTCCAAATAACTTTAAAATATGATTAAGAAAAAGAAACAACCAAAATGGACAAAGAAAAAGAAAAGACAACTCATAAAAAAGCTATACTGTCCTTGAATGTAATTGGTTGGTGATCCAAATTGCTTTGAGAGCATAAGAAAACAAAAAAACCATTTTTAGCTAAAAGTTTATCCACGAAAATCCCTAGCAAGTAGGTAAACATGCATGCTGAAGCGTTTAGTAATCCAATATGCCTTCGAGCTTCTTTCTAATTAGATGTTTCTGTTCTAGCATTTAATTGAATATAATATCATCTTTATAAACTGACTCATACCTCAATTTATCACTCATGAAACTCCTCTTATAACTTGTCCCACGTGGAAATGATTCAACAAGGAAGCGTCCTATGTCCTTGTTTGGCACATCGCGAATATGTGCATGGAATTGTACAGATTATTCGCTTCTAATTATCATTATTAAATAATATCCTTCTCAGGGGCCATTCCATTAGCTAGGATTTTTTATTTAACGTTTTTATGGTTACAAGTTATTTCACACCATAAATGGTATAAAAGTTACACAATAAAATGAAACTACGATTAGTTCTCTGTCGTTAACGTTTATCCGTATACCTACTGTTATGTTTTAATTATTATCACTCGCTACCGGTTTTTATGCATCAACAGCAACTGCCCTTACTGTTTCTTGCTAAGAAATTTATATCAAGCTTTTTACTGCACCCCACTTTATGTTAACAAGCTTATTTACCACATCTACTTGACGATACAAGAAAAAGTCTAGTTTAAAAAAATCTAATTTGTCAGGCAGTTCAATTGATATTTAAATAATTAGTAATACAGCAGAACGTGGTACATGTACAAAAAAACTAAGAGCTGCATTAAATTTAAAACACAGCATTTTGTGTGACCTACTTGTAGGTGCACCAAATAAAATATGTCTAGATAGATCTATTGTTAAACGATGAGTCAGTGAATGAATCAGGACAAACGGCAGATATAAGTTTGAAACAAGGTACAGTTATTCAATTACCAACAAAATGATTGTAAAAACAAAGGTGAGGCATGACAAGAAATATGCTATCTGATATCTCGACAGACAATGAGGGCCGGATGCAGTGCGTCTTATACGACCTCCACTACTATACTTGAGCATTTAATGTAGTATGTGCTTGTAAGTTCAAGTTAAGTAATACTTTGATTAAGCTTGTGCGTAATATTATAGCTTTATTAAGTAATTTTATTGAGGACATTTAAAGCAGATGCAATGAAACTGTGAAATCTACTATTTTTTTGTTTGATACAATTTATTGTCAAATTTCAATGAAGTTAATACAATAGCTATTTTTTTTTTAAATATCGGACGGACGGGTGTACTTTGGTTCGTGCTTTCAGAGTTAGTTCCACGGTAAAAATAGATAAGCATGACGAATTACGAATGACATATTTTCAAAACCTATGTTGGTAATTGTTTTCGAAAAGATTTAACTAATTCAAAGTAACCACCCAGTATATTCTAAATGAGAAATAAAAAACAATTTAATTAGTTAAACAGCGTTTCTAATTAAAAAGATTGTATTGTTTCTCCTTTGCACGAATACAACATTATTACGATGATAAAAAAAAACTTATTACTTTAGTAACGTCGCTGAAACATTCACAATCAGTAGGAAATATTTAAATACCTACACATTAATTACACTATTGAGCAACATTAAAAACCCCGTAATTTTGATACATCTACATCACTATTTAGCATAAGATCGACATAATTTCTTACATAAAATTAAAGAGATTTATTTATTTTAATTAACTAACAGGGAACAATTTTCATATTTTATTTAAAAGTAAGTAACTATATAAAACAAAGTTCCAATAATCGAATTAATGAAACATGACGAGAATTGTCGAAAAAAATATATAAAAATAAAAACTAATTACCATGAAACATTGTTTATCTGTGTTCCCATCACGCCCGCAGCTCACGCAACCACGCGCATAGCCCATGGCCATGGAAAAAATGAAAGCCATCGATCTTTATCTATGATAAAAATTATAATTGTTTACAACACTTCATTTTTTCAACTCATTACTAAGTAATTATGCAATGTGTTCACCCGAAATACCATAAACGGATAGTAAAATGTGAAATAAAAAAAAACTTAATAGCACATCTATGACATAAAAGGTTACGCACCCCTGGAATCGAACGCAGGCCATTTGAATGAGGTATTAGAATAAGATGGCAAAAAATATGAGCATTAGAAAGAGCGGGACGATCGCCGCGTGAAAGGGACGGAAGACCAAAGCGGGACGCCATTGGCTGACCGCTTTTTATGCCTTAGTTCCCCTAATCTTCATTTCGAACAACATCTGCTACGCTAATGTTTATTCGAAATAGTTCTTTAAATTTATAGTATTAAGATCTCATTTGCGATTCGTTCCATGCCTCGTCTTCGGTTATTTTTTCAAGTTATCTATCGTTGGGTCGATGCACGCAAGTTGTTATTTCAATTTTTAATACATCTCCCATATTGTGGGTACCATTTAAGGTCAGTTCGGAAAATTGTACGAAGAAGGTTAAAAATTATAATTATTTTTTGCCCGTCGACTATTGGTCGGCAGATGGGAGCCGATGTACGTAATATGGGCTTTTTTATAGCCATTTGGTAGATTACTGATGTACGTGAATAAAGAATCTAATTTATTACATTAAAATGCGGCGTGGCGACAGTTTGAGTAGGCCGATCGTGCAGACGGACAGGCAAATTACGTGTAGGTATATAATTTATTTATACAATGACGAGGAGTAATAATTTATTGGTCTTCTAACAGCGGAGTGCATTATCAACAAACGTTTATAAACAAATGTTTAATTCTTATCGAATTATTCGTCGAATGGTGTTTGTATCGCTCCTTTTTAGCTTGTTAGTGTAATTATATGAAAAAATCGGCACGTAGAAGGAAATGGAATTGTTTTCCTGTGGTCATTATGTTGAATTAATAATGCTATTTGGTTTCGCTGCTTAAATGTAGGACAGGAACTAAAAGGTCATAAGTCATTGCATTAATAATTACAGGCAGCTTTGGTAGAATTATACTTGCTTATGGCAACTTAACACAAAAATAGGGCTTATTTTTATACTAATATATCACAATCGTTCATAACTATAATTACCACTGGACTACAAACGGAAATAAATAGAAAAGACAAGCAATAAACCTTCACAACCATAGACAACCGAGCAAAATAGATCAGAACGTAAGATAACAAAAAAAACACACATATCTAATGTCTAATTTAATTAGTACGAACGCCTCCCCACTAATAGACGAAGTTCACGTACGCGCAACGAATAAATAATCGAATCGTTTGTCGATTAACCGACTCAACTATCGATAAAAATCATAAATCGATAGAAACGCTTGAGAACGCTGCATTTTTTTTGCGCCAAAGGTTGATCGCGCATGTCTGGTAAATGTGCAGTTAGGTAGGAGTTTGCACATCAATTTTATTTGTGAAGATATAGGGAAAGCACCATTTTTTTTGAAATTAGATTCGATTTTAGTAGCGCAAGCGGCTTTTTTATTATAAAAAAAAAACGAATAGACCTGCATAGGCACTTGAATTGTCCTTACTCTAAAACCAGTTCGCAAGGCTGCATTTGCTGAGAAGACTCCGCAATAAACTCAGCAATAACTCTTATCAAAACCAGCTTAGATTACTCGATCATTATCATATATCCAATCCATATAAAAAGAATCTCCAATAATAAAGAGTCCTTGGGGAAAACGGAAATATTTTATTGTGGATATCCCCAAACCGCTAAAATAAAAGGTACATAGATATCAGTTGGGTACTACTGTACCCAATGGCCCTGATTCTATTGTTTACAACTAAACAATTTTAGTCTCACTATGTCTCTTTCTAACAAAGAACATAAGAAAAGGATGTAATAAATGTAGTCCTGTCAAATTAGTCCAATGCTTGTTTTCAATATAATTTTAGTTATAAGTTTTTATTGACTTACCTCCTTATTCATAATCGCTTTATAACTAAATCAGTGTAATAGTGTGCCCCGTCTCACTCTTTCTATCACCAAATGTTACCTGTCAGATAAAGACTTCGGAATTTTAGCTTATCAACGTTTGATAACTTTAATATGAAAAAGGGGGTAAGTATTTGGCATTAGACTGAGATGACTTTTACACCATTACCCCGATCCCCCTATTACAGGAAATTCTTTCTTAGTGCACTCCTCGGGTACTCAGGAATTGCATTCAAATCTCTAAGTATAGCCGTGCGTTGTCTGTCAGACTGTCAGTGTCAGATCACAGTGCAGTTTCCGATTATCTCACTAGATGGCGTTGATCATCATAGGCCTAATACTATAATTGGCCTATGGGCCATTCATTATTTACGTAAGGACGATTTTGGCCATTTCTCACTCCCCCTATCCCTATGTCACATATGATTTTTCGGGCTCCCTTCCCCCTTCTTACGTAAATGTTTTTTACATTTAATTACAGTATGATTTAATATATGAAAAAAAGTATTTTTTTTTATTTATTAGCTTTAAAACGAGAATATGCAATACAATTTGTACATGAAACAGAAATGAAAAAATAGATTTCTTAGTTGTCTATCTCACTCTTCATTGGAATGCAGAGATTTTTTAAAACCTGCACTACCTTATTACTCGGCAACCTAACTGAAATAAAGAATGAACCGTAAACAGCTATGACTATCAATTAATTTAATTAAACCCATTACTCCTTTTTTCTACAACAGGGTAACATTAAATATCAAATTGCGATAAACTTAAGTCAATGATCAATAAATACTATAATTACTTTTAAGAAACGTCGAGAATTTGATCCAAGATAAAAGTGGCATCAATTTGTAAGGGGTTATTTGGGAATGCATCCGGAATTACCCCAGATATTTATGATTATTGTGAAGGTATGAATTCATTTATTTTTAAGTAATATACTGATCATGATCGAGTTTAAGGGCTAATTTATAGGTCCGAATACATTAACTGAATCTATAATAAATAAACGACTTATTTAATGAACTATGTCAAAAAGAAAGAATGGCGGCATGAGGATGAGTAAGCTTTTACTCAACAATGATTATCTCTGATGTGGAGATTTATAAGCGTATTTATTCTAAATGTATGTATTTAACATTGAAACTAACATAAGGTAGGTAAATCACAAGCGAATTCAATTCCTTCACTTAAACTTCAATTAATCTCATCAGGCCCGTCCAAAATTTGCAACATTATATTTTCGCCCAAAATTTTTTTTTTAGAATAATTTTCTATTTATTTATTTGGATTGCATACATCACTATAGTTCCAAAATCCTAATCGTAACATACAGTGCCGGTTTTAGCACTACCGGGCGCCCTGGGCGAAATTGGCTTGAGTGATAAAAGCCTCTATATCTCAAGAATCTTGCTTATATATATTTATTCCCAGAATTTGTCAAAGTTTGACACCATATATCAGATTTTACGCGTTCGGCGCCCCCTCATGGCTGGCGCCCTGGGCAGTAGCCCTACCGCGCCCTACCCTAACGCCGGTACTGGTAACATATGTATGAAGTTTGCAAGTAAACGATAACAATTGCGGTTGCTTGAAATATCAAAGTCAACGCGTGATCAAGTGCGATTTGTAGCCTTCAATATCAGGTAAAGTTTACCTCGTGTCATTCTGTTCGATTCTCACGGCCTCTAAGATGCAGTGAAGCGCGACGGAACGCTACCCACACATTGTGGTCTTTTAAAAACTAGCTTAAAACACTTTAAAAGGATTTCAAAAATTTAAGAAAGCAGTTTATTAGTACTAAGTTAATAGTTATTTAGAACTGACAGTAATTTTGATAAAAATCATATTTCATTATAGCTTTCCGCCCTGCGGGATAACCAACGATCTTATATTACCGCTTAAAGGTCGAATTTCGGAAAAATATTTCAAATTTCACTTCTATGGAATATTTCCTCCCAATATATCTAGCGGATTAGACTGTGTTGTCTGTATAAGTCAATCAGTATTAGATTTTCACTAAATATATGACAGCAATCGTGAGTCAATCGGTCCGTTTGTTATTTTCGCGGTTAATCTACTAATTAGCATATGGCTTGATCCCCAGATATGACTTAGATGTGTTTATCTGGAAAAAACTCTTCACACAGAACCCCATGCTGTACTCCCTTGGGAAAACCACGGCGGGGAGCTCATTCCACAGTCTGAGCATCCGCGGTAGGAAGCTCCTTTGAAACCTCATAATGCGAAAACAATTTACGAATTTGCACTACAACTGCTTAAAAATAATTATTTTTATAATCTGTCCCACTGATCTGTTTTTCTGTGTGGTCGTAATTTGGCCACAGATTACAAACCCGTTTATTATTTTAAAACTCTTATCTTTATTTAAATCTACATTTAAACAATAAGATAGAATCGTCCGATACCATAACAATGTAATAGGACTTTTTGGCGGGAACTTGCAGAGTGACGTTGTGTTTTCATTTTCATAAATTCGTGTATTTTGAGTTTTATTGCATATTATCGGTGGTATTTTATCCAATAAAGATCAATCCATGTGCACCAGTGAAGTGAAATGAAATGAATCATGTGTATCGTGACTTTTCAAGTTGTCTCAAGAAGTCCGTGAAAAGTTTTAGTACAACCACCAGTGTACCAAAACATGACTTAAGGACGGTGACTGACTGAGGACTATGTGAAAGTGACTAGAACTTATAATATAATTGGAAAATGGCAAAATGCACAAGCGGTGTAACGCCAACATGTTAAAAAAAAATGAGCTATGGGTACTACCAACATGAAAAACGCTAAACTTATTCATCACAACAACGAATCCAAAGTAACAAAAAGGTATTGTAATTATAAAATTACTTTTAGCAACATGAATTACACAATTGTACAGTAGTACCCAATTAATATGGCTTACCGATGTACCTGCGCAAAAGATACATTTCCAAAGCGCGGGAAACGCTATTGGTCGACAGCTGCCGTCATGTTAGCGCGCGCCGTGCGGAGGGGCGTGACTTGCGAGTGAGACGGAACTGCAGTGTATTATGAACCTTATAGTAGTGATCTAAGGTTGATTGTAAGTTTTAAGCATTCTTTCGTTAATCTTCGGGGCCATATTTTCTTTTCTGTGCCAACGAAGACTCACGCACGACGCGCCATATAAGTTGGGTAATACTTACGTAGTATTTATATACTCTGCGGTAATACTGTACCTATAGTATAAAATTCCAAAAGTAAAACAATAGATTCATTTCCGTGAGTCACCAAAAAACCAAACAATTGATGAATAAGGCTCCAGGTGTTAAGGTTATGCAATAATTAAACCATAAAAGTGTTACTGAAACTATTTTAATTATAACAAGCGATTGTACCGACTTCGTCGACGGAGGGTTATGTAATAGTCGGACTATTGACAACAAACTGTCGGGGAACTATTTTCATTTAAAATTGTTAAAGTATTTATTGGGAATGTTCGATATTTGCAGAATAATGTAAAGATGGGTATTTTGTGGTCTAATTTACGCTTATTTCCTAGATTACATTAATAGCTAATTACATGAACCTGAACTGTCTCTAGATAAAGAAATATGTGCTGTCATCGTCAAGACGAAAATATTGACATGAAATCATGCATGGATTTCCAAGGAGGTGCATTTTTTTCCGACAAAATCTAGTTCCTAACAAAAAACAGTATTAAAATGATTTTTTGAGCTTTTGTGGTACTCGAAGAGCTTCTCTTCTTCCATTACCTTTATTTGCCAGGTTCAAAGCCAAAAATTAATTCAGGAGAATAACCTTATTCATTCCAATGCTACCTAAATGGATATGCTCCCTTCATTAGGTTATAAGGTTATTAGAAACCATTAATCAGACTGCTATCAAGTTAAATACAGCTACTGATGAATAATGCGTCAAAGCAAAATACTTTTTAATCGATACAATTAAGTTCTCACATACACTCACATGGACAACTTAAAAGACCCCATAATTTAATAGTTGAACGCAGCCATAACTTGTAATTTCACAATGTTGGCATCACTGCCTAATGACAGATGGAAGCGCGCGCAAATTCCAAAATGGCCGACGCAATAAAGAAATGATGACGCGTTACGAATCACACGAATTAACTTCTTTTGTGTTATAGTGAACTTGTAAAATGTACGGGGAAATTGTCTTTCGACTCGTAATAGCCTGTGTAGAAAAATATCTTTGGTTGTGGCAGGGTTCCCACATTGACAGGCCTTCATTCAGAAAAATACAGAAAATCGCAGACCTACTCAAGAGAATACAGAAAATTGTCTACTTAGGTCCCTCAAAAAAAAAAACGGTTACAGAATTTATAACCGATTTACAAATATTGCCAATCGCGATTTAAAAAAAAACACTAGCACTACGCAGTCCATTTTGGTTTAAAAAAAAGCATGTCTAGATTCTGTTATGTGACAACCCTGTACATAGACAATGACGCAACAATTCAAGTTCTAGATATCATAGAATTAAAAATTCATAACAGACAGGCATTCGCACATATCTAATGTTTTTGTTAAATCATTGGAATAAAAAACGTCTTTCTAAAAGGTCTCGCTAGGCGCACAGTAAAACATCATTTAAAAAAAAAATAAGTGTTTGATTGAAAAAATAAATTAAAATGTAACCTTGCTGAGTTTCTTACCGGTGTTTCTCTGTTGATGGCTGACTGCGACACGATGGCTTTGACTTTGACTTTAAAGCTTAGGTACGTAGAAGTGAAAATTATATTTTGGAAGCTTATAAGAAATATTATTTTGACGGGCCAGTTGGCACAGTTGGCTCCACCTATCGCGCCGCAGGTCGTGGGTTCGATTCCCACACAGGACATGTATTTGTGTACATGAATAGGCTTGAATGTCCTGAGTCTGGGTGTAATTACGTATATTAAGTATGTATTTACAAACAAAAAGTAGTATATGTATTATATCAGTTATCTGGTTTCCATAGTACAAGCTCTGCTTAGTTTGGGATCAGATGACCGTGTGTGAGAAATGTCCCAGGATATTTATTCCGATGAATAGAACCCGAAAACGTTTAAAAGGATTTAATCTCACATAATTTTATATAACAAAGTAACTTAGAATAAGATATAATAATAGGATCTAATAATTCACCATTCATAAACCACCTATAGTCAAAGATTAAAGTTCAAAGGGGTCAAGTGAACTTTCTACCTAAATAGAGAAATTACCCACACAGCCTGCCTATTGTGGACGAAGAAACCATTAGAAAATGTCCGTCCAGTGTCATTGGCGATGATGATTTATTGCATTTTGTGTTATTGGCGCCTAATTTCTGTTATTTTCAATTTAATACCTCATTATTAAGTTATGGAGGGAAACTCTGTACTGTTATGTAGGCTGATAATGTTTTTAAAGATGGGTAGACGTTATTAAGATCGTCATATTACGGAGGGGTACGGTATTGAAAAGAATAAAATGTATGCAAAGGATAAAAATGTACGCATGTTAATTTTCACGTTATTTTTTTTTTATCTTTCTGTACTTCCTGTGTTTGACGTTGGCAAAGGTGATAAGTACAGAAAGCCTAGAAGAGAACCACCGGAATAATACAGTAGTCGATGCTTGGCTACAGAGTTTTAATTGAGATAGAAAGATTTAATAAATGCATTGTTAGAACTTTTTAAAATATGGAGTTTCCACCCACTTAAAACCGTTTCTATTTGAATATGCACTTTTTTCTGGCAATACTTTTCAAAGATTAGAAATCTACAGATGGAGCAGTAGGTTCTTGGATAATTTAGAGATGATCGATTGACGTAAATAGTGTAAACCAGGATTTTAACTAAAAGCTCGTATTTGCAACATAAGATTAATAACGTCATAATTTAAGATGTGGTGTTAGGTAATTGGGATTCCCACAAGTTAGTACCTAAAATTGGGTTAGTGTTCAATTGTTCATTGTTATTGTACTGATTTGAAAATTAACTATTCTTATTTGGATGAGGGATATATATTATGAACTTGCTTTAACAAAAACAATGACTAAAAATTCCTTTGTACAAAACAAATCTGCTTCAAAGTAGTTAATATGTTTGACCACAATTTCATCGTGTTTAGTATAGTAATTAAGCACACAAAGCCTAGTAGGAACTGGCTCTCAAGTGTAGCTGAAGGAACACCCTGGTAGATCCTAGGTGATTTTTTTTCTACTGGAGGGTGATTAGGTACTTCAATGTATCTTTCCACCATGCTATGGTTTCATTCAGTTTAAGTTTGGCAAACAAATCCTTTTTATGAGGCCATATTTTTGCCAGTGTCGAGTTATATTATAAGTTGTAGTCACAATAAATCACTTTCACCATTATCGCCGTTATGCTAAAAATTTTCACGGACTATTTGAGACAACTGGAAAAGTCACGATAAACGTAACTCACTTTTCTGTATTGGATAAAACACCACCAATAATATGCAATAAAAAATCAAAATACACGAATTTATGAAAATAAATTGAAAACGTACCGTCACATTTTTATCCCACCAAAAAGTTCATTGGTCCTTCGAAAGCTCAAGCTCTTTTGCTAACAAAAAAAACCTTATAATACTATAAAAAAATAAAGGACATTTCTATTTAGATTCCAAAAAAGGAAACTGTTACTAAATAACAGTTTTATAGAAAATACTTCAAGTTTAATAAAAGTACAGTCAACTTAATAATTATAGGCCATAATCGAATCGTTTCGCATGATTACAAGACTGCCCTTACCCAAGTGAAGTCAAACAACTAACAATTCTAGTATATTTTTTATATAATTTCAAAACATCTTTGTTCTACGAATAGTTAGCGGTAACCGGAAATATGAGTGAGCCAATTAATGTTGTAGTTGGACTTGCATCTGGTGTTTTTCCGGTTGTTAATCACAAAAGGTATAGGTAAGTAGCGAATTGCACTAATACAGGAAATGATAGTGGCATAAATAGTACTAATTGCATTCAAATATCAATTCTTTTGGTTGTGTTATAGGGTCGTTTTGGGATTGTGGAAAATGACTTCCAGGCATTTCCAGGCTTTATTAATGTATATGACGGTACCATCTTACCCTCAGGCCCATAAAACGAACAGTTTAGAAGATATCTATATACATAAAAGGCTTTGTCCCGAGTGACAGACAACGTACTAACCGCTGGATGTAGAGATTTGATAATTGGAAGATGTGAGGAAGTGAAAATGCATACTAAGAAATGATTTAGGCTTAAGTTTGCTAGTTACTTATTAAGAGGAAATGCTGGTGGCGTTTGTTCCATACAAACGTAATCCTCAGTTTCCTCTCTGGATAATGACACTAGAGCAATGATTATTTTACCGTGCAATCTGTAGGTACCACTGTATGTCCCTCGGTTGTGTTTTTCTCCATAAATTAATTATTATAAGAATAAGGAGCCTTCTAAAATCCCAAAAACTTAACTATTTTTAACGCTCTTATCAGAGGTCTAGCGAACAAATTTGACGAATATAAAAAACAGAGGAAAACCGACAGACATAGCCAAAGCCCTCCTTATTATGATTCTTGAATTTTTTTTTAAATCGGTCTAGTTTTGGAATAGAAAACCGGGGATTACGAAATAGCGATTTCGTCTAATTTATGGACGCTCAGATTGTGGAATGAGCTCCCCGCCGTGGTTTTCCCATTGGAGTACAGCATGGGGTTCTTCAAAAATGCCCCTGGTGTTGCAAGCGTCCATAGGCTACGGTAACCATCAGGCGGGCCATATGCTTGTTTGCGCAAGCTGTAGTTGTCTCTATCGCCCTCGGGCGGGATAGCTCGGGCACAGTGCGACAGCAATAGATATGTTAAAAAACCTATTTTTCAAATTTCTTGCAGCGATCCTTTCCTCTTAATCGAGTCAGTCTACTTTGTAGTTTTGCCAGCGCGCTCCGGGGCACGCAATTGTTGTCAGTGCGATTAGAATGTAAATATTATGTAATGAATCTAAGCTTGTTTTGAAAAGAGTAATTGCTGAGTTTATTGCCGGCTCTTCTCAGCAAATGCCACCTTCCGAACCGGTATTAGAGTATTAGAGTCAGACTTTGCATAAGTGCCTGCGAAGGTCTAATATATTTAATGATAATTTAGATTATGATATGAAATTCATCTAAACAGCGTAAGTACCTACTTAAAAGGAGTCCTAACCTTATATGAAACCGTATTTTAGACATAAAGGACGCACACACACAATATAGATACAAATTGTAGCCGCATACACGCACGTGTTAGATTGTATGTCACGGTCACCTCCCGACCATGTGTGTCGCGAAATGTAATGCCTAACGTAATATCTAAGTGTACTGTGTAGTGTGTACACAGTTGATGTATATCTACTACGTAGATGAAGCTATGCAATAGGGATGTTGCCTGGGTAACAATATAATAATTCTAATTAGTCCGTCAGTTAGATTATCAAAAAATATTGGACACGTATTTTTTGCTTCACCAAATCATTAACAATTGACGAAGATAAAGCGCGACTAAGTTCGGGAGTGGGGGCTCGTGACGTCACTTGTTCCTCAAAAGTGTACCACACCGTGACGTCACGCGGAACTTCAACACACGATATCTCCGTATTTTTTTGTTTAATTGACAAAAGAAAAAATGCGTGTCTAATATTTTTTGATAATGTAAATGACGGAATAATTAGTTTTTTATCCTATTGAGCAGGGTTGATTTTTTATTGATTCTGAGGGTTCCATGCCCAAATTTGCGGAAATCTAAGTATTTTTCTAACTAAAAACAGTAGGTACTAAATATTGGTGCGGATTCTGTTGTAAATTTGAACTACACTAATTTTAGTCACATCACATCTTTTTCTTACAAACATTATTGAAAAGGACAGAACATATTTAAAGCTGTCAAATTAGTCTTTGCCGTCTTCATTTGCGGGTAATTAGATGTAACCGCGATAGATAGCGACTAAATTTATATTGAAAACAAGCATTGGACTAATTTGACGGGACTAAATTTCTTACATCCTTTTCTTATGTTCCTTGTTAGAAAGAGATATTATGAGATTAAATTAGTTTAGTTATAAACAACAGAATCAGCACCATTATCATCATCAGCCTATAATGTCAAACTGCTGAGCACAGGCCTCCTTCCACAAATGAGGGTGAAAGGGAAGGCCTCACATATGAACTATCACAATTAAGTGATAACCGGGACCAACGGCTTTACGTGCCTTCGGAAACACGGAAAACGCTCGAATAGAAAATACCACTAGGCGGTCACCCATTCAGGTACCGGCCTCACCGGTGGCAGCTTAACTTTGCCACGCCCACTTCAAAGGGCAGTAAATATGTGCGATAACAATACGTGCAGTAAAACAACCAGAATGTAAGACCAGTGGACCAGACCTTTTGACCAGCGGACCAGACCTTATGACCAACGGTTACAAAATTATTGATTTTATTGTTATAAAAACCCGATGAGCAGGATGCTGCACCTACAACTAAAATGGGTGATAAATATGAAGCAAAACCGTTCAAGATATAATGTATTATGTCAAAGATTATTAGAAAAGATGTGAATGCTGAGAGGACGAATTTATGGCGCCGATCCCAAATGTATGCTGAAAATGTAGATAAAATATGCAAAAATAACGCCTTCTCGCGGTTACTTCATCACGTAATACTATTGAACTAAAGAAAGGTTAACCACAAATTGTTATTGCACTTTGTTTCTTATTTCAAAATTACGCTGTATTTTCTGTAAATAATACAGATTTTTATTAAATTTTCGGTGGTCAGTCGCACTTTTTACTGTAATGAACCCAAAATAAAGTGCATATTTGTGAGTTACTGGCATGAATTTTAATTTGGTGATTTTTCTCGAGTTTTAAAGAGAAACTGTTCTAATTTTAAATAGGCTAAATACCGCGTAACTGGCCATAATAAATAACTCATATCTAGGGACTTTTTGGCGGGAACTTGCAGAGTGACGTTGCTTTTTCATTTTTATTTGAATAAATTCGTATATTTTGAGTTTTATTGCATATAATCGGTGGTATTTTATCCAATAAAGATCAATCCATGTGCACAGTGAAGTGAAGGAATGAATTATGTGTATCGTGTCTTTTCAAGTTGTCTCAAGAAATCCGTGTAATGTTTTGGTACAATTTACCACCATTGTACTAAAACATGACTTTTATGGACGGTGACTGACTGAGGACTATGTGAAAGTGATTTATTGTGACTAGAACTTATAATATAACTGGAAAATGGCAAAATACACAAGCCGTGTGATGCCAACAAACTAAATTAAAAAAAAAAACTTAATTCTAAACCAGAAAAGAGTTTGTTCAGTTTCAGAATCAATGTTATAGGTAGTTGAAATGTTAAAAATACAAAAATCTGATGTTCAAGAACTAAATTCATTGTAATTTTTATTGTATCGGGTCTATTCGCGCACAGATTATGTAGTCCTTTTAAGATTGCGATTATTTGCAACAAAACTTGTAAATAATGAGCGTTTTTTCTATTATATAAAATTAGACAACGACTGAGGGTAAAAAGAATTTTGCAGGGTCGGCAACGTGCGCGTGATGCTTGCTCCACCAGCAAGCGTCTATCAGCTACGGTAACCGCTTGCCATCATGCGGGCCGAATGCTTGTTTACTGTAAACTATAATTAATTGTTTCTTCATTAACAAATACAATAAAATAACTATACAAATTCTCGCTCTCTGTGTGCTCGCATAAATCAATTAAAGTTTCATATAACCTCTTGAAAATGAATCCCAATTAATTCAATATAAAGTATATATGACAATTTAACTTACGTTTTCCTCCGCCATTAAAATCACAAACAGCTTCTTCACAATAAAAACATGACCGTCTAAAACGTTCTAAAATGATCTACACATATAAATCATTCTATAAATGCACTAACTACGCCCATTTTATCATACCAAAACGAACCAATGCCATGTCAAGTGTTTAAGCAAAGTTATTTTACAACTGTGAATATTATATGGCATCTTTATCACAAAGTATTAGAGTTCATAACTGTGTCGCGTTAGGTTGTGCAGCGGTATTGGTTTTGTTGTTGAACTAACACAAATGTGTACGCGCACACACGCACACATTGACGCGAATGTCACGAAATCCAGCCCGTTTCTAGGTTAGAGCTTGCGCGGGCGCATTGAGGGTGACCATGATGCGGGTGGGACATATTTATTATTTATTTATTCTTAAACTAGATGTTTTCGCTTGTGGGTCACTTTTAAGACTTTATCCAGACAACATTTTATCCCCAGCGTATATATAGTCTTTTTATATGTATATAAAGACAGATTTTTGCTTCGTTTACCAAGCAGATGTAAGAGAAAGAAATGAAAGAAGTCTGTCCCACTTCATGTTATAACAGAAGATGAAAATTGTCAAAACAAACAAACGTTAGAAAGCGCATTATAAACCAAACATTCTTAAATTATCCAGTATTCCTCGCTTACTAATAGGTACTGCGCTAATACGTCATTCCTTTGATCAAACTATGTCATCATAATGCACAAACGAACTAGAAAATATTGCTAATCATTGGAGGATAAATGTGAAAGCTATTTTTATTTGCCACGAGATATTTAGTTAGGCTGGTAAGCCTACAAGGAACTCGTCAGGATAACTCGCTATCGATAAACTTGCAAAACCTCACTTTTACCAGAAACGACTTGCGCACAAAAACATCAAATTTTCATTGAGTTTTATACATAAACCGAAAATTTTAAATTCTAAAATAAGAATTTGTCAACAAGAACCTATCATTGCATACATCATTCTTCTCAGCCAATTAAATAAAGCTAATAATGTTGTCAGGAAATATCCAACTTTTCATGTAAACGACGGTGTCCCCACAACAGTGACCTTGCAACTAGTCGATTGGCACGCGGCCTAGACTCCACTGAGCGATTTGACACACAGACAAACACTACGAAACCTGTTACTAGATACGGAGATTCGGATCTACGACGTGGAACACAGAATCAACAGAACACAGACTGGATACGATACACATTTCCTTGCCTATTTCATAAGATCCCTTGCATATTCTTATGGTGCGTCTATGCTACGCGAACAGAGCACGAGCCGAGTGTTTATTCGTTCGTTGCTCGCGATGTCAAGTGTGGATTTTAACCCACGTGGGTAAAAATTACTATGTATAGAGAAGCTATCATAAACAAAGGTTATGTCCCATTTTTTAGAGTCAACTAAAGTTCTCCTTAGCTCTGAAACAATAATAATTAGTCATCTAAGCAGACAGTAGAAACACGTAGCGCTATCAGAACGCTTTTAGGAGTATTTCTCGCAAACACCGTGATTTTCACGGCGCTTACGCGTTTTCATCGTTCTATAACAACAAGTGTGGCCGGATGACCTCACTTGAACGAAACATAGTTGTGATATGTGGCGTCTTCTCTATGATTTACAAAGGGTATCGTGCCTCTTTAAAAAAAGGTATAATAATCTAAAACCTACGTATAAGCCAACCCTTCGTTCATAAAAGCCGATCCACCGACCAAAAACTGTTTCATCTTCCGAGTCACAGAATAAACATGTGCCAGAAGTATGACTGAAGATTATTAATATTATAAACAAGCCATCATTGTAGATTACACAAACTGGGTGAAACAAGAGAGAGATAGAGCTATTGACAATGATACATTTGGCTATTGGCAAACAGAAATATACCGAAAAATGGGTCTATTAAAATGACATCCTACCAAAAATTATTTCATGTAAAATGTTGCTAAGACGGGATCATATGGCTCGCAATGTCAAAAAATTATCAGATCCCATGTAGAGCCAAGCTAACGTCCTAACTCTACAAGCCCTAACTTCACAAACTCTACACACCGTAGTCAAAATATATGGCTTGGCCGTTTCGCTACCGTCATATGGGCGTAAGGTTGTAACGATGCGACCTCTCCTATTTCATTTATTGCTTCTGGTCACAAATACTATTTCCAAACTTACATACTTATTATTCAATTTTCAAATGTTCAAATGGAATATCTTATTTTCAAATTTTTGAATGAAGAATGTCCATCAGACGTTCATTCAACTAGGTCATTATTGAGAACCAACTCATTACAAGTGGACCTGTTGTAAAGTGAAATAAAAGTCAATGTTGATATATTTATTATAAAAGTTTAAATGTCCTAGTCATGGACTTAGTTACATGAAGTGACCAATTACCAGTGCATCAATTTAAAGATTTAACATACTAGAACCCAGCTGGGGTAAGTTTCTTGGTTTCCTATCAACACATCCCTGTGTCCCAAATGTTGTCTCTCAGTAATAATACCTATACAAGTATTTTATATCATATTTTCTTTGTCATTCCCAGATATTAAAAAAAGTCAGCCACCACGCTGTACGTACAAGCCGACACGCACACATTCACACATTAGTTGAGCGCGAGTAATCGACTCTGTGTAAACGGCGACAGAGTCTAATTTCCCGCGGAATAGCCAACTGCGTGTGCGTGAGAGGTGGCCGACTCCATAGACACAGTTTTTTGTTAGCGAGACTATGTCCTCCGTTGTCTGTGTTGTCATTGTTACAGTTCTTTATTTTTACACAATAAACTTTATGGAGGACAGTCATAATTTTCATTTTCTTCAACTGCATTATCTACTACTTTGAATGCTCCGGTCGTAGGCTGATAGTTGAGCTGATAGCCAACCAAGCCACGTCGTGACAAGGTGAATGATTTATTTACTGTTATTTATTTTTCTGTAATACAATAGTTCTTGTAGTATTTGAGGCGGGGGGCACTCCCGTCAGATCAAATAAATTTAAAATTCAAACTGCGTATTAAAATTAAGGAAAATGAATAATAGTATTAAATAATAGTGGTAATTTATTTATAAAAGGAAAATTTTAACCACTACCAATTTTTCTGATATGCATATCTGTAAATAATTTAATATAATTTTAATTAACCACAGAAAATGTAGGTAATACCAATAGATAATTAACAATACAGAATATATTTCATTCAATGTAAAATGCTAAACGGTTTATTCAAATTCAGAACAATTTTCTTTATTTTGAAAACGAACGATCGAAATTCAAATATTATTTTAGTATTTTTTTTACATTTGATAAGTTATTTCGTCGATTTAATTTTTTTAAATTACTTTTTTATTTTAAGTTTGATAAAATGTCATCTAGTGACATAGAATAAGCTACCTACTTTGAGATCTCGCCTTTTAAAATGGAACTAATTTTGAAATTCTGTATTCTGAATTTTGAAATCGCGAAAAATTTTCATACATTTTGACCAAGCAAGATTGCTTTTTATGTTTTTGTCGCGATTTTAAGTAGTTTTATTAAGCCGTATCCACTAGTCCTATAAAAATCCTATAATTAATCAAATAAAAAAAAACTCAACACAAGCAAAACAATCCCACAAACGAAGTGTCAAACTCTAATGACAATATTTATTGCACTTAACTTAACATTAGAGTAAAGATGCCATAATGAACGGCGCACACTGTTTGCAATGTTATTACTTAGTTAACACATTGTTAAATCGCACTTCAGTTTACAATTGACATGAGTTTACTATGCACTGTGAGATCGCTTCATTCATGGTTAGACATCGTTAGTTAAAAGGGTTTGAAAATCTGTTCTTAGGCAATGACATTATAAGTAAGGCGCCGATCCCACTGACAAGAGTTCTAGAATTCAGAGTTCTGCATTCCGCGTTGATTGTAAACTATGTGGTGCCTTGAAAAGTAAAAAGTGTATGATGTGTGATCAGTAGCGAATATTGCAGAACTCTAGACTGCTTGCTGTGTGCACAATCAACACGGAATGCAGAACTCGGAACTCTAGAACTCTTTCTGTGGGATCGGCGCCTAAAGATGTAGATAGGTTACCTACACAAGATTTGAAAATCAATGTCACACTAACTTACACATTAATAACATAATATTGTAATGTCATTCATATCGTGTCGTTGACGCTCTGACGCGACTCGGGGCTCAAGTGAGCAAACTAGCATAGTTTTGACGTGCCACTTGCCGAGCGCTTATAACCTATCTACCTCTTTTACTTATAATATCATTGTTATTAGGTGTAAAACTGTATCGTAATCCTTTGCGCTCTCATACATTACTACAGAGTACTTTTTTTTGTTTATCTCTATAATGCAGTGTGTATGTTGAAATAAATGTAATTCCTTCTTCTTTCTTTATTTTTAGTACACACGGCTACATATCAAGCTATACATTTCCAATATAAGCTGATCTCGCATTGTATAGGATTTCCGTACTATGAGAGGTTAGCTTATATTGGAAATGTATAGCTTGATCTGTAGCCGTGTGTACACCAGAGAACTTAGACTGACGCTTATGGACGCAACATACGGGACATCACTCACGCATTAGGTACCTACTGTTTTCCTCTCCTCAATGAGCTATGGCGACCTTACTCACGCGCAGGAACACAATATAAAGTTATTTGGCTGCGGTATCCTGTAAGGTGGAGGTACTTCCCCAGTCGAGCTGCTCGCCGAGCGAATAAACGCTATGCTCTACCATGACTCTACCATAGCTCTACCTCTCTATAAACGTGCACTTAATATTGTATTTGATCAGAAATCTTTTTACTTGTACATGATAGCCTATCTAACCTAGGTGTCATCGAGGCCGAGGGGACCAAAGAGCTCGCCGAGCTTGGGGTGGAGATCGTAGTCGCCAAAATCCATGAGTTGGGTCTGGAAATAGCGCCTCACAAGACCGAGGCGCTATGGTTCCACAAACTGCCAAGAAGCAGGGAACCACCCAACTCATGCGTCCGAGTGGGTGAGTCGGAAGTTGGGGTGGGGCGATACATGAAGTATCTGGGCCTCACCCTAGACAGTCGTTGGGGCTTCGAAGAGCACTTTGATCGCCTAGTCCCCCGAATCGAGAGGGTAGCGGGTGCCATGCACAGATTGCTGCCCAATCTCGGGGGACCGAGGGAGGAAGTTCGCCGCCTCTATGCGGGGGTCATACGATCCGTAGCCCTTTACGGGGCGCCCGTATGGGCGAAGAGGCTGGCCATCCGACGCTGTAGGACGAAAATCTACAGCGTCCAGCGAAGGATGGCACTACGGGTCGTACGAGGATACCGCACAGTATCCTTTGAGGCGGCGACAATTCTGGCTCGCTTTCCGCCACTTGATATTCTGGCGGACATGGATGCGAGGGTCTATGACCGGATTCGCATCGTCCGTCAGAGCGGTGGAGGCGACCCAGAAGAGGCGATCAAACGGCAGGAGCGAATTATCGCATTCGCGACGTGGCGTGCAAGACTTCGCGATGAGCGGTTTGCGCGCAAACGCGTCGTCGGAGCAGTCCTGCCGGTCTTCGAGGCCTGGATGCAGCGACAAGGTGGACGACTCACCTACAGACTTACACAGATAATCACCGGGCATGGGTGCTTCGGTGATTATCTGTATAGGATCGGACGTGAGGCGACGGCGGCCTGCTTCCACTGCAGTGGGAGCGACCAGGATTCCGCATTGCACACGCTTGCGGTGTGTCCTGCATGGGAACCCGAGCGGCGGATCCTGGTCCAAGAAATTGGACGGAATCTCTCCCTGCCAGCAGTCGTGTCGGCGATGCTGAGCGGGGATACAGCGTGGAGAGCAGTAGCCTCCTTCTGTGAGACCGTAATGGTCCAGAAGGAGGCTGCTGAGCGGGATCGGGAGAGGGCCGATCCCACCCGGAGGCGAAGCCGCCGGGGCACAAACGTGCCTCGTCGCGGCCCCCCTGCCCTGTAGCTCGGGCTTAGAATAACAGCTACGGTGTTCCCCTGCCTGTCGTAAAAGGCGACTAAACGGGGCCTTTGGGGTTGTGGGCAATCAGAGCGGGGGCTCTGTGCGCCCAGAAGCGACCCCAAGGAGGACGATGGGTCGTTGTGGTCACGACTCATCGTGCGATAGCACAGCGAGGGTGCTGGGGGGAGGTGTCAGACTTCCCCCGGGACGAGCTATCAAAGCGCCGCGCTTGGAGGGGTGAGCAGGTACGCGTTCAACACGAGAGCCCGCCCCCCTCTCTATAGCGCAGATGGCGACCACCGTGGGGTTTTAGTCGGTACAAGTCCGACATAACCTGGCCGCTACCCCCGAGGCGGTCGGGTATCCCATGAGGATTTCCCCACGAAAAAAAAAAAAAAAAAAAAAAAGGTGTCATCGAGGCCAGAGTGAAGGCACTCCTCTGCTTCGTCATAAAACTTCTTCTTGGTCAGTCGATGGCCAAACCTAAGCCCATTTTTCATAAAAACAAAAAAAAAACATAATGACTCTCCATTGATTTTAAAGCACATTCCAGCCAGTTTATTTTTAATTTTTTATGGCAACAAGAACAATTAAGGGTCGTTTATCATGAGCGACATATAAACGGCTCGTTAGCGGTTTGATCTACGGGTTTGATGTAGTGCCATATTTAGGTCGTTTCCCCCATACCATACCTCAATGTCAGAGTGTACAAAAGTTGTTAGCGGCGATTAGACGATTTGGAATCAAACGTTGTTAATTTTTGGGTGATTGATTGCTGATTAGAATTGTTGTCATTTTTCTGAATTTTAGTGGACTGTAGGTATTCCATGATACAGAGATATCGGACTGTAAATGAATAAAAAATCTTTCAGACATAAATATAAGCATTTTATGCTCTAAACATACAAAGTTACAGTGAATTGTAAGCTAATATTACGCTCATCCTACATGTAGAATGTAGATATTCCTAGCATAATCATTGATTAGCTAAACTTTTAAACTAAAGGAGAAAAAAATACGTAACATTTAAACACTCGAGGTTCTCAATTCGGTTGTATTTTTTTTTAATGTTTGTTACCTCGTAACTCCGTCATTTATTAACCGATTTGGAAAATTCTTTTTTTAATTGAAAGGGTACACTTCCCGTTTAGTCCCATTGTCATCAGATGAGGATTACTTCTTAGTGTACTTTGAAGTCGGTTTAAGTTTTTTGTAAAACAGTCCAATTATTTGTAAAAATATTAACGTATTTTTTATTTTCTTTATTATGTATTTAGCATTCGTTTAGCTATAATACAGTGTCCGCAGTACAAACTCTTAGTTCGAGATCAGATGTCCCCGTGTGAAGAATATCCCATGAATAAACGGTACCCATTAAAATGCGCATGTCAACCATCGCTTAGTTTTCTATTAATTAAATTGTATTAAAGTTAGTTAATCTAATCGTAATATTTAACATAATCGTGTGATACACAAGTGACTTTTAGACGCGTTACTCACGCCATGGCGGCCTTGGCACACTAGTGTAACATGGTCCTTACTGTGGTACACTTATGTGATTAAATATAAACCAAAATAGATTGTATTCTTTTTTTAAACAATATTATTCATAATAGCCGTTTATGACTTGCCAGTTTGTTTTCGAAATTTTAAATGTCAAAGTCTTACTAAACGCTTCTTCAGTTTTCTCTGTAGAATCGATCCACAAATGTTTTTTTTTTAATTAGCCTAATTGCTTTGTTCCATATGAATAAATAAATAATCCATAAATAAAACAATGACTTCTAAATAAGGGCATTCAAGACCGTGTCACCAATCGGAACCAAGGTAACACTGAATTACTAAGCTATTTCAATTAATTTAACGCAATTCCTCTATCTATACGTTTTAAAGGACAAATACATATTAATTAAATATTCTGCACGGTGATGTTTTGTAATACCCGCCTGACTGGCTACCACTGCGTCTTCCCGCAGAAAATTTTAGAACCTTACCCTTTAGACTGTATGTGCTTGCTACCTTAGTCACATTTTCAGTTACCATTGTGAAGAAAAACAAACTTAGCTGTAGTAAACTAACTGATTTACAGGACTTTTTGGCGGGAACTTGCAGAGTGACGCAATAAAACTGAAAATACACGAATTTATGAAAATAAAAATGAAGACGCAATCTTCATTTTTATTTTCATAAATTCGTGTATTTTCAGTTTTATTGTGTATTATCGGTGGTATTTTATCCAATAAAGATGCAATCCATGTGCACCAGTGAAGTGAAATGAAATGAATCAATCGTATCCGTGATCGTATCTTTTCAAGTTGCCACAAGAAGTCCGTGAAAAGTTTTAGTATACAATGAACACCATTGCTGTAAAACATGACTTTTATGGGCGGTGACTGACTGAGGACTGTCAAAGTGATAATTATCGTGACTGGAAATTATAATATAACTCGACACTGGCATAAATAAGTGCTAATTTGGATTGGTTGCCAAACTTAAAACTAAGAAGAAAACTTCGAAATTTAGCCCATGGTTCCTTTCAGCGCTTTGCTCTAAGACCTGTATTTTTAGGACTTGCTCTAACTGTCTAGAAAAAAAAACATTCTGTATATATAACGCAGGCTTCCACTAGGGAAGTGTTTTTCAAAATTCAACCCCTAAGGGGGAGAAAAAACGTGGAGCGAAAAGTAGCAAAAAATATTGCGAAAAATAATATATTCTAATTGCGAATTAAACTTAGATATCCGGGAAAACTCTATTACAAAATCTTGTATTCTACACAAACCCAAGGTTTCGTTTAACAAGGTGAAGCTGCCATTTCCGTGAATATTTAGTAATTGGATAAACAATAGAGGTATCTTAGCTTCCGCCTTCAAACAACGTTATGGTTTTTAATAACCTGCGGAAAATACCGTAGAGTTCTCCCAACGCACTCTTTGTAGAGTTATATTTTAGGAAATTGAAGAAAGGGTTATCAATGTTTTTTTTTTTTCTTTTTTTTTACTGTTTTATAGGCCTGTGTTTGACTGCAATGTCACCATGGTAAGTGATGATGTGGCCGAAGGTGGTAAGCACACAAAGCCTAGAAGGAACTGGCTCTCAAGTGCAGCTGTCGGAACACACCGAAAGGTGCTTGGCGACAGATTTTCAACTTGAGGGTGGTAGCCAGCCAGGCGGGTACTACAAAGTACCCTACCACCGTGCTATGGTTTCCTCACGATGTTTTCCTTCACCGAAAGCTCAAGCTTATTGTAGGATTCGAACCCGGGACCTTCATCTCGGTATCCGACGTCACTACCACTGAGCTATCATCGCCTTGAATGTTGCGGTGATGTTAAAGTCCAATCCATTTATTCAAAGGTCAAAGCTACTGAAGTTACCACCAGTTCGTAAGTCGGCCTTCAACTGAGAAGAACAGGCAATAAACTCGGCTCGACATTTTTAAAATATTTTTTGGACAATCTGAGTCGGCAATTTTTTCCAAAGTAATTGTTTTTGTTTTACATAGCAAGCATAAAAATATAAAAAAAAAAACCAACATACAAAATACCCAAGTTCATCATTATGTAGGTAATCTACTGGCTATTGTAATGGTCACTTTTGCAGAGTGAAGCTACTCCCAGACATCTTTATCTTGAATATAATGGACTACCATGTAATAAGCTGAAAGCTAAGAGGGCATAAATGCAAATCTAACACAAGTTAGCAAGGCCTTTCTGCAAAAGATTTGAGACCCAGTTGCCTTTGTAAATGTCGGAAACAGTGACCACTTACCATCAGATAAACAGTCTACTTGTCAACCATCTGTTATTAAACTAATTATATTTCAAGTCTTCCAATCCACATTTTGAAACATTCTTTAACAAAGAAACAGCTCAAAAAGCCCCGATGAAATTCCACAGATAGAAGATGTTGATAGGAAAACTAGTAAAAATGTTATAGAATAAATTGGACTCTATAAACGGGTCATAAATAACACTAGTAATTCCACGCGGGTGTGGCTCGGGCACTTAATATCAACGATACATCGCTAAATATAATAAACCGGCCAAGTCCGAGTCATGAATTCCAATCGTATCAAATTGATCTAGAAGCGCCTTTGATATTTTGATTAATGTCAAACAAGTAATATCGGGCAAGGTGACTTTGACATTTTAAATATCGAACGACTTTTGAAGTAACGTTTAAGGCTTTTTGGCGGGAACTTGTAGAGTGACGTTGCGTTCTCATTTTTATTTTCATATATTCGTGTATTTTGAGTTTTATTGCGTATTCTCGGTGGTATTTTATCCAATAAAGATCAATCCATGTGCACCAGTGAAGTGAAATGTATCGTGACTTTTCAAGTTGTCTTAAAAAGTCCGTGAAGAGTTTTAGTACATGACCACCATTGTAGTAAAACATGACTTTTATGGACGGTGACTAATTGAGGACTATTTGAAAGTGATTAATTGTGACTAGAACTTATAATATAACTGAATAATTGGCAAAATACACAAACCGTGTGACGCCATTGAAAAAAAAGTAACTTTTAAAACCTGTCAGGAATTTCTTCATAAACAATTTCGAACGGCTATATTTGATAATTCCGTTTTTGAAATGATAACAACCTCTTCTGACTTTTATTATTTATCAGACTTAGGACGAAAATAAAAATATTTAAATTCAACGCTCTAACTAAATGTAACTAACTCTACGCATAACAAAATACTACTGAGTGAGCACGGGAGGCGTTGGTACATAGAACAACGAACTCTTGAGTTTTGTTTTGGTAATTTTTTTTGACAGTGATGCGCTGTCATACTGTTTTACCCGTTTAAATTAAGAATGCTTCGTCTACACACATATCAATTACCATTGAGGTACAATCTTATCATAATCGGGATTATACCTATCATAAAATGTAATGGTAAAGTAAAAAGTACTAGTGCGTTATATGCTGCTGCTGCATTATGATGTCACTTAAAGAGCAAGTGTGTTGAAAAAATTATAAAAAAGCTTGTTTTTTTTTAAAAGTTAATTTCTGTGTTAATCTATGGTTTTTTATATAGGAACTTTTATGTACGGAACTCTATTAAGAGGACTCAATTCGTCATACTTTTCATACAAAACCTCTGTACTTATTATGGCGTTGTTAAACATTTTTCGTTAGATGTTTTGAACAAATTAGTATCTTGTGCACTATATCTAGCCGTGTATCTAGGCGTAATTTAAAAAAAGTGTGAAACAAATTCAGTCAAAGCCTCCGAAAAACAGCGTTTTTGCCTGAACTTTGGCCATATCTAATGTACCTACAAATTGTAAAAGTAAAGAAAACATTTAGATACCAGGCTTGCAAATGTATTGGAGATTCTAAATAACTAACTTTTTTTTCACAAACTTTTAAGATTTTTTCACAAGAAGTATACTCCTGGAACAAGTTTTATGAATGCGAAATCATGAATGACGACCTAGCGAAGCGGCCGCGAGTGATCAGCGGAATTTGCCGACTGATAACCGACGGCTCTGATGCTGTCTCTATTTTTTCGCAGTCAAACATTACGTTGGGTGAAACAACAAGCTTTTAGACTATGCTTGTGTTGAAGTTGCGCCGGCCACAGAGGGCCGCCTTAAAATATATTTAATTATAGTCATCTCGTTTACATCCACTATAAACATTGATTACTAATTGCATGTCATATAGGCTCAACGAGCTCTGGCACGCTTCTGATTTTTTTTGTGTTCTGTAAAAAAAGTTGTATTGTAATTCGATTTGCTTTGGAAACCGTTTAACTTGGTATGGACATGTTATGAGGAGGAATGAATGCCATGTGACTAAAAGAGTTATGAATATTAACGGTGGATATACGGGAAGAGGAAGACCGAAAAAGAGATGGATGGAATTGTGTGAAAGATGAAATGGGTAAGAAAGGAGTGGATGCTGGTATGACGGATAGAAGAGTCCATAGGAAGAAGTAGAAATGATTGGGAATAGGCCTGGTGATGATGATGAATTAGGGTTTTTTGAAAACAAGCATAAGAGCCGCCTGATTATAAGCGGTTACGCCATATGGACGCTTGTACAGTAGTACCCAATTAATATGGCTTACCGATGTACCTGCGCAGAAGATACATTTTCAAAGCCGCCTGATTATAAGCGGTTACGCCATATGGACGCTTGTACAGTAGTACCCAATTAATATGGCTTACCGATGTACCTGCGCAGAAGATACATTTTCAAAGCGCGGGAAACGCTATTGGTCGGCAGCTGCCGCCATGTTAGCGCGCGCCGTGCGGAGGGGCATGACTTGCGAGTGAGACGGAACTAACAGCTGCAGTGTATTATGAACCTTATAGTAGTGATCTAAGGTTGATTGTAAGTTTCAAGCATTCTTTCGTTAATCTTCGGGACCATACTTTCTTTTCTGTGCGAACGAAGATTCACGACGCGCCATATCAGTTGGGTAATACTGTAACACACTAGGCATCACTCACGCGTTACCGACCTTTCCCCCCTCCCCAATGAACTCTGGCGACCTTACTCACGCGCAGGAACACAACAAAGTTATTTAGCTGCGGTATTCTGTAAGGTGGAGGTGCTTCCCCTTTTCGAGCTGATCTTTGAGCGAATATATAGGTACGCTTGGCTCTACCTTTCCTAAAACAACACCATGGTAAATCTTTCAGCTTTACGTCGGGTATTTACCTATAGTGACTAAAGATAACATTGTACCGCAATATGTTAGTACAAATGACGCCGTATCTAATAAACTGTTATCTGTTAACAATCCGAAATGCGGTAATTTGAAAGCTTATAATTTAAACACATTTTATAATACATCGCCATGTTTATCAGTGAACTAGAAACGTGCTAATCTTTTTATAACTACTCTTTGTTATCGCTTTGATACCATATGATAGTTTGAACGATTGTGTTTTGTTTTTTCGATGCAAGTTCTAACTCACTATAACAGCACCGCTCCGACTCAGCAAAAACGTTGTCAACCAAGTCACGCCTTTAAATTAGTTAATTTTATAATGACTACATGACATAGTTGATGCTTGCCGCGAGTCGTCAACTTGCTGACGAAACGACAGACATTTTCATACGAATTCATTGATAAAGTTTGACACTTCCTAAGTTAGGCATTGGTTGAAGCTTTTTTGTTCTGACGCATCCTAAGTTAGGTCTTGGTGGACGTAGGAATTTGAGGATAGGCCTGTATTTGACAACAATTTAACAGGTAAGTGTTGACGTGGTTGGAAGTGGTAAGCTCCCAAAACTAAGAACTGCACAGACAGTACTGGACAGATGTTTTTGAATGTTTTTGCCTTCAGATGTTTACCTTCACCGAAAGCTTGGATCGTACAGTCAGCTTGAGTAGTTGCTTCCATAGCAAGGTATTTCGTAGTACCCCTGCTGGCTCCTATCCTCAATTTGATGATCTGCCAAGCACCTATCGGTGTGTTCCGACAGCTGCACTTGAGAGCTTTACCTTCTAGGCTTTGTGTGCTTACCACCTCCGGCCACATCATCACCAACCATGGTGAGATTGTGGCCAAACATCCTAACTAATATTATAAATGAGAAAGTGAGTTTGTTTGTTACGCCTTCACGCCTCATCTACTCAACGGATCATCATGAAATTTGGCATGCAGATAGCCTATGGTATGGAGAAGGACATAGGCTACTTTTTATCCCGGGAATACGGGTGAAACCGCGTGGGACAGCTAGTAACCCATAAATCCAGGCTGTACCTTCAAATAGGAGAAAAAATAAATAAGGATTCGCGATAAAAGAAGTATACACCACTTAATAAGTTCGTAGGTAACAAAGATAGTCAAACAAACGAACGTAAGCATATTTTTATAGGTACTTATAGAGGCAGGTCAATTATATGCCACCTGCTTCCGGCACAGAGCATGCAGCCATGTTTAGATAGAAAACACGCGCCATAACTACCTACAGCAACTAATTGACTATTTTTTTGTCTGTATTTTTATAGAATTGGACGTTAGGTTGTCTTCTTCTTCTTCTTATTTTTATGCTTGGCAACCAAGCCCAAATTAGGGCTAATTTCTGCCAGTGTCGATTTATATTAGTTTCCATTCACAATTAATCACTTTCACATAGTCCTCAGTCAGTCAACGTCCATTAAAAGTCATATTTTAGTACAATGGTGGTCATTGTACTAAAACTCTTCACGGACTTTTTGAGACAACTTGAAAAGTCACGATACACATAATTCATTTCATTTCACTTCACTGGTGCACATGGATTGATCTTTATTGGATAAAATACCACCGATAATATGCAATAAAACTCAAATTACACGAATTTATGAAAATAAAAACGAAAACGCGAGGTCACTCTACAAGATGGTATTCCAGCTTTCATCTTTAAAGACTGCCGAAGGGTCCTGGCGGAACCGTTGCTTCACATATATAACTTGTGTCTCAAAACCGCAGTATTTCCGGAGAGATGGAAATTGACCAGGGTTGTTCCAGTACCAAAAGGAGGTTCCAGAGACAAAGTGGAGGGGTACAGGCCAGTGGCAGTATTGTCTACTCCTGCAAAAGTGTTCGAGTCTGCTATACATAAGAGCATATTCGCACAAGCTAGCGGGCAATTCTCAGACGCTCAGCATGGTTTCCGTCCGGCAAGAAGCACTACAAGTAATCTTCTAAATTACATGGCGGATATAGTACCAACAGTCGATGGTGGAGGACAGACTGATGCCGCTTACTTCGATTTTAAAAAAGCATTCGACCTAGTCGATAATGACGTACTGCTTACAAAGTTAGCGGGGGTAGGTTTCACTCCACATCTACTGCAATTTTTCGCCAGTTATATGAGAGATAGAAGGCAATATGTAGAATACGAAGGACACGTATCAGAGCCATATTTTACGCGATCGGGAGTAAGTCAGGGCAGCAACCTTGGACCATTGGAATTTATAATTATGGTTAATGATTTGCCAAAGGTTGTTAAACACGCGAAATGCCTACTGTTTGCTGATGATCTGAAGCTATCTCTCGCTATCGCTAATGCAGATGACTGTGAGAAGTTGCAGCAGGACATAAATAGAGTGGCGAGATGGTGTAAACAAAACCGCTTAGAATTCAACGTCTCGAAGTGTGTAACCATCACTTTCTCTCGTTCACACGCGCCAATTCTATGTAACTATACATTTGAGGGGCAACCAATGACCAGAGTCACATCTGTCAGAGATTTAGGCGTTACTCTTAGCTCTGGGCTGACGTTTCGTGATCACATTATTAAAATATGTAGAAAAGCTTTTAGAAACCTGGGATTTCTTCTCCGTACTGTTCAAGGCTTTACAAATATTAAAGCAATTATAACCTTATACAATGCGCTAGTTAGGAGTCAACTCGAAGGTAACGCAGCCATTTGGGCCCCACATGAGACTATATATAGTCTCATGCTGGAGAGGGTACAAAATAAATTTGTTAGATTTTTATACATGAGACAGTATGGTGTATACCCGTTTTATCCACTTATGTACCCGACCTTATTCATTTTGGGTATGGTCGGATACAACGAATTAAGGGTTAGGAGGGACCTGGCACTCGTGTCATATTTATTTAAGGTACTGATAGGCAGAATAGATAACGGTGACATATTAGGGCAGATAGGATTATGTGCCCCGGACAAGTTCGTGTGGCGGCGACGGCGACCGCAGCTGGTTGCAGTGCCCCGAGCGCGTACCAACCTACTGAAAGAGGCGCCGCTGACGCGCGCTCTTCGCACCCTCAATCTCATTGCTGAGGAAACCGACATATTCTACTGTACTCTGAGTGAATTCACAAGGATAGCACTTAAAATTTTATGTTATATGGAAATGTTATAAGTTTTGAAGTAAGTTCGACACTACTGTATTAGGGTATCCCTGTAAAAGTAGATGTAAGTAGGTAAATAAATAAATAAAAAAATAAATAAAGTTCCCGCCAAAAAGTCCCGTTAGGTTGTCTTTTTTTGTCGGTTATAGTCAAGACATATGGCTCGCACTGTCAAAAAGTTATCAGATCTCATGTAGAGCCAAGCTTATAACTCTACATGCACTTACTCTACAAGCCCTAACTTCAGAAACTCTACACACCGTATTCAAAATATGTGGCTTGGCTGTAAGTTCACTATTGACATCATGTCCTGAGAATTTTGTTTATCTGGTATAATCCAAACTCAAGTTATGAGGGTTCAAAAAAATGACGAAGCGCCTCGAGAAAAGGTAGGTAGTGCCCTTTCGCTTCGCTTGGCTGTCTTGGCGGGCGGGGCAGATCAAAACACTAGCAGCAGAACGCATAGCATTTTAAACGGCATTAAAGTCTGTCAAAAACTCAAAACAGACAGATGTTCCGCTAATTTTCTACCATATAATAGTATGAAAAATGCAATAACTAAATATATAATGTACATAAATAAGGTAATACTACCCGAGCACCAAGGCTGCGCCTACACACCCGCGCCCTTGCTCCGATAGTTAGCGCCAATCGACAGCATTGTCAAATGTATGTAATTACATACTTAATTGTAATCTATGCATTGATTATTTTGTCATATTGTTATCTTGTTAATTTAATCTCAAGATGGCGCCACCGTCTTATTGACAGATAAAATATCAACAGTCCTCTCTTTGCTGATTGTGAGATTGAATGATAATTGTGAGTAGGTGTTTTGTTTACTACAAATTCTTATGTTCTATGATACAGAGTCTCTTCTTAAACAAAAAAGAAGCGTAGTGTATTACCCAACTGATAAGGCGCGTCGTGAATCTTCGTTCGCGCAGAAATGAAAGTGTGGCCCCGAAGATTAACGCAAGAATGCTTAAAACTTACATCACATACCTTAGATCACGACTATAAGGTCCATAATACTCTGCAGCTGTTAGTTCCGTCTAACTCGCAAGTCACGCCCCTCCGCACGGCGCGCGCTAACATGGCGGCAGCTGCCGACCAATAGCGGTTTCCCGCGCTTTGAAAATGTACAAAAAGTATCTTCTGCGCAGGTACATCGGTAAGCCATATCAGTTGGGTACTACTGTACCTACTAATCTTGTAGGTTAAATAAATAATAAATAAAAGTAGCAGTGACTGAAAAGTTGATAGGGAACCGTTTATCGTGGTATAGACATGTTACGAAGAGGGATGAAATCCATGTGATAAACAGCTGGACATATTGAAAGGGAAAGATGAGATGGGTTGCTCAAAAGATGTTTCGAACTTGCGAAATTCTACGAGCAGAACTACATCCTAACTAATATTATAAATGCGAAAGTGAGTTTGTTTGTTTGTTACGCCTTCACGCCTCAACTACTCAAAGGATCATGATGAAATTTGGTATGCAGATAGCCTATGGTATGGAGGACATAGGATACTTTTTATCAGCTGCTTAAAAATATCTTCACTTCAAATTTTCTTACGAACATTTTCAAAATAATTGGACTGTTTTACAAAAAACTTAAACCGACTTCAAAGTACACTAAGAAGTAATCAAATCCATCTGATGACAATGGAATGGAAGTGTACCCTTTCAAATAAAAAAAGAATTTTCCAAATCGGTTTATAAATGACGGAGTTATGAGGTAACAATCATAAAAAAAAACATTCGAATTGAGAACCTCCTCCTTTTTTTGAAGTCGGTTAAAGAAGGGGAACTAAATATAATATGTATAATTGTATATCAAGTATGACACACATTGTAATATTTAACAACGTTATTTGCCACACAATAACCCGGAAAATTTCGACAAACAATTAGTTATTAAAAATAAATTTGTAGGTATAGTGTATCGTTAAAATTGACCAATAGACGCAACTTGTAGGCTATGTGCTTGACCAATCATCGTTCGATGATTAATTCTCGCCATATTTGTATGGCGGCTAATGAGGAAACATCGTCTAGCTAGTCGTTTGGATTTTGATAACTAATGTATTTACGTAATTAGTCAGTATAGGAATATTGGTCCAAAAATATTGCTGAAACTAATTTCTGAGCTCTGTAGAAGTTTCGTTCTGAAATGTTTATTTACCAATTACTGATTTTCCAGTCAGACTTCATGAGAAATGTTTGCGTTTATTTTCCTCACAAAAACCTAGTTACATTTTCCTTAATTTCAGCAACTAGGTTTGTCCACTTATAAGCCTGTGTAATTTAAAAATATCGATAGCATCGCTTAAAATGTGTCACAACAAAATAAACAAAACAGTAAAAGATTGCTATGATTCAATGCGATTAGATTACCCGTAATCGCGTCGCACGCCATTTTGAATCAATGGAAAAAAGTACTGCGAGGTTCTTTATCGTCACCAAAAGTCAACATCGTTACGCGGAAAGCGCTTAGATGCGAACCGTTTGGGCCGTTATCTAACCGTGAAAAAATACCCACCGCTCCCGCCCACCATGCCATGGTTACGGTATTTCGAACGTGCAACAAGGATAGATAGCGGACCCCGCATACGTTAGAAGGGATCAGCGATAATTTCGTGCGTTCGCCTACATCGTTAACTCGGTAGTTTGTTTGGCCTAAATGAAGGTTTTATTATATTAATTGCTTCTGTCATGGAATGTTTTGTTTGAAATGTTTGCGCGGTTTTCAATCATGTTTAGTATGAACATGAATTATGTGCAAATGTTTGAAACAACAATTATATTATAAATTGTTTTTGACCTAAAGTAGGTTCTGGAACAATACCATTAATGTAATTGAAACCCCATAAAACCAAACGTCCAAAGTTTGCAAGCGTATTATTGCTAACCTAGTATTTTAGAGACAGCTAGCGACAAACCACGCTCTGATTATCATGAGACGTTAGTCTCTAAATTACAGTATAGACTAGAAATAAAGGTGAATCAAATCACTAATAACTTTGAAGGCAGGCAAATTCTGTAGACTATACAAACAATGTAAAGTTCTAAAATGCGTGATTGTGGATTTTGGGTGCTAACAAATTATGCTTTGTTTTTCATTGAACGGTAGCTGAAGATGTCGTTGGGAACTGGCTAATAAGTGCAGCTGCAGGAATACACCGAAGTGCTTCTACCACAGGTTTCTAATATAATTCTAGTAAAAAATACCTGCGTGATAATAGAAATAGGGTTTCCCTTCACTGACGCCTCGCAGTTTTATCCAAGGGTGTGTTATATTTTTTAATTCAGAATATGATCTATGTATTTGCCAAGTGTCATCTAAATCTAATCAGCTATCAAAGCGTGATTGGCTTACAAACATACTCACAAGCTTTCGCATACGCATTCCTGCAGGTACTAACATTTTAGGATAAGACGTATTGTTTTCTCCTAGTTATAATTCATTTATGGGCTAAAAACCCGAATCCATTTCATCATTCTTATGGTCTTCACATAAATGTCTAACTTTCACATAATATTAGTTAACTTAGCTGGTGTATATTAGCTGAATAGGAAATTTTATGATCTAAAATTATTGTGACTGTCAATACTAACACCTGCCTATCATCTAAGGGGCCTGTTGTATTCCATTGATTACCATTTAGCCCATAAAGTCTTCAAGCTCTGTCTATGTATTATACAGTTGTCACAGGCTTTGTACTATCTTCAATTACATTACTCTAAAAGACTTTGTCTATGGGCTATAAAGATTGCTTATAGCTGAGTATCTTGCAGGTTATATTGATGGAGATAATCTCGCTGAAATTAATTGTTTTTTCTGGTAAAGCCGCATTACAATACAATACTTGTATAACTTCAACTCTACTAGGTTTTTCGACGAAATCGGTAAACAAGCGTAAGGCCCGCCTGATGGTAAGTTGTTACCGAAGCCATATGGACGCTTGCAATACACGAGGCATCACTCACGCATTACCGACTGTTCCTACCTCACCAATGACTGGCGCCCTTACTCACGCGCAGGAACACAACATAGAGTTATTTGGCTGCGGTATTCTGTAAGGTGGAGTCTACTTCCCCAGTCGAGCTGCTCTTTGAGCGAATAAACGCTATGCTCTACCTCTCTCGAATTTTCCCAATGTTGCTGCGATATAGACCACAAATGTAGCTATAATTATATTGTTATAAAAGAACTAGAAGTAAAGCCTCTTTAAACTTAAGTTTATAGTTATTAGTCCTTAAAACGAAGAAGAGCAGATTGAAGATACAAAAGATCAAATACTAAATGTAATGCAGAACGCTTCTCATATTGAAACAAGAGTAACGCATGGCATTATTTTTAAATGAGCTTTTAGAACTTGAGAATGCACAAGCAACTATGTCAATACATTGGTATAGGCCGCGGTAACCACAGCATGTTTCTTGTCAAGTTCTGGATATAAAAAAATGTTATTTCTAATTAAATCTTGCAACATCTCCTGATTCGAAGAAATAGGAAGATTTACTTTGAATTTGACATCTTTATTATGCGTAAATAATTTTGAATACAATTGATTTCTTAAAAATAAAAACGTTTGCTACGTAGAAAGAAACCTCTTTCAAATGTAGGTTTAAATCCGAACCTCTCACTGCAAATGTACGAGAAGACTTTATAAACCCGTCAGTGGTATAGCAATGACCTAACGCCAATGTCTGCGAAGTGTTTCAAGTTTAGCGGGCAAGCAGGCCGGTTGCAGTTGCAGCCAACTATCGAGGCTACGCGACCTTGTGGGACCATGTGATTAGGAGAAGTAGGATAAAGATTATGGTTTAGTGTTGCTGTGAGTCTGGAAGTCATGTCAGCCAGATTTGACGAGAAGGTACGAAACTATTCAAATGTGGAAGTAAAAAGGAGCAAAAAGTTTTGTTTATTAAAACTATCAGTATTCACCATAATCTGGTGATCCTAGTTAAATTTCATAAATTCGTGTATTTTGAGTTTTATTGCATATTATCGGTGGTATTTTATCCAATAAAGATCAAACATGTGCACCAGTGAAGTGAAATGAAATGAATTATGAAAAGCTTTAGTACAATGACCACCATATTACTAAAATATGACTTTGGACGGTGACTATATGAAAATGATATTACAAATAAAATTACACGTATGAAAAGGCTGTATGGTTGAAAAACCCTTGCCTATCCTTTTATGGATGAAAACTCTACTACTATTGGTGATTCTAATAGTCCCTTACTACTGAGATTTTCTATAGCGGCCACCTCTACCAACCTCTCGGTCATAAAAGACGTATCTTTCTAACAAAGAACATAAGAAAAGGATGTAAGAAATTTTGTCCTGTCAAATTAGTCCAATGCTTCTTTTCAATACAAATTCAGTCGCCATCTATCCCGGTTACGTCTAAATACCCGCAAATGAAGACGGCAAAGACTAATTTGACAGTTTTAAATATTTTCTATCCTTTTTCAATAATGTTTGTAAGAAAGAGTTGTGATGTGACTAAAATTAGTTTAGTGCGATTTACAAAAGAATCGGCGCCTTTAAATAATATAACAGGGTAGTTTTGTTAACATCACTTTAACTATATTTTTTTTTTTTTTTTTTTTTTATACCACTAAGTTGGCAAACAAGCATACGGCCCGCCTGATGGTAAGCAGTTACCGTAGCCTATGAACGCTTGCAACACCAGGGGCATCACTCGCGCGTTGCCGACCCTGAAGAAATCTCTTCACACCCTTTTTGAAGAACCCCATGCTGTACTCCAATGGGAAAACCACGGCGGGGAGCTCATTCCACAATCTGAGCGTCCGCGGAAGAAAACTCCTTTGAGCCCGCACAGTTCGAAACAATTCTGGTTTCAATATGTGAGGATGGACTCCCCGTCGATGGCGAGAGTTGCGATGGTGAAAAGTAGCTGTGGGCATCGAGTCGAACAATTCTTTAGAACACTCTCCGTTATACAAGCGGTAGAACACACATAAGGAGGCAAAGTCTCTCCTCAGACTAAGGGGCTCTAAACCACTTGTAAGCTTGGGATCGTCAACAATTCTGATGGCACGGTCTATGGATGGGATTGACATAAAAATCCTTAATTATATAACCCCGGATGAGACTGGCACAGGACCAGAAAGTGGAAGTAAGCAATGACAAGTTAGAATGAGAAAGTCTACGCATAGCAGTCAGCACTGAAGGTCGTGGATCAAATAATTTTCAGAGTAAAACCTAAAAACATTGTTTTGTAAAACCTTGCAAATTCAATGAATTCAAATATTTATATTAAAATGCGATTGTACTTGCGTCATAGCGGATGCTCGAACGATGTTTAGTAATTAGTCGAAACTAAACAGAAACCTTGCCATGCGACCCTAGCACACCTTATCACTCCATTGCTGTTTAGTCAGGATTAACTTATCAGCTAGGTACACCACGCTTTCTGGTGTGATATAGAGACATTCCTAATTCAAAGTAATTATTTGGAAAAAAAAAAGCCAAACATAGTCAGATTGTCCAAAAAATATATAAAAAATGTAACCTTGCTGAGTTTCTTGCCGGATTCTTCTCAGTTGAAGGCCGAGTTGCGAACCGGTGGTAACTTCAGTAAATATGACCTTCATAAGTGCCCTTCTGGGGCCTAAATTGAATAAATGGCTTTGACTTTGACTTTGACTTTGAAAGTCACAGCCTTTTTAAGGCCCTAGGTGACTTATGAACTCTCTCTATGCGCTCGTGCAGTCTCTTCTGCTCCCTATTTTGGACTACGCTGATGCCTGCTATCTAGATCTCAATGAGGACCAGCTAAATAAACTTGAGCGACTTCAAAACTTCTGCATAAGATTTATATTTGGCTTGCGCAAATATGATCATGTCTCGCAATATCGCGCTAAACTCAAGTGGCTTCCTATACGACTTCGCCGGAATACTCATATATTGTCTCTTCTTTACACTTTACTTTTTAGTCCCTCCTCCCCGCGTTATCTTAAGGAACGTTTTGATTTCCTTCAATCACTTAGGTCATCAGAAAATCTCATCTTGAGAATACCATCACACAACACTTCTTTTTATGGTAAATCATTTACCGTCCAAGCAGTTCGCCTCTGGAATGCATTGCCAGTCTCTGTAAGGAGGGCGCCGTCACTCCCTGTTTTTAAAAATCTGTTGAAAAATTTCTACCTCTCGGACTGACTATAATCGATGCTGTAATTGCCATTATTTCCATGAATGTTTATATTTATTTGTCTAGTATGTTATTTATTGTTTCTACTCGGAATTACTTCTACTTATTTTTTTCTTTGTATTTATTAGTAATAATATATATTTTATTAAATCTATGTATTTATTTACATAAAGACTTATATTATTGTATGTACCTATGTATTTTTATTTACCTATTTTTGTTATAAAAGTATACACCACCGTCTAATAACGTTTCTAAATTCCTCTCCATCCTAAGGTTGTCTGGAAGAGATCGCTTTTTAGCGATAAGACCGCCTATTGTACTTACAGTAATTTCCTTAATTGTAAGCATTTATTTTTATACTCTGTTTAAATACTTTTGTACAATAAAGAGTTATCTATCTATCTATCTATCTATCTATGAAGGCCAGAGCTCTTGAAGTTATCAATGGTTCAGAAGTCGGCTGAGAGATAGATAGTTAATACTTTATTGTTACACCAAAACATATAATTTCAAACAAAACTTAAAACTAACAGTGAAAGTGTTACAATGGGCGGCCTTATCACTAAAAGTGATCTCTACCAGGCAACATTTGGATGGAGAGGAATTGAAAGAGATTGTCATGTAAATGGATTAGATGTAAAAAATAAGATTGCTTATTCGTATCATTAGTAGATATTTTAAATAAAATAAAAGATTAATAATAACAGTTTTTTTTTATATTTAGTAGCTGAAGTTTGATAATTGTAAATCTAAAAAACAAAAAACTTAGAAAAAACATTCCATAACATGATAAAATCTAAAATGAACAAAATTTTGTTTGGATTTTTTTTCTTTTTGATTAATTGATTCATAATCATAACACGTTATGATTTTTGTGTTACGAGTGCCATTATAAATAAAAATTAAATTTCACACTAAGCTGTAGGTCAAAATAGAACCTACAATACTTGAATTCCAAATAGGGTTACAAAAATATTTTTAAAATGTCCCATTATCCATTAAAAGCCATATCCACCCTACCCAGCACAGTTGTATGCATAAATGCATTTTCGGTATGTACGAAACAGAACCTGCACTTGACTCGCGCTATCAGCTGTTATCAGCGACTGATAACAGCCGACGGTTATATTAACATTTTAACATATAAACACTTATATAATATATTAGATTTATATATGTGTTCATCTATATACTAGTTATTCCCCGCGGTTTCATCCTCGTTTCTGGGATAAAAAAAACTTTGTAACCTTTTCAGGGTTCCGTAGTCAACAAGGTATACCTATTTTTTTTTTTTACTGTTTATAGGCCTGTGTTTGACCACAATCTCATGGTAAGTGATGATGTGGCCAAAGGTGGTAAAGGTGGTATTCTTATAGTTTCGCCATGTCCATCTGTCTCAGAGAATCTTTGTACTAGAAAGCTGTAATTTGGCATGGTTGTACATATTAATCACACTGACAAAGTGGCAAAATAAATATAAAAAAGGTGTACCTACACCAAAGACAATACGGATTCATGCCCCAAGTTAGTACCGAAGATGCATTATTTGACCTCATTTCGGAAATCCAAAGCTTGATGCCAAAAAATCTGTAGCCTTAGTATCGCTGGACATGGAAGGTGCATTCGATAATGCCTGGTGGCCAGCAATTGAAAATGAACTTCTGCGTAAAGAATGCAACCCCTATATTTTGGGTGTAGTCCACGATTATCTACAGAACCCTTAGATATAAAAAAAAGTCGCATATATTCTCGCTAACAAAAAAACTGTGGCACTCAAGTCAGCCACCACGCTGTACGTACAAGCCGGCACGCACACATTCACACATTAGTTGAGCGCGAGTAATCGACTCTGTGTAAACGGCGACAGAGTCTAATTTCCCGCGGAATAGTGTCCCAACTAAAGTGTGCGTGAGAGGTGGCCGACTCCATAGACACAGTTTTTTGTTAGCGAGAATATGTCCTCCGTAGTCTGTGACAGAACCGTAAGGTCCACTGTCTACTATGCGGGCGCGTCGGCGTCAAAGGGAACAACGAAAGGCTGTGTCCAGGGTTCTATCAGCGGTCCATTGTTGTGAAATGTTCAGCTTGATCCACTACTGGTAGAGTCCGAAGACCTTCGGGCACATATTCAGGCCTTTGCTGACGACATCATTATAATGGCAGCTGACTTTTCATGTATGAGAGATACACGTAAAGTGGACATGATTCTCATCTATCCCATGATTGTGTCGTTGGATAGATCGTCTAAATATATTGCGGGTGTGTGAAAACCATTTTTCGATTCAGGGATCCGTTTTCGAACTTTAAAGAGCTTAATTTTGTTAGATTCAAGTCCAAGATCCAATGCGGGGACATTGGATCTCCCCTGCCAGTTTAACGACTGTTAAAGATAAAAAGAAAACAGCTAAGTAAGCTTTACAAGTTAACGAGTAGTTCGACTAATATAAAATGTACTTGGAGTAGTAAAAAGGAAAATGTCGTACAAATTCCATTGAAAATTACTTAGATGAAGTTGTTAGTTGTATAAAATAGTTAGTAAATAGCCCCCTTCTAAGGCCGCATTGTGACGCGCAACTATAGAACCGTACACTGCACGTGGCCCGACACCCTCTTAGCCGGTTTTATTAGGCATATTGTGGAGGAGTGGGTGTATGGGATTTGGTATATTTTAAGGCGCCAATCCCACAGAGAGAGTTTTGCAGTTCCGAGTTCCGAGTTCTGCATTCCATGTTGACTATTGTGCACACAATAGTCAACAATAGTTAGCAAGCTGTCTAGAGTTCTGCAATATTCGCTACTGATCGCGTACACTTTTTTTACTTTTAAAGGCCCCACATAGCGTACAGTCAACGCGGAATACAGAACTCGGAACCAGTGCTGCAAACCCCAACATGCAAAAAAGAAGTATATTTATGCCAAAAATCCAGGAGACAGGGTCAAAAAGAAGGAGAAATAAAAAAAAAACCCTTTTTGCTGTATTTAGATTAATAGAATTTTTCATATTATACATTATTTTTAATTTTAACAAGCAAATCCTTTTTTATTAGGACTTATTTTTACCAGTGTCGAGTTATATAAGTTCTAGTCACTATAAATCACTTCCACATTGACGGCTCTGTCAGTAAAAAAAAAAACAGTTTCGATTAGACATACAAATGTTTCAGTAAAAAGGTGGTAATCGTACTAAAACTTTTCACGGATTTTTTAAACAACTTGAAAAATCACGATACACGTAATTCATTTCACTTCAACTTCACAGGCATTGATCTTTATTGGGTAAAACACCACCGATAAATATGCAATATATCTCAAAATACACGAACTCTTGGAAATAAAACGAAAACGCAACGTCACTTTGCAAGTTTTATACAGAGATGATACAGAGCATTGACTGGTTTATTTTATGTCAATATCAGGTGTTATTTTTATAAAAATATAAAATGTCGTACACTTTACTCACATCGTGAAAATCCAGGAGATTTTCATTGAATTGAAAAATAAATAAGGAGATAAGGAGACATGTCCAAAAATCATGGAATCTCCTGGAAAAGAAGGAGAGTTTGCAGCACTGCTCGGAACGCGGAACTCTACAACTCTTCTCTGTGGGATCAGCGCCTCAATCGAGAAGGAGTTAAGAAAATTTCGACAACTGGGAGACCATAGATAAATTACCCCTGATTCAAAAATAGACATGCACAAATGTCCTGTATATTCAAAATTTTAACAAATATCTTTTTGATTTTTATTTACCTACATATTATGCGAATTGAAATTTATACAAAAAACTGTAACGGAAACATGTATAATACATTCAAATTTAAAATAAAATACGGTGAATAATAAAGTGCTCAATCCACTGAAAAAGATAAGCGAATAGCGAAATAAATTGCGAGAATTCTTATTTTAAACATTGCGTTACAAAGATAGGGTAAGTAATATTTCTTTCCGAAAAAAGTTCAATTTTTTTGATATTTTACTGTACGCTGTTTTTGCGATATAAAGTTCTATGAACTTGAACCGCTTGAATAACTAAAGCATCAAATAAGGAAGGGTTTTTCTAAATACAACCCCTAAAGGGATGAAAGTGGGATCACAGGTGAAATCGCGAAGTAGAAAGTAAATGTAGGTATAAGTAATTTATTTATTTGTACCAAACCAACGAAACGAAAAACCCTTTTTTTTATTTTGCTCTTAACCTTCGGGGATCGATTTAACAGACGATACTGAGCAAAATAGTTTCTGGAATATGGTATACTACATTAAATAACCAAACAAAAAACATAAGCTATAAAATTCTATAGCTTACAGTGTACAACACGACGAAGTTATCAGAGCAACACGACGCCCATGAACTCGCACAGATTGATTTTAAGTGTGTCAGAGAGACGCATAATTTGGTGATAAATTTCATATTGTTGTGTCCGAGTGATTCATTTCATGCAATTTTTTATGTAATTTCCAAGTTAAATGTGTGTGGAATGAATGTCAAGTTATTCTAATGTATGATTTTGGGATGGGTAAGCGGATTCGTTATTATTGGAATATCTGGGATATTTTTTGTTACATAAGTAGGTAGAGCATATTTCTTGGCATTTAAATTCAAAGGCCTCATTGAGTTCTGTGGGTTTTTTTTTTAAATTTTAGTAATAATGTATCTGTGGTTTCTTGTGGTTCCATATTCAAACTATGTCTAAGTAATTGGTAGATTTATTTTTAATATTTTAAAATATACTACAACATCAAGCTGTCAATATCGTGACTGACTGACTGATTTATCAGTGTATAGCCTAAACCACCGCCCCGAATGGGGACAAATAGAGGATCGCTAGTCAAACCGCTGGGTATAGCTAATAAGTAATTTCAAGCCTTCTAGAAACTCAAAATCCTTAACTCAACATACTAACCAAACTCCGAGCCACCTCCCCTCACCATCTTACCATCACACAAGTCAAACAGAACCTACAAAACGTATTTAAACTTACAAATTACCTTTTAAGATTCAGCTTAAAAACCAGGTCCAAAATAAAGCAATTCACAACATAACCGCGCAGCACCTAGTTATAGAAATAGCTAGAAAAATGTCTGGAAAAAGAAAATGAACTTTCTTAAAAACTAAAAGTCGGACCTACAAAATTACTTCCTTCGGACAGTGCAATAAAACTCTTTGGGGAAAAGGTGAGGTGTCAGTGACAACGTTTTTAAAATGTCTGTACTTTTTCATCGTTCGTAGAATCACGATAGATGGCAGTGTCTGGTCCTTGATGATTGGACTTACGAAGTAGAAAGGTTAATGTGATTTGTTTGTTTTAGAATACCTATATTAATTGCAAGATTATTATTTCTTTCTTTTGATACAACTAAGGTAGCAAAAAAAGCATATGGCCTGATGGTAAGCGGTTATCGTAGTCTATGGACTACACTATGTAAGCTTCGCTTAAATTTCTAATAATAGGAAAATTGTTTAATTATTTAATGTAAAAATGTTTTAAAATATGTAAATGTATTAAGTACTACTACGAACTAGTTAGCAAATAACAAACAAGTGAATTCAAAGGAAATTCGGAATCACTCGCTTCTCTCACTCGTTTGGCTTGGAAGCAACACATGACCAACACATTGCTCCTTTATTAATTATCGTCAAACTTTGAATCATTAATTACAATCTGCCTAGGAATATTGCAATTCCAGCGACCGATACATCAATACAAAGCTTCTTGTGCTCGTATGACCATAAGTAAGATGACAGCCAAAAATGCGCCAGTGAATATTTGAGTTATTATCAAAAATAATGATTTCAAAATTATAATAATAATTATGCTGGACATTCTCCCCACACAAGGGCTATCTGGTGCTCTTTAATGAAATCATTAATGGTGTTCATTACGATTACCACCAAAGATACGTGATAGCTCGGCTGGTCCCAAACTAAGCCTATGGAAAGCAAATATACAAATTTAAAAATATAACTATTTTTAAATAAACACTCAAGTGAGTTTAGTTTTATTTTGGTTGGTAATAACCAACCAAAATGTAACTTCATACTAAGGCATTTTCTACAAAATATTGTCTATCTACAAATATAAAATCATTTAAATTGTTACAATTGATTTTCCATCTACTTGTAAAGCTCATAAAAGGCTTTCTAGATTATTTTTTTAGCATCATAATATCTTATAAAATATCCGTCAGTTTTCCGAGAAATAATATAAATGATTCCGCGGTAGGTAATACGCACCCAACTCTTCGCCGGGAGAAGGGACGCCGTAGGAGTGGGAAGAGGGCCAGGGAGGGGTGGGCGGTTCACTGGGAAACGTAATTGGGACTTTTTCTTTGGACTTTAGCCTTTTGTTTTGCAAAGTGACTTCTTTCTTGTCTGGGGCACTCGGAATCGATTGAGGGAAATGAGGACTCAAACATAACAGGTTGGAATTCAATGAGATATTAATTAATTTCGTTTGTTTTTATGTATTCTTTACTGTTTGTAATAAGTGGTAGTTCAAAAAACTGAAACATTAGTACAGTCTCAGTTTGCAAATGACTGCTATTACACATTGTGTTCCAATCACATATGTTTGTGGTTCCAATGAACTATCACTGGTGTCAAAACTTACAGATTTGTAATTATTGGTAGTCTACTAATTCAATATCGTCTAAAAACATTATGAATTTAGACAGCGCTCATTGGAACAATAGCATAAGTATTTCAATACAAGCTTTTTTTAGTGACTGTACTTTTTGTTGACTGTACTTGCATTGTCTTCCAATATAATGTATACCAAATATCAAGACAATCCGACCACTGGAAGTGGGTGAAATTCGACTTGCAAGATTCCACCCGAACATACATTGCAAGTTAAATAAAAGCTTGTAAAAAAAAAACTTTATGTCATGATCGGTGATGATCCCATGATAATGGGATCATGACATAATGACATTTTTGATTTAAAATAACCGTAGAACAAGAAAATAACAGACTGATGTCCATTGAGCTACAATTACCACGTATAGAGAAGACGCCACACATCACAACTATGTTCCGTTCAAGTGAGGCCATCCGGCCACAATAACTGCTGTTGTTGTAGAACGATGAAAGAAACTCGTAAGCGCCGTGAAAATCACGGTGTTTGCGAGAAAAATACTCCTAAAAGTATTCTGATAGCGCTACGTGTTTCTACTGTTTACTTAGACGACTAATTTATTGTTTCAGCGCTAAAGAGAACTTTGTTGACCCAAAAAAAAGGGACATAACCTTTGCTTATGATAACTTCTCTATACGTAGTAATAATAACTCAATGCTGATGTCACATAATTTTTTGAATCTTTTTTTTTTTTGGTTCTCAAAACCTTTTTATATGTAAAATTGTGTTGTGTGTAAATCAGAATTAAAAGTTTTTCATCCCATCTTTACGTTGACATAACGGTAGTCTTCTCTTTATTACTGTAATTAATCGTATGAAAAGTATTGAGTTGATGTGTTACATACAAGTTTTCGTTCCGCAGATTCACCCGTGCTCTCGGTGGGTTTATGTTTACCCAGGATAAAATATATCCTATTATATCCTACGTGTATCCTATATGAAAATATCCTCACGTTTTTCCATTAAATGCTGCACTACAGTGGAGTAAAAAAAGTCCTTTCAAATATCAGACAAAATAAGTATTTTTTAAATCGAAATCCGACCAAATTATGCAAATAAATGTTTGTATCGAAACGAAAAACAATATATATTGTAATGCGATGAGACGATTACAATGCAACTTTTGTATTCCAATACAATCTTCATTTTTAGTCTGCGAGCTGTACCTATCATGGCTAGATTTAGCTAAAAATAAAATTAGTATTTAGTACGCGTATTGTACCTTTTATTGTAGTAGACTATCTACCTAATACCAACTTCTATTTTTAAAAGTAGTTTCTAATTATGTTTTTATTTCAATGTCGAATGTATGTTTTCAAATATAGAATTTACTAACTACTGGATTTTGTGTCGCATTGCAAATAATTTGTCCCATACTGTCCACACAAAAAAGTTATAATTTTTTCCTTTTATTACATCGTCTATCTTACTTCTACTCAGCACAGTATGTATTCTTTATCTCCCTCATACATGTGCTCAATTATTAAACCGTTCTGATCTAATTAACAAATGTCAATTTAGTGAACTGAATTGAAACAATACCGGATATGGAGTGGTTATTCTTATTTCAATTATTTTAAAATTAAATACGATTATATATTTCTTCAATATATTTCATCAATACCCTAATGGTTTATTTTTATACATAGCATTTTATAAATAAAGCTGATGATATAGAAAGACCCATACTGAAATATATGTTATACATTAGATAAAGCCTCTTTAGTCTGAAAATAAGTTCCAATAATATTAATAAACACTGAGATTATCATGCTAAATTAATTTAAACAACAGGATACGTGAGGCGGAAGATCGGATGTTAGTTTGAGGATGTTGTTCAGTTACTTCGACCTTCAGTGCCTTATTTGGCCCTAAACTTGTGTTATATTCTATGACGTGCATTCAAATGGTCTTTATTTAGCAGAAAACGTATAATATTTTACCCATGTAGGGTCACAGTGTTAGTATATTTCCAGGCATAACGGGCAATTTAGGCAACTGAATTGTAGAGCCATCTATAATTTATTAGTTTTCTTTTTGTTCATATCATTACTTACCGTGGTGTGTAGGAAAGTTAACTTCCAGAATAAAAAAAAATTTATGCATGTTAGAAAGCCGTAACCAGGCCCCCGCGATTTTTAATGTTTTTCGGCAAATTTCGCAAAGTAAATTGATGTCGGACACGCGAGAAACGGGCTCCTGATGTGTTTATGTACTGCTACTAAGTAACCTAGGCAGGCTCAACTATCAAGTTAAAAATCAGTCGCCAAGCTTCTCCCGGTGTATCCATTAGCTGCACAGGTCTGTTCTCTTATAAGCTTTGTATGCTCACCACATTTGACCACATCACTGTTCATGGTGAGACCTTGGTCTACAAGCCTATCAATCCAAGAATACTCTTATACTGATCAACAATACAGAAAACTTTACGAACAATGAAGTCTCCATTGATTTCGTAAGTCCGACGCGATAATGCTTTGTCCAGAGACCAAGAGTAGTCGATTTAATTGGAAATAGAGAAAAGTTTTAATAGGTACCTTAACGTATATACTTTAAGGTTTATTTACCAAGGTTATATATTACAAGTTTTTCTTTTACGGGTCACAAAAAAGCGAAATAATTATTATAAAGTAGGTAAATTTAGAAGTAATATCCAATCTACCAAAGAAAAAGCTATTATCTCGAATGGTCATCGTGAATTTCGACTATTCTTCGACACAGACGTAGTTTGTACCTACCACTAACATGTGGTTAATGTGCATACTGCCCGCCTGATAGTAAGCGGTTACCGTAACAAATAGGCACTTGATATGCTTTAGGGCTAAGAAGTTGTATAGTCCATTACAATTATTCTCCACTCTGGCGGGGACAATTTCTGATGCGATTTTTTGCACAAGTGTCACATCAGCCTGAGCAGGTCAGGGGGAGCAATAGAGTTAAAAAAGAAAATAACAGTTTTTTAAAGGATCGGTTTTATGCGTCGAGGTTTTTTTTTTCATAGTTTAATGTTCAATAAACCTTTGAGAGATTATTTTATTGTTTACAATTTTGTATGAACCCAAACATACGATACGTGCCGTATCGTTACCTATGTGGATTATGGTGGTAACACGTGCTTTTTTGATACGCTTTTTATTCAATATTTAAAAAAGCGAATTTATTAAATGTTTATTGTGTTAATGCCTGAGTCTTACTAAAGGAACTATGAAAAACATATAGTGTATCATTGGTTTACTTTTGATGTCAATAGACGAACGATGGCCGTTTCGCAAAAAAACATCTATACCTACTGGCTGCCCAATCTGTGTTTTTTTTAAATCTATGGCATTCTATTACGTATAATAGTGATGTTATATGTTAGGATATCGATACAATTCGATAGAGGGCGAACGCTCGGAGAGAATTTAGTTATGCGATAATTACAATAATTCAGCATGACAAAGCCAACAAGGTTTTGAAAATATGCCATCTCAAAATATCCACCCAGTAGGTAAATACTTGAGCTGAAATTAATTTACATGGAAGCATTACGCACATAAATTAGTAAAAATATAATAAAACAATAACCAACCTAATCGTAATTACACAGGTTATAAAATAAAATTACCTCCTCATTTCACTTCGAAACACACACAGGCAAAGTATTGTTACACACATAGGTGCGTCATTGTGTGAGTGACAGTGCACCCTAGTAATTTTTCGCCTAGGTCCCTGTCTAGGTCCCTAACGAGCCTAGGGAATAGGGTGTGCCTAGATAAATGTAGCGATAGCAGAAGTATAATAGTTTTAAGTAATTTATAGCGGCAATTAAAACCTCGTTTTGTAAATGTAATTAAAGTAATATAATGTATAGGTATACTATTTTACAAAAAAAAAACATGTTTATTACACCCAATAAATATAATTTGAAAGTATTTTACGGGAAATATTGTTAAATAATAAAAATATTATTTTATTTTATACATCTTAATTTGTTTTTAAAAGATTAATTGCCTTCTTCTCCGGCTCTTCTCAGCTAAAACAACTTTCCGAAACGATATAAGAAAAAATCATGTGCTTTATAAAGTAAATTGATATAAAAAAACATATTTTGATGTTTTTTATTTATCAACTTTTATGTTAGTTATCTCGCATGTTCTACTTGTATTTTTTATTTATTTCAAAGTAATGAGACAAACTCCTATGAAGTAAAATAGTCTCTAAATTTCCATCATCAATTAAAATCTTCTTGTAATTAAATAAAAATAAAAACTAGCATCTTAAAATTAATTTGCTGACCATACTGAAACCGAACCCTTTCTACCAACGATTTGTTTTAAAGGTCGTCGCCCTCACTTTGTCCTACTCTTACATTTGCACACGAACATCTGCCATCCCTCTCACACACGGATAGGGAAACTACACCTACGGAACCTTGTCAAGGAAAAGCTTTTCGCTTTTCTACCGGATGTTGAGATTTGGTAAATTTTCTTTAACATGCGATTTTAGTTATTAATTATATATTTTTTATTAACATTAACACACTACATACTATATAGGATACCTATTCTTACTAAATCTACTAATCTGTTTGTTAATTAGGTCATTTTCATTAATCATTAATTGTGGAACATGTCTCAATCGCAATACTACAAAATCCACGTGTACTAACTATCTCTACAAAAAACAATACACCCATATTAGCTACATAATTTGTTGCGCTAATCGTAAATCTTTTTTCATTACTGGCAATCCGAATTCAATGTTCTTTATTAACACAACTAGGGTGGCAACATCGGTGATGACATGCGATAATATGACGCGTCATTGCATACACGTTTTGCTCTACAATCGTTTACTGTTTAATGAGTTACTAAGATTGCAAAAAAAAAACTATAGCACGTTATCTGCTACATTTAGCGGAATTGCCATTTTTTAAGATTTATATTCGATAAAAATATCATTTTTTTCTTTTTTACTGCCAGCATTTAAGATAACTAGGTAGTATATTCTTAATACAGCACCTCAAATTTACGGTTCTAAATTTAAAACGTGAGCAAGGGATACCTACGACTAGTGGGATGATTATAATTGTCATCATCATTTTGGGCCCAGTGATGTCAACTGTTGAACATAGGCCTCCTCAGGATGACTAAGATGAATTCAATAAGTATGCAGAGCGGCAAAAAACAATAGAATAAGAAAATTAGATTACGCAGAATTGTTAAGCTACGTTCTAGGAATAATGAAAGCTCAAACAATAAATTAAAAACAAACTTTCACAACGTTTTGAGTTGAAACTGGAAACCTGACAAACGATAAATTCAAGTATTTTTAACATTATTGTTTAAAGCAAACTTTTTTTTTAAATCTAAAATAAGAACGGCACTAGAAATGTGCGAAATGGCATTAGCTACTATTAATTCGATATTTTTTAAGAAATGCGTAGATTATATTTAAATATTATGTATAAAAAAATACATTTAAGCTAAAAATATCCATAAAATTATTGTGTAGCGTAATAACCTAATACAAAATAGGTATAATACCTAAAACTCAGAATGCAAAGTAAACGTGTCGATTCCTAGCCACTGGCCCTGATTCTGTTGTTCACAACTAAACTAATTTTAATCTCACTATGTCTCTTTCTAACAAAGAACATAAGAAAAGGATGTAAGAAATTTAGTCCTGTCAAATTAGTCCAATGCTTGTTTTCAATATAAATTTAGTCGCCATCTATCGCGGTTACGCCTAAATACACGCAAAATACGACGGCAAAGATTAATTTGACAACTTAAAATATGTTCTATCCTTTTTCAATAATGTTTGTAAGAAAGAGATGAGATGTGACTAAAATTAGTTTAGTGCGATTTACAACAGAATCGGCACCACTGGCAGAATAAATCGATTGTTGACTTTTTCCAACAATTGCCCATCCCTAAACGCCACCATTGGCGTAGGTCAGTAACCTAACCGTCATTCATTCCAATTTCAAACTTGGAATTCCGAGCGAAGAAGTTACGCACACAGTCGCACCGCACGCACACGAATTGGGCGCGTTAATTTGTATTGCATTTATGTGGGGCACGCACACTAACGCGTGCTATATGGGTCGTGCACGTACACACAGAAATGTTTTTCATAAAGCAGTCAAATTAATGACTTTATTTTATAGGCATTTTAACTGTGATTACATCGATTTTATATTAATTGTCTTTTTAATAACCCTATAAAAACTCTATTTGTTCTGGTTGGTAGCGATTCGTTACTTAAACATGCTCAAATGATTAATAACTTACTCCATGAAGTATCTATATTAGTATCCTATTTAAAAAAAAAACAAAACAATAAGCCTATCATTGAATTAACCATCTGAAAGCGGCACATCTTCTTATGATTTTATTATTTTTATTTAATACTAGCTCTAACTAGCGCGCGGGTGAAATTTCCGACTTTCCCGAAAATCATTTCATAAAAACCTTGCGCTGACATTTACAAACAACAAACAAGGAATCGGCCAAATCGGTCGAGCCGTTCTCAAGTGATACTCTTACATACATTTGTGTCAATTGATTTTTATTTATATGCATAGATAGAATAGATACTATTATAAATCCCTGTCAAGAGTCTCAAGTAACTTGACTAATCAGTTTTAATAATGTAGTAAAGGATTTGAAGACTTGAATAGAACCGGCCCTTAAGTCCAGCTGCGGAGCATACCGGTAGGTAGGTAGGTAACTTAGTGACAGATTTTTTATTTGAGGGTGGTAGAGCTATTGAGGCGGATAAGTACCTATAGACAAAAAAATATTAAGCAATAAAACAATGTATAAATTAATGACTTAATAATTTCAAAACAAATTCCAATTTCAAATTATAATGCTATCGAATCATAAAAATAGTAACCACATTCCAAATTCAAATAACTCGAAAAATCAAAATGTCTCAATCTCAATCCGTAAGGTGCACGCACACAGGTGTAGTGGCACACAGACGCGGGCACGCACACGCGGACGCTCGGTGCGTTTGGGCCTTGGGGTAGGTTAGGGATGGAATTGGGGTGGGCCCGTATCGCCGAATGTTGGGTTAGGTTGTGAACAATATAGTGAGATTTGAATGAATTGGTGTTATTTGTTTAGATTTTATTTGGTGTTACTAAATTTCTATTTGTTTAGTTTTATCGAGATTATAATGTTCATGTCTAGTAAAATAAACCTAGAAAATATGTTGCTTGTCAAAGTTGTAGGAAAATTATATTATATTCGATAATAAGAAATTTTCTTCTTAATCCCATCGGTAAAACCTACTCTTTTTTACTATTTATAAAAGTTATATTTTTTTTTATGCGTTTTGATTAGAAAAACAATAAGTTGAAAGTTATTGTTTAAAATATTAATAATAATTAAATAATTGTGATATTTACATAGACTAGGCTACCATTGTTTCGCAACAACCGCGTAACTTTTACCCGCCAAATTAATACTTTTTGTCAGTTCCCAGTTAAGATAAAATCTGTCAGACCGCCATATTTATTTAGCTCTTTAGTTAACTTGCAACTCTTCAAAACTCATTTTGCACTTTAATGTCAACTAATGTATTATAGACCGGCCTTGTTCCGGTTAAACTGGAGTAAACCGGTAATAGTTAGTTTTTTTATAGAGTGCCGTTAACTCCTATCAATGTAATGTAACACGTTCGACATCTGAATACTAAATAAGAATGAAGTCGTTCGGGTAACTGAACTTTTGAGAGCTCCCATCCGAAAATACTATCATAGTTACAGTATTTTTGTTTGAATATTTAACATACTACAGTATAAAAAAAAAAAAAAAATGTAATATTTTTTATTATTTTATCCTGGTAATATCTATGTAAGCGTCACCAGCGTGTTCTGGCTGCTCTGCACTTGAGAGCCAGTTCCTTTTAAAGCTTTGTGTGCTTAGCACCTACACCCATTATCACCTACCATAGTGAGTTGTGGTTTAAACTCAAGCTTATCTTAAGTAAAAAATAACATTTAAGAGCTACCATCTCATACAATATAATGAGCCTAATTGTTAGTAGATATATTAAATTTATCATTCGAAGACACTAACCCAGTTAAAAATATATAAATCTACGTAGGAGTTATACCTAGTGAAAACAGTACATCTATCTGCCTTAATCAAGAAGTCCATTATATAAAAAACCTATAAATACAATGTACTTTGTTAATAATAAAACCGAAACGATTCGCAATCAAAACAAACGGGACATAAGCGCAAACATCTCGAACTGGTCATTGCAGCACAAATAAAACAAAATAACATCCACTGACATCATATCCCTATTCCCACAGTAGGTAAAAATAGCTGCGAGTATCAACTGACGCGATCGAGTGAACGATCTTTGGGTGTAGCGAAAAAAAAGTACAAAAAGAAAGTTAAGTATCGGCCAATGTACGACGGCAGGACTACGCGGTGCGACTGCGTTGCTCGCAAAAAACTGGGGTTGACGACCTCGGCGTGTGTCCTTCGACTGTGCGTCTGTGTGCGTGCTTACACACGTGTGTTCGCATCTCTCGTGCACACGAAACGCGCGCGCGCGTGTGTGTGACGCGGATACTTTTGAGTGCGTTAGCACGTTGCACGCACGGAAAAAAGCGTGCGCTCGGGATCGACTATAAAGAAAGTGTTGGACAGGTCAATCATGACCTTTTTTAAAGATTTTTTGCTGAAGTTGATGTTGGATTAATTATTTCTTTAAAAATAAATAATACAAATATTTTAACGTAATGCAATTCAGAATATGAAATTGTATAAGTAGATGTAAGCTACAAACAAACTACATATTATTTACATTTAGGTGCAGGTTCTTAAGGCGGCCCTCTGTGGCCGGCGTAACTTCGACGCAAGCATATTCTAAAAGCTTGTTGTTTCATCCAACGTAATGTTTGACTGCGAAAAAAGAGAGACAGCATCAGAGCTGTCGATTATCAGTCGGTAAATTCCGCTGATCACTCGCGCCCGCTTCGCTAAGTCGTCATTTATGATTTCGCATTCATAAAACTTGTTCCAGGCGTATACTTCTTGTGAAAAAATCTTACAAGTTTGTGAAAAAAAAGTTAGTTATTTAGAATCTCCAATACATTTGCAAGCCTGGTATCTTAACGTTTTCTTTACTTTTACAATTTATAGGTACATTAGATATGGCCAAAGTACAGGCAAAAACGCTGTTTTTCGGAGGCTTTCACTGAATTTGTTTCACACTTTTTTTAAATTACGCTTAGATACACGGCTAGATATAGTGCACAAGATACTTATTTGTTCAAAACATGTAACGAAAAATGTTTAACAACGTCATGATAAGTACAGAGGTTTTGTATGAAAAGTATGACGACTTGAGTCCTCTTAAAAACTTTTCGTGGAAAGCAACTAAGGCTAGCAGACGTAAATACGCTTCTTTCTAAGTCCTAGGACCTCGGTCCATTATAAGAGAACGTATAAAATAATTATTTAGGATCTCTATTCTGATGATTGTAGCAATTACCATACCATACTGTCTTGAATTCAACGAAAAAAATACAGTCAGTGTAGTATTTGAACTTTTGTATGGATTAGTGTTTTTTGTCCTTTGTTTTTTTTTTTTTTGTTAAAGTTTGGTTAACGTTTTTAAATATTGTCAGTTACTTTCAAACCATAAACAACAAAGTTTTTTTTTTATGTAAGATTGTTTGATAAGTTTTTTTAAAACTAGGATTACCTAGTTTACGTTTTGCATATTATACATATTAAGGTGGAGACGTTATCATGAATCAAGTTATGGCAGTTCTTTGGGATGGCATCTTTTGTAAACGTAAACTGAGTTCGTTAAGATCTACTCTGTATATTTTATTGTTTTATTGTGTTTACGTACGTTATAGCAGCACCTTTACCCGAGGAGAGCGTGGGACGCGCGACGTGCGGGCGGGTTACGCATTTTCCTCTTAATTTTGTCATTAGAACAACAATGTGGACAAAATTGCACGCATCGAGCCATGATTGCGTGTCCAACTGACATCAAACTAAATACACTTCAATCTTAAAAATAATAAGACCCAATTTTGAATAGCCAATTTAACAAAAAAATATTTAGTGTTCTTTTTTCAAAAAATACAAAATATGAGAATTACAATGGCAGGTTACGGTTGGTTCGACCAGAGTCCTCTGTTTACGTAATTATTTGTTAAAAATAGCTTTGTGTTTTTTCTTTGGAAATTAAGCAATTACTTAGTGGATACCGGTTTATCTTACCCTATAGTTTGTTTACTACCTTTATTTGTTGTTAAAAGTTCTGAGAAGTTACAAAAATATGTATGTAGAAGTTTTTTCAATCAAAGGAAAATGGGTCTTATTTCTAGTGCTAAAATGTAACTTAATCTACCTATATCGATAACAAATAATATGCAAATATCATAAGGAAGTTTGTAACCATATTATAAAAGGAAGCATTATAAGTTTTAAAAAGAGAACTCGGAACACAAATGTAAAAATAAAAACATTCCAATTTAGTAAAAGAGCGTCAATTAGGATAAAGGCGAGCGCACACCAAACGCAAACATCGCGAGTAAATAAAGGCAGGTTCACATAGAGTGATGTGGTGGGAGCGGCAGTTGCGTAGGTGTTAAAATATGTAGTTTATAGGTCACGAGACGGTGTGGTAGCGATTCAATCACGGGACGTTTATTATTTCAATCTGGATCTAGTACTTTGCCTATATTAGGGGTTGATAAATGATATACTGGGTGGAGCTTTCGAGATGGCATATTTTAGAAACCTATATTGGATTAGTCATGCTGAAGAACTTTTACTATGGGACAAACACTTCAAAATTTTTTTTTTTACTTTTCATACATTATGATCGAGTAAGGTTGACATTTTGTAAGAAAAGATCAGTATTTTTTTGAGAATTCACTATTGGTCCCATAGTAAAAATTTGATCAGCAATACTAACCCAACATAGGTTTCAAAAATATGCCATCTCTCCATCACAGGATGGAGATTTCGAGATGGCATATTTACAATTACATTGGATTATTATTTACAATTATATTGGATTTACATGAGATTGGCATAAATATACAGATATTTGGATTATTAACCTACTTATATAGGTGGTAGGTAATAACAAGGTAGGTCGAGACTTCTGAAAGTTCACAGGTTGAAAATTGAAAGTAAAAAGTGTCGGTATGTAAGTGCAACTGTGAATTGTTTAGTAATTAAAACAGCTAACTTAAATCGATTCCCGATATATTAGTATATAATTAGATGTGAGGTCAATACACTTACTAAAACCATGCAAAATCAGGTGCACTCAATAAGGATAATATTTTATTTAGTTTATTATAAATACCTATGAAGTTGCGTTAGGTCAGTTGAAGGCAAATTAATAGGCATTCGAGTATCCTACTATAATATATAAATGCGAAAATGAGTTTTTCTTTTACCTCTTGACACCTCAACGCGGGGCATTAGCGCAACCAATGGTCGTGAAATATGGCAAATTTTATTTGGGTAGATCATAACCTGGAATAGCATATAGGATGCTTTTTACCACGGGAACACGGAACACATTAGATATCTCTGGAACACAAGTGAAACCGCGAGGCAAAAATTAGTATAAAATAAACAATCCTATTAAATTCAGAACTGCATTATCAAAATTATTTCAATTAAAATTATTAATTAGAAAATGTACTAGCATTACATTGAAAACAGGAAAACCTTGTGAAACACAATATTTGTATAAATAAATACTTATGGGTTCAGTGCAGTTGAGTATTTTATTTTTATATGAGATAACGAACTTTGAGGAAGCTCATTTAAATTGGTATGAATTGAGAATAATAATTTAATTACGTACCTACCTACTTTACGGTAGGGCTTTTATTATTTGAAATAGAACAGAGGTACATTTAAAGATTGCCTGGAGATTGATATTTGGACAGTCCACCAATAATCCTGATCTTGAGGTGATCTTTTCACGCCCTTTTTATCTAAAATTAAAAAAGAATTCATACTCCAGTGCGGATTACTTAGATTCCGTAATTGAAGCTAATTTGATCATATAAATGCATTAACAAATAGATTTAGAGATTAATTAATAAAATTTATTTTTTATTCTAGAAAAGGGTGGTGGGTGACGAAGGAGTTGGTATGCCGGTTAGTACTTAATAAATTTGTATGCTGTTTTTGTGTTTGTAGTAAGTTCAGCTTAATTTGAAATCGGATGGCTGTGTGAAGAATATCTCAGGATAAACAAAAATATTTTTCCACTGATTGTGGAAGTGGATATCCCTAGAATAAATATGATGATAATATATTTTTTCGGTTAAAAAATAAAAGCATTTATACTTGCATGTAAACTTGCCTTACGGTACCAGAACATGCCAACCAATCTAATTAAAGTAAGCGCTTGTCCGCGCGCAGTGTGCCCCGCGCTTTATGCAACACAACACCCATTTGTGTACCGTGCTTAAGATATTGTATGGGTGCGCGGTGACAATGGGTGTTAACTTGTAACGTCTGGTGTGTTCCAATTGTATTTTTAAAAATCGAATGTTTTTGTATCGTGTTCTATTATCGAATCGGTTTATGGTATCGATTTGCGTCTACTCTTTGGTCGGAAATGTGTTTGAGAGTTTGATTTTGATTGTCATTTTTTAGTACACCTACCAAACCAATCCAAATCTCTAGGATTTGGAGGATGATGCATTTTAGTTGTTTGCACTTTGCACTAATTAAGTTTCATTATTATTAACCATGAAGTCTACCTAACTAATATTTGTATATAGAAACTTACTGTAGTTACATAATTATGTTTTTTTTTAAATCATTATTCTATTAATGAAAACTCAATAAAAATACACTATTTAAGAAATTACCATTATTCGTTCAAAAATAGGTACCTTAATAGGTACTTACGAACTAAACTGAAATAAAACAAAAAAATAGCCTTCATTTGGTCGACAACAAACACAGTGATGTATCGATCGCTAGGTCTACAAAAAAGCGAGCCTTTGCACCTATCGCGCTCCGAATCATCAAACGACCATCGACAAAAAAAACACAAAAAGGTCATTGTCCACATCAAGTCAGTCGAATTGACAGGCCCCGCCCGCGCACGCCATTGGAGGGCCGCAGTTCGAAATTTGAACAAAAACCCCAACCTAGTTCCGCCTTCTAAAATGTTTTTTTCACGAATCAAAATGGCGGAGCGCACTATTTGTTTATAGAACGCTAGACTCGCACGCGTATTGTTTCGATTAACTTCGCATTTAAATATGGAACGGTAAAATTGGAATTTTAATTTATTATTATTTTTGACCATGAGAGTTTTTAGAACCAGCATCATAAAAAATTGATGACGTCACTATTGGCAATCAGTCAAAACTCATATAAAAACTTTTGTTGTTTTTTTTTTGTGATCCACTACTCGTTCGTCGATATATTTATTTACTGAATAACATGAAGGTTTATAGTTATATGGTAAGTACTGTGAAAAAACCGATATCAACCTTTCGGTCAACAAAATTCCGCATCGAATCTAGAATGCAAGTAATTTCAAGAATATAGAATATATACGCGCTATTTTTCTAAAATTACTGTTCTAGATAAGTACCTATACATGAAAATGTCAGAAAATGTTGATAACAGAAATCGTTTTTGAAATGAACCAATCGCGTCGCGCAGTGGTAAGCTGGCTACAGTTGAATGTTGACGAATTTATCAGTAGATAAAACATGACATATAGGTAAATATGCAGTAGGTATTACAATAATCTATAAAGGTAAGCCTTTGGTATCAGAATGACATCATTTTAGTGTGAAAATAATGAGTTTTGAAAATGAAAATGGCTGCCTTGCATAAGAACTTAATTCTTTTTCAAATTAATTTTGTCACAAATAAATGATTTTTATTTATTTTTTTTATTCTTTATTTGTCTGCGGTATTCTGTAAAGTGGTGGTACTTCCCCAGTCGAGCTGTTCTTTGAGCGAATAAACGCTACGCTCTACCCATAGAGTTAGAATATTATAGAGTGATAGCATTAACAACGTTACCTTGTGCGAAGCGTGAGCAGTTTCCATATAGATGCATTCACAGATATATCGTACACTAGTTGATTTACAGTCACACAAAATGTCTTTATGGATTCCTTGTCATTTTGTTCTCGGTAAAAGTATCGATAAAAAACGAGAAATTGGCATTCATTACATGTATTTTAAGGTGAACGCACACTTATCCGAACTAAACGCATCGAACGAAACGAATTTGTATAGGAAATCTTATCCAGATTCGGACGATTCGACGCGGGCGAGTGTGCGAGCTTTCATAAGATTTCATACTATACAGAATTCTAAAATTCGTTTCGTTCGGCTCGGATAAGTGTGTGTTCACCTTTAGTAGTTCAAAATATGTACACGCACTTCGTTTCAAGGCATTTTTAACCGACTTCAAGAAAAGGAGGAGGTTCTCAATTCGGATGTTTATATTTTTTTTTTTTTTTTTTTTTTTTTATGTATGTTCGGGCATAACTCCGTCATATATAGACGGATTAGCAAAATTCTTTTTTTGATCGAAAGGGGTATATTCCAGAATGGTCCCATATATATTTCATATAGATCTGAGGATGAGTTTCGGAGATAGACAACGGAACTCTTAAAAAAATTACAGCAAATCAGCCGCGATTGCTGCTATCGCCTAAATATGCATTGTTTACGCAATCACACAACAAAACATCAGGTCAAAAAGGTTACACGGATGTATTCAGTATATAATGAAACAAAAAATTCAAAAATAAATTAACTTTTTAACAAAAAAATAAACCGCCTTCAAAGTACACTAAAAAGTATAAAATAACTCTTATCTGACACTGTTTTGAAGTCAGCGAAATATTTTCTATAGAACACGTCATGCGATTTCGCTCACTTCAAAACAGTGTCAGATAAGAGTTATTTTATACTTTTTAGTGTACTTTGAAGGCGGTTTATTTTTTTGTTAAAAAGTTAATTTATGTCCCCATGCTCACGGCCCACGGCCCGTTACTCTAGTACAGTCGCTCTATCAATAGTATTCTAACTCTATGGCTCTACCTATCTACAGATAACATAAAACAAACTGAGTTTCTACAGGTAGTAAGTACCCTGTATAAAATCGAAAGTACCTTCACACTGTCATGGCACAAGCGTATGTGACAAACAAACAAACAAACAGAGGTTGCTAATAGTAACAAATTGTCCGTTTTGGCCGAGTTCCAGCCGACGCGGGCGAGTGATGTCTCTCGGGCCGCGTATCGAAAGGGAAATGGGAGCAAGAGGGAAAAGTTACATTTAGTAAAACTAAATATACCAATAGGTGTTAGACAGAGGCAGTATATTGCTTGGGGATATTAGGAATATGAAATTTCGGATCTGGATACGATTACGGATATGAAATTATTTCGGATAACTGATAGTTTCGGGTAGTTTCAGTTACGGCTATGACCCCCTTATTAATAAATAAGGTGTAAGTCAGTCTTGTAATAACCAGGTATTAAGATAGCCTCATCCCTTTTTGTTTATATGACATTAGAAAGTGACGGATATATTTTAATCTTAGGTTTAACTATACTTGAGTTACACCTTATTTATTAATAAGACGGTTAGTGTTTTAAGAACAATATATAATAAGAATAATACAGGTAACGATTTTATAACGTGTTTACGTGTTGCAGTTATTCTCTGCCCCTATCCGAAATAATTGGAAACTTTTTAGATTCGGTTACGGTTTCGGGTAGATTTTTCATTCGGATATCCGATAGTTTCAGTTACTGTACCGGAGCTACATAAAATCACTGATAAGGACATTAGATGAAATATTTTTGGTGGGATAGTTTTTAGCTGTAGAAGGTAATCTCCGAATCTACTGATACAAATTCTGAAAATTCTTTCATTTATAGGAAACTACATTATCCCCGAGTGATGGCGTATTTTCATCCCGGGAGCACGGAACATCTTTATCATCCTCCAAAAAACTATATCATCATCATCATCATCAGCCTACCCACTGCTGAGCACAGGCCTCCTTTCACAAATGAGGGTAAAAGGGAATGGGCAATACTCCACCACGCGTGCCCACTGCGGATTGGTGGAGGTAGGCTAGTGGTCAACCTACTGTTGGAATTTTTCAAGCCACCTAAGAGGCATCCTACTAGCTTAACGACTATCACAATTAAGTGATAACCAACGGCTTTACGTGCCTTCCGAAGCACGGAAACGCTCGATTTGAAATACCACTAGGCGGTCACCCATCCAAGTACCGACCACAACGGTGGTAGCTTAACTTTGCCGATCGATTAAGAACGGCTGATCATGCTACACCTCGAGCGCTTCAAAATATGTAGCTTGGTCGTTTCGTTACCGTGACATGTGCGTAAGATGAAACATGTATTCACTGTTCATTACTTTTCTGATACAATAGACCTTGTAGTAGTGAAACGGCCAAGCCACATATTTTGACTACGGTATGTAGAGTTTGTGAAATTAGGGCTTGTAGAGTTAGGGCGTGTAGAGTCATAAGCTTGGCTCTACATGAGATCTCATAACTTTTTTAGCCATATAGTTTCTTCATGGCAACATTTTACATGAACATGTTTTTGAAGGGATTTCACTTCTTTTTGAAGTTGCTTATGACAATCTATTTTTATGGGATTTGGGATAGTTTGTATGGAAAAACCCATACAAAAATCACTGATTTCTAGATTAAAAAGGATTCAATTCAGTTTAAGTTGAAACGTAATAGGACTTGGTACGGTCCCTTATGTTATGCTGAGTAATTTTAATACTTAATGGAATAGACATAGAGGCTTATATGCCACACAGTTTATTAAATCAGATGGCTGACTAGTAGACAGGCGCTCCACCTGACGGTAAGCGGTTAACATTAGCAAGACTGGGATTGCCATTATGTCACAGACCTCTATAAAGAATAGAAAAAGGGCGCTTCACACCTCCAATCCAAGGTTTGAATTTTGATGACGTCACATAAAATTCTTAAGAACCAATCATTATAGTCCTACCATACATTACCACTACATATTAAACAAAGTCGCCCCGCCGCGTCTGCCCGAACGCGATAAACTCAAAAACTACTGAACGGATTTTCATACGGTTTTCAATAATGGACGGAGTGATTCACGCGGAAGGTTTTGTGTAAATTGGCTGAAATATGACGATGATTATTGAAGATTTCGGACAAAATTACGCCGCACGGATAAAACTGCTACCCGTGCGAAGCCGGGTGGGTAACTCTGATACCTACTAATAAAATAATAGACTACCAAATTATATCAACATTTTCTAAGTTTTCCAACTACGAGAAGATATGAAAAATATACTTACGAAAAATGGAAACAAAATATATTCCCCTCCCGCTCTCCTTAACTTCAGGAGACTTAAAATTGCGAGTCTCCCAACGGGATCTTTGACCGTCTACATACAGCACGCGAGGTAATAAGGATTACTGTGATCTTGGATGCGGTATTTAGTTTAACATGTTTATGATATTAAATTCAATCAATTTTAGATGAATTTGTGCAATGTGCTTAGTTTAAAATAAGGAAGCTAAAGGATCCTATAAAGCGCTCGTGGTGTAGCATGATTAGCCGTTCTTAATCGATCGGCAAAGTTAAGCTACGCCTGTCGTGGGCGGTACCTGGATGGGTGACCGCCTAGTGGTATTTCAAATCGAGCGTTTCCGTGCTTCGGAAGGCACGTAAAGCCGTTGGTCCCGGTTATCACTTAATTGTGATAGTCGTTAAGCTAGTTGGATGCCTCCTAGGCGGCTTTAAAAATTCCAACAGTAGGTTGACCACTAGCCTACCTCCACCGATCCGCAGTGGGCACGCGTGGTGGAGTACCCTTTCACCTTCATTTGTGAAAGGAGGCCTGTGCTCAGCAGTGGGACATTATAGGCTGATGATGATGATGATGAAAGGATCCCATGCTCAAAGTAGAACCTAAGTTATTCACTAAGGAACCAGCTTAAAGCTTTACTTGGAATAAAATGGTTAATCTAGGAATAAAAACTATTTAGATAAATAGCTGTCCGCCCTGCGGTTCCAAACCAGATCTTCTCTACTCCCCTAAGAGGATAATCGAATACAAAAAACCCTTTTCACCAATTCAAGTTACTATGATTAAAAAGAGTAGTTGTAGCCAGAGATTGGTTAAAATACATGAAAAATTGTCATAACTCGGAAACTACTAAAAATCGCGGGACATAGGTACATGGGGGTGATTCGGATGCCTTAAATTCTTTGGGAAAGTTGTTTGTTATCATGAGTACATTCATGTGTCTGAGTATCGTTTACTAATTACCAGTCACCCTATATATAATCAATGATTGAAGAATACTGCATCCTTGGATAACCCCCACACAGACACACCCCCGCAGATAGCTTTATAGGTCAAATCAATTGTTTACTTGGCTTTAAACTAGTTTTAGACATATTTCTGCGTACTTTATTGTAACAAACATTATTATAGATATTATAGGCACATGGTATGGCCCACTGCTACGAAGACACTAAAAAAACAATGAAAAATAGGGTGGACATTGAGGATGATCTGGCAACACTGTTCTAGGTGACGGCAAATTTCGACGTTTACAATGTTAAGAAAACTGCTCGTTGGAGAAATACGATAGCGTCGGACATCTACCGTCTTCAAAGGAAGATTAAATCAGTTTATTTATAAGAAATATTATTACCCAACATATTTATTGCAAATGAAATCAATTACTATATAATAGCAAACTTTTTTTACTAACAATTAATAGACTTAAGACTAGATGCCATATACTAGTGAAAAAAAAAACTGATAAAATATAAAAGTATCGCATCCTAATCTTCGATCGCCCCCCACGAGTGACCCACCCCGCATCTTAGCAGTTTTATAGGTCGCTGTCGAATAGTCCACTAGTGCCTCTATCGATCCGCCAACTATGCTTTTGTTGCTAACTTGTGATGGATTTGTGATAATCCCCATCTTATTATAATGTCGATAAAGTCCTGTTTTAAGTAAAACGTTAGGTGGTTCAAAATTCAAATACGTTCTAATTTCAGATGCTTATTTTTAATGATGTATTCGATTATGAGATTTCACTGTCAATATAGCGTGATATTTTTAATTATGTAATTGCTGTCAAAAAATAAACTAAACTACTATTTCGTATTTTTGAAAATGGAACGACTGAACCAAATTAATCATAGAATTGACGTACGAATAATAAGGAATCACTAACTCCGTGTAAGGATTGTATTATGGTAACTGTTGAGTCAAGATCAAAAGAATTGAATTTGGGGTTACCACAATCTTTTCTAGAGACTTATGTTTGATTTATGATTTTCGACTTCTAAGAATCAGATATCTACGAGTGTCTCGTTTGTTCAGCTTAAAAAAGTAAGAAAAAATATAATTTCAGTAACAATTGATTAAGCTAAAAATCGATTGTTGACAGGCAAAGATAAAATAATAAAACAGTGGTATAAGAAAGAACAGTGTGAGGCGGGTCATCGCTCCCGCACGTCACAGTCCAGCCAGACAGACAAACAGTACAGAAAAAATTACATAATCCCTTACTGTGTTATTCGTACAAGATTTATATTTATTTGGCAAGGACTTTATATAGATATTCTGATCACAAACTAGAGCTTGTACTAAAACTAGATATTTAACACAGGCATGTATATCTATTCCAGACAACATACCCGTTAAAGTTAGAGATTGGCCCTGATTCTATTGTTTACAACGTAACTAATTTTAGTCTCACTATGTCTCTTTCTAACAAAGAACATAAGAAAAGTATGTAAGAAATTTAGTCCTGTCAAATTAGTCCAATGCTTGTTTCAATATAATTTTAGTCGCCATCTATCGCGGTTATACGACTAAATACCCGCATGAAGACGGCAAAGACTAATTTGACAGCTTTAAATATGTTCTATCCTTTTTCAATAATGTTCGCAACTTTTAGTCATTTAGAAAAAACCGGGTCTTTAAGGGATCTGTTTCCTGGGATAAAAATTACACACACAATCTGTTCCTACAGTGATGATAATGCCCGAAGGTGATATGCATACTAAGCTTAGATAACAGCAGGTATGACATTAATTATTAGAACTTTTCCAAATTCCAGCTCTTGTTCATTAGTCTCAAAACTATCCATACCCGAATTAGGGTTGTCACCTGTTGTCATACTCATTAGTACACATGACAGATGGCGTCTGTGATTATACACTGTTATGATGATTTTGATATAATAATAATATAGCATATTTGTGGAGGATATTTTTGTTTTATTGTTTTCTTTGTTATTTTTAATGGTCACAAGTTTACATGGTCTTGTAACTTGTTAGTCGTTAAGTTATTAATAATAATGGTTTTAAGTGGAGATAAGTTATTGGCAGTATTGTTTTTATAAATGTAGGTCAAAATATTTAAAAAAATTGTGACCACTTCAGTGACATTTGACATAATCACAGTCTAATTCTAAGTAAAAATAAACTATCATACGTAATTTTACTACGGCTATCTATCTCAAAGACCAACATCTAAAAAACGAAGCTACAATTAACGTTACAAATATGTCTTACGCAATAAATGAAAGTAAACATAACACATAAAAATATACTAAAACAATAAACACCGGAATTCCGCGTGTTCACACATTAACCAATGATTAATAGTTTGTTTTATTGTTTAAAACAACTAGTGTTACTCATTTATAAATTCATGAGTGTTTAATTTAATGTAACACTAGTTACGCCTCGTAGTTTTACTTGTATCCTGATATATCTAGTTAGTAAAAGGACTACTTTTTTGCACCTGGCAACCCTGACTACTTGGTTGTCAAAATTTTCTCTAATATTTAAATATTAAAATTAAGTTATTTATATCATTATTTTAATTAATAAACGTAATAAATCAATAAAACACTAATAAATACATTGTGTGGAGTGTGGGTTTTCAAATTGGAGCTGTATAACGCCAGTAACAAATCAATAAAAAGGACCTGTCAAACAAACGGATAAAATTCGAACATAAATCGCCAAAAACCTGGGGAGTATTTTGTTTTAATTGATACGTGTAACTATAGTTTTCAATATTTTCGCTAATCAACTGCGTGTACGGTACACTACACATCGCTCACATACGTAACGTGAGCTACTTCCATCACACACCCATTGGCGCCGTAAGTCTCTCTTTGTTTGACAATAAGTGGAAGCAAAGTTGTAGACAATTACACCTGCCACAGACAGTACACATACTCTGAATACGATACAGCATAGGTGCTAGACAATTAGTTGATTAAATCGCTAGAAATACAAGAAAACCTATATTTTTTCTAAAGAATTAAGAGTAGGTAGGTAGTTACTTTGTTAAATTGAAATACAAACATTTATCCTATAAATATTTGTCTGTAAACATAAACTAAAAGGTAACTTCATCGTAATAAGCTAGTAAATACGTTAATATTGTAACAAAGATCAGATCAAACTCAGTAAAACTTCATATCCTTACTCGCTATTCAGCTTCTCTGTGTTTGTGTTGCAGGGTCTGTGGTTTCATAATGTCTAACATGTTGACACGCAAGGCCACTGCCCGTGATATGGAAGAAAAGCTCAGAAAGGCACTACTAGAACTAAAAGCCTCCCAAAACCTCTGCGACAAATTGCAACAAGAGCGTGAGGATAGCGAAGAAGAATTTAAAAACATTCTTAATCAGAACTCTAAATTAAAGAGTGAGTTGGCGGAACTACACAGTAGCTACGCGGACATCCTGGACCAGCGTAACCATCTTCAGGAGACAGTAACATCTTTTAGCGCATGTTGTGATACATATGACCAAGCGCTTAACCGCATCTCTGAGCTTGAGAGTAGCTTAAGTCAAGCTCATAACAATATAAATAAACAAAATTTGGATAATAGCAATCATGAGGTCAACAACACCTTGAGCCTGTATGATGAAATGATAGGGAATGATTCGTGTCAGCAGTCTGTCCAACTTACCTCTATACCTAATTCAATTTCTGATCAACCTATTTATGTTATGTCAAGCCATAATAAGATAAAAAAGTACTTAAGATTGAATAGATTTATTAAAAAATGTTACCGTAGTGCAGCCTTAAGAAGAAATAAACAAAAAAATCTAATAAAAAAACTTAAAATATGTGATCTTAAGTTAAAGAATGGTCTAAAAATATATGACACTGACACACAGCGATTGCTCTCTGACTTAGAGGACAAAGAGCTTTGCTTAAAGGATTTATTCATCAAGTATGAACAATCCCAACAACAAATTAAAGAACACATATTGGCTGCGACTCAATTAGTAGATATGTGTAAGTATAATGAGGATAGATTTGAGTCTCTCGTTAACAACCATACTTGTGGCTGTATGCATGTGTCTGCTGATGAGTCAATGCCAGTTTTACCTGAGGTCTTGCCTGAGATTTTACCTGAGATTTTACCTGAGATTTTACCTGAGATTTTACCTGAGATCTTACCTGAGATTTTACCTGAGATTTTACCTGAGGTTTTACCTGGGGATTTGACTGGGGCTGTACCTGAGGTTGGACGAGCTGAGCTGTGTGTGAGTTGTGATTCAGAATCCTCTTTGCAAATTAAATACAAAACAGTAATTTTTACTGATAAAATAGGAGTTAACTTTGGTTCCCTTATTAATAACCATTCAAAACAGCCAGTAGTTAATTATTGTATGCCAGGTGCTTCTTACATGCAGATTATTAAAAGAATAATACAAATGAAATTTGACAACTATACCACAGTTGTAATTTTAGTTGGTCATGGACTAGATGTACATAGGATAGACCTGTTTAATAGCTTTGAGTCCTTACAAAGGTTAGGGGTACTAAAAGTAATGTTATGTGCTTTTCCCTACTCAGTTGACTATACTGACAAACAGAATAGTTATATCATGTTTCTGAATAATGTATTATTTAATTTGACATGTCACAATGACAATATTTTGTTTTTCGACACTAATAAGTTTGTTAGTGGAATAAAATTAAATCGGGATTCACTGAAAATGCCTAGAAGGACGAAAAACCTGATTGCTACATTGATAGCTTATAATATTGATAGTGTTATAGTAAATATAACAAACAGTAGGTTAAGTGACGAAGCAATATTATCTAGTAACTCTAATAATATTGTGATTAATTCTTTAAACATATAGTTTCGACAAAAGAGAAGCCTAGACAAAGTATTGTTTTATTGCATCAGAACATAAATCGCTTCTCTGGCAAAATATATGATATTGAACTTTTATTGGATAAAACCCAGGTTGATATTTTATGCTTTACTGAAACCTGGTTAAAACCTGATATGATGCTCTTTAATATTAACAATTTCACCGTCGCCAGTGCGTTCAACAGAGTGTCTGCTAATGGTGGTGGATCTATTATTTTATTAAACAGCAACATAAAATTCAAAAATCGTACAGATATATGTAGTCATTCTGTGGAGCGCGTCTGTGAGGTGGCATGTGCAGAGATTGAAAGCTCCATCATCGTATGTGTATATAGACCTCCGGCTTCTGATTTTTCTTTGTTTTATTCTATAATAGAAGAGATTCTTAGTAAACTTTTCAAATCCAAAAAGTCTATAGTAGTTTGTGGTGACTTCAATATTGATATTCTTGTTACTTCATCAGATAGAAACAATTTTATTTCTTTAATCAAATCATTTAATATGGATCTTTTGTTTTGTGAACCGACACGGGTAACAGCCACATCTTCAACATGCATTGACAACATTATTACAAATGGGAGTACTTTGGATAAGTTCTTAATTCCTGGTGTTCGCTCGGATCATTTGGCTCAAGTTGTTAGATTGCCCTCTCAAAGCCAAATATTATATGAAGTAAGTAGGGAATTTAGACCAACCACAAAGTACAAGTTAGAGAAATTTAATAGTCATTTAGAATTGAGTCTTGCTAATACCTATTTCGAATCTGATGATCCTAATCATAACTATGAAACATTGTTTACTGAGATTTGTAAAGGATTTAATAAATATTGCCCGATTAAATCTACTAAGGTAACTGATAAACTAAAATTCTGTGATTGGGCCACTAAAGGAATAAGATTGAGTAGAGAAAACATGTATGAACTCTATCGTAAAAAATCAAACACAACTAACGAAGAGTTTCATACATATGTTAGGAATTATTCAAAAATATTTAAATTAGTTTGTAATAGAGCAAAAGCCATTTTCATTGCCAAAAAAGTTAGTGATTCGACTAATAAAATTAAAACGGTGTGGAAAATTATAAACACGGAGACTGGTAAAAATAAAAAGGAAGAAGACACAATTAACCTTAAAATTAATGATAAGTTTATCTCCGATAAATTTGAAGTAGCGAGTGCTTTCGAATCTTTTTTTTCAACAATACCTACTGAAGCTACTAAGTATCTTGCATCTTCACCTAAGAAAGCCGAGTGTCTCCTTAAAGACAATTTCCCAAAACATATTCCCAATTTTTTATTTAAGTTTATTGATGCTAGTGAAATATTAGGAGCTTTCAAGTCTTTGAATATAAAAAATACAGAAGACTTATGGGGCTTATCAGTTAAAGTAATCCACTCAGTTATAACTAGTATAGCACCTATTTTAGCAGCTATTTTTAATCAATGTATTGTTCAGGGTTCTTTCCCCGATTTGATGAAACACAGTAAGATCATTCCTATATTTAAATCTGGGTGCAAAAATAATCCTTCTGATTATAGACCCATCTCTATACTTCCAGCGTTAAGCAAAATCTTTGAGAAAGTTATACTAAATCAATTGTTAACTCATTTCACCAAAAATCAGATTTTACATGATCATCAGTTTGGATTTACAAAAGGCCGGTCTACGACAGACGCTGGTGCTAAACTTTTAAAGCATATTTTTGAAGCCTGGGAGAATTCACAGGATGCGGTTGGCGTATTTTGTGATCTCTCCAAGGCATTTGATTGCGTAGATCACTACACACTAGTTTTAAAACTCCAACACTATGGAGTTCGTGGAGTGGCACTCGATCTTATATCATCTTATCTATCAGGTCGCCAACAAAAAGTAGGTATTAGCGGTACTACGTCCTCAGGGTCTTTAGTGAAAACGGGCGTACCGCAAGGATCAATTTTAGGCCCTTTTTTGTTTCTGGCATATATTAATGATCTGCCCTATATGGTAAATGAATTGTCGGATATAGTTTTATTTGCTGATGATACTTCTCTAATTTTTAAAGTCAATAGGAAAGATACAGACCTTACGCAGCTCAATGACACATTATCAGCTGTATCAAAATGGTTTGCCGCCAATAATCTTATGCTTAATTCCTGTAAAACTAAATGTATAAGGTTTTCTCTCCCTAATGTTGTTAAGAGTGACACTCATATCTTTGTCGATGGTAAAAGACTTGCACTAGTGGATAAGGCAGTTTTTCTCGGCGTTACATTAGACAGTAAAATACAATGGGGTCCTCATATAGAAAGATTAGCTAGTAAACTGAGTTCCGCCGCCTTCGCAGTTAGAAAAATTAGACAAATAACAGATGTGGCTACAGCCAGGTTGGTTTACTTTGCTTATTTCCATAGTTTAATGTCCTACAGTCTTCTGCTGTGGGGCTCAGCTGCAGACTTTGAAACTATATTTATTCTGCAGAAAAGTGCAATTCGCGCAATCTATTGTTTGGGTCCTCGCGAATCACTACGAAGTCGATTCAAGGAATTTAAAATTTTAACGTTACCGTCACAGTACATTTATGAAAATATTATGTTTGTCCGTAAAAACTTAAATTTATTTGAAATTAATAGTAGCCGCCATAACTTCAATACAAGAAATAAAGATAAAATTGTGACACCTAGATTCAGGTTATCTAGAGCTAATAAGTCTTTTCTCGGAAATTGCGTTCGATTCTATAATAAAATCCCACTCGAAGTAACTAAAATGTCTTATGATAAATTCAAAGATTTCATAAAGCAGAGGTTAATTGACAAAGCCTACTATAAGGCGGCTCATTACGTGGAAGACAAGAATATATGGTTGTAGTAGCTTCTCTCTGCACTTGCATCCCCCTGGCTAAGTGACAATTGTACGAATAAGCATAAAATAATAATGTATATATTGTATAAGTATTTGGAAAAAAGCTGTAATATTAAAAGATCTTCCACAAAAAAAAAAACCTTGCTGAGTTTCTTGCCGGAGTCTTCTCAGTTTAAGTGTATTCCGAACCGGTGGTAAATTCAACTGTATGTACATAACGTTCATAAGTGCCTTACTAGGGCCTAAACTGAATAAATGACTTTTTGATTTTGATTTTGATTTTGACTAACAAAGAAAATTTCCTTCTGCAAAGTCAAAGTCAGTCAAAGGCATTTATTCAATTAAGGCCCTAGTAGGGCACTTATGAAGGCCAAAGCTACTGAAGTTAACACCAGTCCAGAAGTCAGCCTTCAACTGACAAGAATCCGGCAGCAAACTCAGCAAGGTTACCAGCGATAATCTCACTTTCTCTACTTGGTCATTTTACTCTTTTTGTGGCTTTATACCATCATTTTCTTCTATATTTAAGAGCCGATGTAACTTCCTCTACTCTATTTTGTTGTTTGCAACTTCCTACACCTCCTGATACGACACGATACGACGTCTACTTCTGCATTTACTTGGTCTTTTATCTTTGGTCATCCTCTTCCTCGCTCTCCCTCTCTCTTCTATAAACTATTTAATTAGTTCCTCATGACGTATGAGATGACCAAACATCTTTCCCTCAAAATTTTTATCATATTTGTTTCTCTTCTCTCTGACTCGACTCAACACTTCATCACCCTTTTAGTCCAGCTGATTCTCTCCATCCTTCAACAACCATTTCAAATGCTTCCTATCCTTACCTACCCCTTTGCGTCATTGTCTATGTCTCACACCTATATAATGCTATGGTTTAAACGTAACACTAATTTAGGTATATCAAAGCATTATTTAAAAACAAAACAAAATTGTGTTTTATATATGCCCTTGTTCGGTTGACTTATGAACTAGGCAACACTGCAAAAGAAACTTGGCGTTCGGCCAAAATAATTTTTGAGCCGTAAGCAAGAATCTACTCCAAATCTCTTGAAATATTTCATGAAAATCAACCCTTTTCGATTCAAAGCTTTACTGGAAAATTGGGCTATGAAAAATGAGAACCCTTTGGTTTTGGAGCGTCCTCAAACTACAATGAACAAAACAGAATTCTAGGAACTGATATTCAAGTCACTAACTTCTATTTATTTAATAAATTGTAATGTTTCCAATCAGCGTACAATTTTAGAGAATTTTTGTTAAACGTAAACCCTGAAAAAAATATGAAAATGTGCAACACTGGCAAGAAAGAAAAAGTTATAATATTTTTTCCAGCTTTGACACAAAGGCCTTTGGCCGCAGATACTTAAATAAAGAACAACACAGCCACAGATAAACTTACGTGAGACTGATGAAGGAACTCTACTCGCAGAGAGCATCGCCCGCAATATATCACAAATATCAATTTTCAATAGTTCAATTTACACATTACAACGCCTCTGACTCATAAAAAGTGTATTGAACTGATAAAACTAACTGTAAGACCTTAAATAGTGCAGTATCGGCGGCAAAAACATGTCGTTTTATTATTGTGCGCGCGAGTGAGATGGCATACAAATAATTGGGTATTGTTCAAAAGATATTAATTAATTACATTTGAATGTGACATTATTATCATTGACTGCTGTTGGTTTATTGACAAAAGAACTTCATTACTTTCTTTCAATTTGTATTTAGTCCTAAATGCTGCTACATAGAAACGTAGTTCAATATAAAACACACAAAAAACTATGGGTACAATATAACCAAGATTTATCGTTGATGTTTTGTTTGATTAACCCGTCTTGCGTTCGAGATGTTGATCTCATAAACGCCTAAGTATACTTATAGGGATTATTCAATACCACTATGACTAATGGAGATCTCAAGAGCGATCTGAGAATGTCAGTTACAAAACAAATAAGAAACATCCAACGTGCCGAGAATGACTGGCAACCTAAGCCAATCGAAATTAAAAAAAGAAAGACTGTACGCCCACAATTTCAAAAAGCGAACGCACCTCAAAAGCTGTCAAACTGCCCGCGCTGACAACGCGCGTTCTGAAACCTGCCCTGCCTCAACCGCGACTGCTGGCGGTCATTCACCGACAATTTATTTTGTTTTTTACCCGCATACAAACTAAATGCACACGTATATAGTCGTAATAAGTGCGTCGTAGATATAAATATAAAGCATAACTCTCGTATCTGACGTTTGAAACTGGTCTGTAACTGGATTCTTGGCCGGCTGATGTACGGGCTGCATTCGGTAGCTTTGGGCTGCGCAGCGGACGCGCCGCCGATTAACTTTCATGTTTAGAATTTAATTTATTTCAATTTTAATTAACAGCCACTATTTAAACTGCCAATAGAGAATATCTATGTTTCCATAATTTATTAATTAATTTTTATGTCCCTGAATCATTTTAGTTACTTCATTAATTTTTAATGAAGTCCTTTAATACTTCCGGGGATGAAAACAATGTAATACAAAATTAAAAAAAAAAAAATATATATCAACAATGAATATTAGTAGCTCTTTTATAATAAACCTACTTTAGTAACTTATCAAGTTAGTCTGATCAAAAATATGAAGTTTCACAAATATGTAAACAATTGAAAATATGCAAGTTGAAAAAAGTAAATTCTGCTGTAATGATTTTCGAACGACCTCACATTTGACATGACAAATGAGCGCGAAAATAAAATTAGAAACAAACCAAACCATAGACAAAATAAAAATGGCGGTAACAAATGACGGTGCGCCTTAGAACCGGCGGGAACGGCATGGCGAGAGGTTTTTGTCACGTCTTGTTTCTCGTTTTAAACTGTAGACGGATGAGGTGCATCAGTTTTTACTTGGTCGGAATTTATTTTGCTCCTCGGCGGTTGCCGCGATAGATAACCTGATCTTCGCCCGTGGCCGCCATTTTGATTTTAGTTTTCTGCTACTAGAAATTATTGCTAGCGTTCGCTGGATGTCTTTACATTTTTATTTTTGTTCGTATAATATTGGATATAAGATATTAAAATATGGCTTAGCGTGTTTTTATATAGATACAAATTTCAAAAAAGGTGGAGTATGAATTAATATTCCCAATTGTATCCAGTGGTGATTGAGGGACCTGGAATTCGCTAAACGTAGGTAGGTAAAACTATACTATTTCAAGCTAAAATTTCACAGAAACTTTATTAGAGACCCTACTACGAAAAACGAAACACGATAGTCCGATCATCGTTGTCAATCAATTAACCAATAGAATTGCATAAAATTTACGTCTCGTCAGTTTTGCTGCAATTCTATTGGTTAAAATTTGACAACGATGGTCGGGCTATCGTGTATCGTTTTTCGTAGTAGACCCTTTGATTCATCAATTATTATAAATATAAAAGGCTGACATGAAAAGTGAGCTATCAATTAAGTATATAGCTAGTGGAACCTCTACAGAATATATTAAATAAACGTAAGCATCTTGAATGAGAAACATAAACATCCAAGCACTAGGGCACTTATAGTAAATGTGTCTGCTCTAAGCTCAATTAGAGTATTGTAGTATCTTCTACCGGCAGTGGCCATTATTTTATTAGCTGCTGCTGTTTGACAATAAATTGTGAACCTTTAATTGAATACATACATTTTCTATATGACCACATCGTGGCATTGAATTCCGGGTAGGTGGCCCCAAATCCGGCTTTCAATGATTTTTTTAAATATTATTCATTCTTTTAATCATATAATTTATAGTATATCAGTTATATGGTTTCCATATTTCCTTTGTGAAATTCAAAAGAGATTTTCTGGCACTGTATTCAAAAATGATGAAATATTACACAAATCATAATAGTATATAATAAAAGATTCTGCCTGCATAATGTCTCATAATTTCAATCAATAGTTTAAGAGAAAATCTTTGTTGAATTTCACTATGTGTAAATATTCTAGACTGTACAAGCTCTGCTTAGTTTGGGACCAGATAACCGTGTGTGAGAAATGTCCTAGGATTTTTTATTTTATTTCTATATTTCTATCAAGTTCTTCTCATATTAAGATTTGTAGGGCACGTGTCTACCCTTACAATGAAGGTCCGCTAGTGTCCACCCAATTGTTTGAGTACTTTCTTTGTTTATTTATTTCACTACTTAACTGACGCTAGAATAGGTTACAACTATTATTCACAATCAAATAATCATTAATCACAATCTGTTGTTTGATAATCGTCAAAACAATACAATTAGCAACACTACAATCAATCGCCACACAGTAGTAATCTCAGTAACTATTCGTTTATAAACATCATTTAGTTAAATAATAACAAAACTGGATAAATTGTTAACATTTTTGAGATTATCTTCCTGTTTTGATCTATTCATTGCATATTAACTAATACATATGTATAATAAAGCTTCATCTGTTTATGAACCAAGGCATTAGGGTTGTCAAAAACTGAAGATGATAAGTTGAAATGGCAGAATTTATTATCCTAAATATATTTTCTGGGATTTATCAAATACCTTTTTCTTAAATCTTGTAAAACTTATCTAGATGGCATACTTGGATTAGGCAATGATGTAATGGACCCGATATCCTTTGGGTTTCATTCTTCACAGTAAATATATACTTAATTTCACATAAATATAAGGTTTATGTTTCAGCTTTCATCATATCCTGATCATGAAATTAACTGAAGGAAATTTTAAACGTTTAATGTTATCTTCATTTTCATCAATATTATGTTGTGTCTATTTCATAAAACTACATAGCCGTATTAAAGCGAGGTAACGCACCTATAGATAACTGTGACTTGACACGTCTTTACTGTCATAAGAGGTATAGATGTGTATCTAATACTATTTCATCTCATGTTAATAATATAGTGTTAGTATCTACTGGGTGTAACGGAAAGGTTATTCCATTAGTCCATTAGAGTAATCCAATTTTTTGTTATGCCTGCATATGTTATATAAATATGAGCTAGGAACGCAAAATGATAATGACCCTCACTGATCGGTGATGGTTATGATCTTAACTTGGATGCAAAAATTTGGTATGAATTGTTGAGTAATTTATTTTGAGCTGAAACTTTTTATAGAGAGTCTGTATCTGATAAAGACTTCACTCCTTTCGGATGGATATACCCTTATCGTTACACCCATTACACGCTGATAACACTAGTTATTATTCTTATGGCATACCAAACCTTAAATTTCCATGACTGTTTTGGCAGTAAATGTGGAAGTAAGTTTCTTTGTTACGCCTACACGACTCAACTACTCAACGAATCATCATGAATTTTGGCATGTACATAGCCTATAGTATGGAGAAGGACATAGGCTATTTTATCCCGGGAATGCGGGTGGAACCGCGGAGGAAAGCTAGTATTTTATAAGCTAATCAGCTTACAGATTACGTTCGACGTTCTTATTTTTGCTTAAAATCCGGGTAATTTAAATTGAAACCACCTGGTGGCCCTTTTATGTTTTTATATCATATTGAAGACATAATATTAATTAAATATATGTTTCCTATTAAAAATTACTGTAAATAGCAAATATTTATCTTAATTACATCTAGATATACACGGTTACAACAAAACACCTACAGCACACACATATAGGACTTGATTGTAGCCCAGCAGTCTAGCTCGTAAAAGGATCTAGGTTACAGACAAGCCTAGCTTGAATAGCATAGATAGTAAAACAGGTGGTAAACTTACTATTAAATATTTTGGTATACTTCAATATATCCGTATCCATATTCAGATCCATAACATTTCTTGCAGATACTTTGCTTACCACCGTGCTCTGGTTTCTTCACGAAGTTGTCCTTTACCGACATCTCAAATTCATCGATGTTTTTCCACGGCATTCGACATCATTGAGAAACTATATCTATAATACTACTTGGAAATTTTGATTAATAGTCGAGAGTTGTTGAATTCAAAATCAAAAAGTATTTGGTTTAAGCCCTGATAAGGCACTTACGAATGTTACAGTTAACTCTACTACCGGTTCGGAATACACATAATCACAACAAAAAAAATTTTTGTGGATCTTTCTTTTAATATTACAGTTTTTATTCTAAATACTTGTACATAATGCTTATTCAGAGTCACTTAGCCAGAGGGATACAAGTGCAGAGAGAAGCTACTACAACCATATATTCTTGTCATCCACGTAATGAGCCACCTTATGAGGCTTTGTCGATTATACTAAAAATATTATCGCTCATTTTACTAGCTTTTTTCAGCAAAATGTCTTTTTCAAAACTGTCTTCAATATAACTCAAGATTTGTTTTAACTCAAATCATTTATAGACATTTTCAATGGCCAGAGAGATGCTGAAGCGCAATAAAAAGTATATCCTTTGATAGGAGTTTACTAATTTCTAAGATTTCGATATTCCTAGTTTAGCGCTTAGAGCTAACAATGGCCCTGATTCTGTTGTTTACAACTAAACTAATATTAATCTCACCATGTCTCTTTCTAACAAAGAACATAAGAAAAGGATGTAAGAAATTTAGCCCTAACAAATTAGTCCAATGCTTGTTTTCAATATAAATTTAGTCGCCATCTATCGTGGTTACGCCTAAATACACGCAAAATAAGACGGCAAAGATTAATTTGACAACTTTAAATATGTTGTTCTATCCTTTATCAATGATGTTCGTAAGAAAGAGATGAGATGTGACTTAAATTAGTTTAGTGCGATTTACAACAGAATCAGCACCAATGTGTTTCCTTGTACATATAATTTTAATCGTATACAAATTAACATCTAAATACTTTGAAAAAGCCAAAGCAATAATTGGAAATACCCAGAATTTCATTTATTTATAGAGTTTAATACTTCAGTTATCACTATTTCAGCATGTATTATAAATATAATTAATGCAACTGCAAGGCTACACATTGTTCTATATGAATCATTTGTAATATCAAATCCTTTGGTGGTTTAATATTTACATACATCACAGGACATACATAGGGTTAGCTTACGATTCCAATATTGTTTGGTTGCTCACAGACCCAGAATGGCAATGATTGTTTTCCAAGAATGATGATATGTCAATTTATGAAATTGTTATTAGAAGAATACTAACGTTATTTTCAAAATTAGAATATCTTGGTACGGTATTACCCAACTGATATGGCGCGTCGTGAATCTTCGTTCGCACAGAAAAGAAAGTACGGCCCCGAAGATTAACGAAAGAATGCTTAAAACTTAAAATCAACCTTAGATCACTACTATAAGGTTCATACACAGCAGCTGTTAGTTCCGTCTCACTCGCAAGTCACGCCCCTCCGCACGGCGCGCGCTAACATGACGGCAGCTGTCGGCCAATAGCGGTTTCTCGCGCTTTGAAAATGTATCTTCTGCGCAGGTACATCGGTAAGCAATATCAGTTGGGTACTACTGTACGGTCTCAAACAGAAAACTTACTCTTATAAGCTTGACCTATACATAATACCTTATTTACGAATAATATCGCTCGTTTGATTTTTAAGGACCAAAAAATTTACAATTTAGTGTATAATTAATTAAACCTAAATTTTGATTATAAATTTCGTAATTATAAGTAATTAATGGTGCTACTAACCAGAAGGTATATGATCAAATTACTAAATTATATTTTAGGATAAATAGGCCCAAAACCATTCGAAGTGGAAGTTAATGGGGGAGGCCTATGTTCAGCAGGACATCCATAAGCTGATATGATGATGCTGATAGTAAACGGGGTAGAATCCAAAATAAAAGCACCCGCTAAAGAGTTCAATTTCGATGTTTCTAGAATACGCCATTTACACAAAAAGTCTAGCTAAAAGTAGCTACATAAAACACACCAATTCAATAGATACGACACTGCCTGGTGAAGTTTACAACAAAAAGATCACACCGAGCGAAATGAAACATCAAAAAATGGGGTCACTCAATTTCGGCCTGGCCGCTACGACAGCGAAATTGTCGTAAGCGCCATAGAGCTTTTTTTTTCTTTTTTTCATTACTTTCGTCTGGCGGCCGGACATCGTGCACTTATTGTTTTAAGTACGCTCTCCTTGCAGGACGTGGAACCAGATGTTTTTGACATAACGCTACCGCCATTTTTATTAATTGTCATTTGACATTTTGTGTTCGAAATTGGGTTGTTCGCAAGCTGAGCTGACTTGTATTTTATATTGTTTGTCAAGTTTTTGATGTATTTGGAGCAAAATTGTATGCGACATGCTTCCAAAGGTAAGGTCAAATACTTGAAAGACTATTAATAGATATTTTGAATTTAACCAAAAATAAATTTTAGAAAAATACTTTTACAGCGAGAAGAAATCCCTTTTAAAAGTTAAACTCTTACCCCCTTATTCATAATAAAGTTATCAAACGTTGATTAGCTAAAATTCCGAAGTCTTTATCTGACAGGTGACATTTGGTGATCGAAAGAGTGAGACGGGGCACACCATTACACTGATTTAGTTATAAAGCGATTATGAATAATGGGGATGGTCTTTTGTTGTTCTAAATTCAAAATACTTTACAGTAAAATAATAGTAATAGTAAAATATTGTGTAATTTTCTGCTGAAATCTAAAAACAGACGTTCGTTTGATATTTTTGAAGTACTAAATAACTATATACAAATTTTGATAATTATAAATATTGCATGTAAAGTCATTGTGCAATACTGCAATCGAATATTTGGTTATAAAAATGAATATTGCCAATTTTAGTCAGTAAATAAACTACATAATAACATAATGGAGGCTAACGCACCTGAATTATCCGTAATATGTAAAATGTACTGAACTTTTACTGTTTGCGAGATTACACTAATTATTCATGATTTTTGTAATATTAATCATGGCATACATCGCTAATTCGCTACCAGCCACTGTTTTAGGCGAGTTTTGTCTTTGTGAAACGTATTTCCTCCTTTTTTTCGGAACAAAACGGGACCGGGCCTCAATGAGGCATTGTCAATATTTTATTCGGTTATTTATTATCAATATTATTGGCCCAGCTGCGCTAAAAAAAATGCCAACGACAGCGATAGGACCTTACTCGCAAGTGACCCCAACTGCTGTCCACAGAAACGGTAGCTCATAGACGCAGTTTTTCATTTTTCATTAAAATCGACTTAATTGTAGTTTAGTTATGTATGATCATTAAATAATCGTAAATGTTTCAGTAACTAGAAAATACTGCGAGAACTAATTTTGAATCTTTTATATGGGAAATTACAAATGATGAAAGCAAATCTATACACACTGATCCTAAATTAAATTAAATTAAATTATTCATAAGTAAAACAGAATTATCACTTAATAGAAAATTAAGAGTTCCTGGAGCTCCCAAATAATATGAAATGTGATGTTTTGAATATTTAGTGTTTTTGTTATCGGTGTTTGTGATCAGTGGCAACCATAGATCATTTATTATAAGATGAAGATGGGTAAAGATTTTAATTAATTTTTAGTTATGAATTTTTGGGTTATTTGTGGAAATAATAAAATAAGAACATATCATAATCCTAACACAGCTATTAGATAGTGCAGGTGATATTATATAGCATTTATATATTATTTGTATCATAAATGAACTGCTCAAGAATGAGTTTTGACAAGTAAATACTAAAGCTTACTTAACTTATTCCTTCAGTGGCCCCACTGTTAGTTTCTGTTTCTGTAAACCAGACTTTAGGTATAAGTTTAATTGAACGATATAGTAGGAATAGGTAGGTAGGAATTTCATGTGAACCAAAATGTAATATTTCGAATATTCTTCTTCTCTGCTTTGTTTCGCAATATTTTTAACACATACGTACGGTTTTTAAGTTTCATGAACTCATGAATCGCTCGTGGTGTAGCATGATTCTTAATAGGCTAAGTTAAGCTACCACCAATGAGGCCGGTACGTGGATGGGTGATAGCCTAGTGGTATTTCAACTCAAGTGTCTTCCGTGCTTCGGAAGGCACGTAAAGCCTTTGGTCCCGGTTATCAGTTAATTGTTATAGTCGTTAAGCTAGTTGGAAGCCTCCTAGGCGGCTTGAAAACTCCAACAGTAGGTTGACCACTAGCCTACCTCCACCGATCCGCAGTGGGTACGCGTGGAGTATTTGCCCATTCCCTTTCACCCTCCTTTGTGAAAGGAGTCCTGTGCTCAGCAGTTGGATACTTTAGGCTGATGATGATGATGACTTATTAATAATCAAGCGACTCTACATCTTGTAAAGACATGTGTAGACAACATCTTTGATATAAGACATGGGCAAAAATACATTGTTTCAATACTACATTATGGAACTTTATCCCGCACTTGAATCATTTGCCTATAAATAATGGACAAATCAAATAAATCAAACAAATTACTCGAACCCACCCACTTAATAACAATATCTAGTCATTTCATTGTCGACTCGCGATAGAAGCTATCTGTTGGACGTTAGACGCGGAATAAATACAAAATGGCGGACCAGTGAGTGACATTGACCGTTTTGTGACTTGTATTTTATCTAGCCGTTTACTTTTAGTCTATCTATACCAATTTATTTTGCATCTATGTGTGTTAACTGACCTTTATTAACGGTGCACTTATCATCTGTCTTTGCGAAAAGTTGGCACCACTGTTCTGTTTTTTTTAATGGTGATTCAATGCTACCAACAATGCAACGAAGGAAATTTATTGTATTGTAATGTAATCATTGATTTAGTATGTAGTAGTAGTAGATTCTAAATCTATGATTAAATCTATTTCTCTACCAAGATCAAGCTTTATGCTTGAATGCTCGTTTTGTTGGTAAACATGGGGGAATCCATGATTTTTTGTATGAAAATCATGATGAATTTTTTTTTGGTAGAGTAAGTAATTGTTTTTGTTTTTTTATCTGTTAATAATGTGTCATGGAGAAAACGTTCAATATCTTGCAAGTTGCAATAGTTTGAAAATTATATGTCGTAGAGAAAAATTAGAAAATCTACTGATTATTGCTAAAAAAGACTTTCAGAGAGTAAAAATATGGTTCTTTTATTACAACACTATAATCATTTTAATACTATATTGAATTAAAACAATATCAATATATGCTTGTATCTATGGTTTGTATATACGTCAGATGCCAAGCGGTGGTGAATGAATGACAGTTGATTGCGCGGGTTGCGAGCGCGACTTTCGCCTTGGCCGAGGTGCGCGCGCGTTCTACTCCACTCTAGTTTAATGCCACGTCTCTTGATCTCAATGATTCTACTTTGCATTACCTATGTGTGAATAGAATGTCTCAAATGGTATATTTTTTGTTTCAATAAAATAATTAGGTGTGATTGGCTGGTTCAAATAATTAGAAAACAATTGAATTCATAAAGACGACGATAAATCATTTTGATACTTTAATTATTTCGTAACAAAATAATTCACTGTAATTTTTTGTTTTAATTACCTACAAAAAGTGAGACTTGCTTTCGATCTTCAATCTTAAGATTTCAGATGACATGAAAAAACTGATATCATCAAATTGAATGCAGAATAAAAATTAAAAATAGAACAGAAAATTTAAATTGAAAAAGGAACACATGACGTACGTGTACATTAGAACTAAGACATCAGGCATGCATACAGCCTTCAAACGACTAGTTCTAAGCGCAAGATGGCGGCCGCAATCAGCTAAGTTACTAGCTACTAAAGCGGTTGTAGGTTATGTAGTAACATTGACAGTCGACGCTGGAGTTGTGTAAACGCTCGCCTTGGCCGAGCGCATGCGCGCAAGGACTCGGAACGGAGCGAGCATGGCGTACTGTTCATATTTTGAAATCGAGGACACAAACTTGAACTTTTGAATTACATTTTCAAATTTAGAATGCCATTAAGTCTTAACTATATTTTTATTTTAAAAATGGAATATTGAAAATAGAGTTTATTATAGTCTAAAGTAGAATAAATCAAAATGTTCTTTATGTTTTGAACAATGTACCTATTCCATGATAAAATGTTTGCACGTACGTTTTTCTTAAATAAATGAAGTGACACACATTTGTATCAATTTCGGTGTCTGCGCAGTCATATCAAGCTTCCTGAATGCAGATATGACCTCATTTTACTTTAAAAATAACATTTAACGTTTTGTTTTTTTAATAATCTGCATGTATGGTTAATGGTGTCATGTTTTATCACTTTTATGTTTAATGTAAAGTTTTGATGAAATTAAAAGTTATAAAAGCTTCATTATAACACCAATGTCGGGTGTTGGTAGTAGAATATTTTTCTTATCTTTTATGTTATGATATATTTTTAAATGTTATAAAATATTGTAAGTATATTAAGTTAAAAAAATTACAATATCAAACGATATTTATTTATACAACTAATTTAATTAAAGGTGTAAAAAATCTCAATTATATGTTAACTTTTCCCAATCCTATTATAAAAACTAACCTTCAACCTTATTATTAATTTATTTATGATGAAATAAATTAAAAAATAATAAAATTAAAATTCATTGTATCAAGCGGACGAAAAAAGTTCCGTCGGCTATATTTTAGCCTACGATGCCGCGTAGACGCTCGTAGCATCTACATAAAGCGCTTCAAATTAACTAATAAACTTTTTTGGTAATTACTTTTGGTCAAACCAGCTTAAATTAAGTGGATACCTTAACATTTTTAACTTCTGTTTAACTTTTATTAGCTTTTACCCCAAAATTGCCCAATTATTTTTAATCTAATTGTTAAGTTATTTGGAAACAAGATTCTCAATAATAGTGTAATAGAATGGTTATTATAATATTTAAAAAAAATATTAAATAAGATTTCTCTATGCTGTCATTGGCCTTCGATCAAAATATAGGTTGCAATTTATTAACGCACACACGTGCACGCTACGCACACATGTCTATGGTTGCAATGTAAAACGGCGTAGTCATAGAAAAAGAGTGGGACAGATAAACGGTAACGACTATAGGTGGGGCGTGATGGTGGGGGATTCGTAAGAAAACAGACAAAAAAATGTGCGTGAACCCTACACACACATGCGTACGTTACGCGTGACTTTACATATGCAACGCACGCACACCAGCACGCATAATGTTAAGTCAAGGAGAACGTAAGATTAAGGGCACATTATTGACTTTGGAAATTTTAAAAGTTCTTTGTTTATTCTTTACATGCGGTATTCTTTTGAAAGTGTACTCACATGCGTCAGAGGTGGCCGGTTCCTCTTCGGTCCAGTTTGACACTTCGGTGGAAATTTTGTAAAAAAAAATAAAAAAGTTCCGATAACAAATGGATGTCACCTCGTCATGAACACTCACAAATCCATTCAGCCGTATTTCACAGCGGTAACACTGTCACAGCATAATAATATATTGTAACACATCACGAAAGTCACTTTACACAAAAATATTCCTTTTTTAATATTAGGTTACTAAATAAAATATAGTTCGGGTCCTAAGTTTCCATGTGATATGTGTCTTGCATCGCAGAGCGCAATAATAACCGCACTTTTTTATAATACGAGGAAAAATTCGGAAAAACTCACTAAATCCCAAAATATTATATTTTTGATTTGTTTCTTTTTGTATCTCTCGTCAAAACCACTACGCGAATGATATGAATATATTATTTTTATAAAATATAGTCTGTGGTCAAAATATTTTTTTTTTTAAATTTGGGTTCCTGTTTTATTTTCGGAGGTTTTTAGCGGTTATGTCGCGTGTTGTGGTCCAGTTGTGTGCTGAGAACGGAAATGCGACTCTCTACCGATTGTGCATAGGCGGGACTGCACCGACGGCGCACACCGTACTAGACAGCGTGCGTACTTAGCCATTACCTTGTATTTACTGCGACCGAGAACGCGCGCTCCTGCACTCTTGATACTATTACACGAGAAAAAATTATGAAAAAAAAATCAATGAAAAATCAAAATTAAGGCATTTAAACCAACTGGAAACCTTATAAATCACCAGTTAGCTCAAATAAATTGCAGTCAAAATATTTTGCGCGAATAAAAATGATAATAAATTTGTTTTTTTTAAGAGAAAACATTAATAATTTCGATTCAAAGACCCACTGTTCTTTTTTTTTCATTAGAATATGTTCTGTCGGAAAAACTATAATCACAAGATCCGTTTCCATATTCCGAAATTTATTCATAAAAAATACTTTCTTACACATAAAGTGTTATTTGAAACTAAAACGCAAAAAAAAACTTAATCGAAAGTATTTTTTATGTATCAAGTAGTCAGAGTTACGCTATACACCACTACAGAGGTGAAATGCAGTGTCGTTAACACACAGTTGCAACAGTGTGAGTGCCCGCGCTTGTATGAACCTTGTGCATTTGAGTTCTACTTACTTATCTTAGCCTTTGTATTAATCCAAACGACATCTCATTTTCGCCACTTTATGTAATTTCATATGCCATTCGAATTTTGTTGGTGGAATTTCAAATTTTCTAATTTGAAAAATAGGACGCGTCTATCTCTGTCTAGCGTATACGTATATACAAGTTGTGTTTGTGTGCACTTTTTTATCGTTTTTTTCTCAGCGTGTGGGTGCGTTCGATTGTGTAGTCATTGTTGCGCGTGTGTGAGTCATAACTGCATACGAATTGCATTCGTGTGAGAAGTTCTTATAAGAAAATGGTTCGGTGAAAAATTTTGTTGGAATCCGTAGAGATGGCGCTGTTACTATGATGGACGTACCATCAAAAATTAGTTACGCCTGGTGCTTACAATTTTTATTATTATAACTAACATTGTAAAGTTCAAAATCGTCTGATAAGCGTGTGGAAAATATTTAGTGAAATTTTGTACGGTTTGAACAAGTTTCACCGACACTCTGTCGACATATAGGTACCTATGTCGTGATTAATTTATTATTATATTTATAGTTTATCGGAAAGTGTGGCGATAACAACTGAAGGTTTATTTACAATTATTAAATTAGGCACTCCTTTGTTAGCACTTGCATCATATAGATGACTACTTTTTAACTTCAGTGACTAGCTGTCATTATTTCAAGTATTAATATGAATAAAGTGCTTAAACTATTCTTCATTTCTTTTCTTTTAGTGTTTTCTATTCATCAAAAAGATCGTTGTATTAAAAAAAATATACTTTGACTCAAACCTCGCGACCTCATGATGAGACTTGCTCATTTCGAATGTCAATAAAATGTAGTTAGGTACTATTAGCTACTAATAAGAAAAAAAAAACAAAAAAAAAAATCGTAGCATGTTCGTAGCACCAATATAATATTTCGTAGACCATCATACGAATGAACAGAACGAATTGACTTATGACTTCAAAAACTTTTTTTAACTTAGGGTCTTGTCTTTTTTCCAGGCCTTTTGATCCACTTTGATCTTGCAGTACATTTAGGTGATGGTACTCCGAAGTGTCTCTTACTATTAGGTGACTGTTTCCAGATCTTGTATCACTGCCAACCAACTGCGATACACTGAAACTAGGTCTATTGTGATCTGTGAGTGTAACACTTTATTCTTATTTTTTATACTACAAGCGCCTGGCGCTTGCCGCGCCTGATGGTAAGCGGTTACCCTAGACGCTTGTAACACCAGGGGCATCGAGCGCTGCCGACGCTCTCTTCTCCTTCTGTCTCTCTCTCGCTCTCTTTCCTTGGAGAGGTGTTGAGAGAAGTTGCTGTGAAGTGGAAGGGCAGGAATTGATTTTACTTTACCTGGGTTTAACAGATGTGTCCCCAGATGGGGTATTTTGTTTAGACATGTGGACAGCACTCATGCAAGATCATTTCATTCATCTACCATAAGTAGCAGAATCTGCATGAATGGCGTCCTTATTCCAAATTCGATTCAAATAATTTATTTTAAATAGACCTTCGCAGGCACTTTCGAACTGTGCGGGCTCAACGGAGCTTCCTTCCGCGGATGCTCAGATTGTGGAATGAGCTCCCCGCCGTGGTTTTCCCAATGGAGTACAGCATAGGGTTCTTCAAAATGGGTGTGAAGAGATTTCTGCAGGGTCGGCAACGCGCGAGTGCCTCAGTTGCAAGTGTCCATAGCCTACGGTAACCGCTTACCATCAGGCGGGCCGTATGCTTGTTTGACACCTTAGTGGTATAAAAAAAACTTATGACTAGTCTGACCTCAATTTCAATAAAACTTGACAGAGATCGTTTTGGAAACGAACATTATTATAAGACTACTATAAGCACTGTTTTGTCCGGGGAACTCGGGGTATAGAGACAAGAGGGAAATAAACATGAAAATAAGAATCTTTGTATAGTCTAAGTCAAAGTCAAAGTCAAAGCCATTCAATTTAGGCCCTAGTAGGGCACTTATGAAGGTCAAAGCTACAGAAGTTACCACCAGTTCGTAAGTCGGCCTTCAACTGAGAAGAACGGGCAAAAAACTCAGCAAGTTTACATTTATTAATTTTTTCTGGACAATCTGACTTTATAGCTAAGTAGACGTTTTTATTCATAGTGCAAATGAGAGAGACAATATTACAGTTAAATGAGGTAGTATAGTGTTTCACCACAGATAATATAACCATAGTAAGTAAGTACAAACACACATTAACCTATGCCATTGGACTCTACCTTCATTGACATATCTTGCTGAAACTATTAACATATTTTTTTTTATACGACTTAGTCGGTAAACAAGCATACGGCCCGCCTGATGGTAAACGGTTACCGTAGCCATATGGACACTTGCAATACACGAAGCATCGCTCACGCGTTACCGACCTTTCCCCCACCCCAATGAGCTCTGGCAACCTTACTCACGCGCAGGAACACAACTAAATAATGTATAGCAAATTTCGGTTCCCCAGTCCCCCAGTCAATTGTAATATGTTTGGTATTCCAAATTTCAAATCAATAGCATTAGTGGTTGCTGAAATATACACTGAAAAAAATGATCTACAAAACTAGTTATGTAAGTTGACGTTTTGTTGTCGGGAAACTATCTTTAGTTGTCGGGAAACTAACTTTAGTTACATTTAATCAAACAATTTAGTAACGATTAAAAACTAGTTTTGTTACCGGTAAGTTTAGTTCGCAAGTCACTCTGTTTAGGTTATTGGTCGTCAAATTTTGTGTTATTGTTAAATAAAATTTTGTAGTCACTTGTAGTATATTTTTTTCAGTGTAGCGCTGTGACAGACGCGGGACGGAGTTGCAACATCCCACATGTTCTTTTTTTACCTTTTTGATTTGGAACCCTAAAAAGACAATAAAGTTTGGCAATACATCGACAATCCCCCTGACATCGCTCACTTCCATAGACAACGCGGACAGTGTGCTTGTCAGACTTCAGAGCGCCGGGCTTGTATTTTTGCAAACAATTAAATTCTATACCATGTAACAGAAAGGTATATCCCACCAAAATCATTTTTATGTTAAATGTTGCCAATAAATTCACACACCATCTTTACACTCCAAAAAAAATTAATACGTATTATAGCCAATATAAAAGATACAGACAGTTGCAGACCGCATTTCCAGAAGCATAAAATTCTCACATTAACAAGCACCTATATTTTAGAAATATGTAAATTCGTTAGACAAAATACAGATAATTATAAAAAAAGAGAAGACGTTCATTCAAAACAATTGCGATTTAAAAGTAGATTAATGGTACCATCTTCCCGAATAAAAATGCACCAAATGAGTCCTTTTGTAATGTCCGTAACAATATACAATAAACTACCAGAATTACTAAAACAAGAAACAAATAACAAAGTGTTTATAAATAAATTAAAACAAATATTGATTACAAAATCTTACTATACTATAAATGAATACCTTAACGACAAGTTAAGTTAATGATTATTTTTTTTATAATTTTTCCTCCTCTCTCCTATATTGCTTAGTGCCCAACAGGGTCCTTATTATATATTGTTATTTACTTACTTTAAGGTGTCTATGTAAGGAAAGCAAGATAAATAAAGTATAAAGTATATGGCTCGCACTGTCAAAACGTTATCAGATCTCATGTAGAGTCAAGCTTATAACTCTACACGCCCTAACTCGACAAGCCCTAACTTCACAAACTACAGTAGTCAAAATATGTGGCTTGGCCTTTTCACTACCGTCACATGGGAGTAAGGTGAAAAATTTATTCACTGTTAATTACTTTTTTGTTATACAATAGTTCTTGTAGTAGTTTGAGGGTAAGAGTTTTGATGATCATCAGTGAGTCAGTGACGAAATCAGGGTTCTTTAGATATTAATAAAATCTAAAGTATAAGAGCTATGTTATTGAAACTTAATATGTTTAATAAGTTCACTATTGACATCATATCCTGAGAATTTTGTTTATCTGTTATAATGCAAACTCAAATTATGAGGGTTCAAAAAAATACGAAACGCTTCGAGAAATGGTAGGTCGTGCCCTTGCGCTTCGCTTGGCTGTCTTGGCCACTCCCGTACCTCCAGATCCATAAAAAATACATGACTTCTTTGGTACTAGGCGCACAGGTCCCGAAAGAGAACATTTTATAATAATATTACCAAGTGATGTGAAAATACATTGATCATTGAGCGGGGACACGTTGGTTAAGATTTTAATTCAAAAAACTTGGAAGCAAACATTTTGTATGAAAAATTGAGTAATTTATTTTGAGCTGAAACTTTTTATAGAGTCTATACCTGAAGCAGTCTTCATCCCTTTCTGATTGATATAGCCTTTCCGTTGCAGGTTGTATATGTATGTTTTGTAGCACAGTTCTAACAATACAGGGTGTTGTTTTGGTCGGCGACAAGCGACCCAGGAGCGGTAGTACAAAATATATATTCTCCAAAAATGGACTTAATTCCATTAAATACTGTAAATATGTTGAGAAATACCTTATTCAATTTGAAATAAAATTACTGCAAAGTATGGTTACTAGGCACGTGCACAGACTAGAGCTAGGCGCAAGCCGCCATCGCCCCACCCCTTTACTCCCTCGTACTCCCGTTGAGTATTATGTCTACACTTAAGCTTATTACATGATTTTCAATTTTTTATTTTTTTTATTTTTATTATTAAAAAAAAAAAGTATTTTTTTTATATATTTTTTAGCACCAGTATCATTTGTATTATCGACCCTGAGTCGCTCGTCGCTGACCAAAACAACAACCTGTATAATGGTGAGATATCAAAAAAATTACCAGAACGCAGCTAATAGTCTCATTCACAGGAAAACGACTGAGCTAAACAAATTATTGCGTAATTGCGCAGTCAGTTTGCTGCACTCATTTTCATAGTTTAAACTGCATATTTATACGCGGAATTAGATTTCCTGGAAGCGACATGTTTCAAACTTTATACTAGAACTCATTACTTATGTTTTACGTCAGTTGTAATTTAAATAGCACTTTACGTTGAGCACTTAGTTAAATCGAGTAAAAGAGAAAAGTAACATTATGGAGAAGATAGAGAATAGGAGGGGAAAGATATTTGGCCATCTTTTGCAACACGAAGAATTTATCAAAAACATAATAGAAGGACAGATAGAGGTAAAGCGAGAAAGAGGAAGACTTAGAATAAGCTACATAGATCAAGTGAAGGCAAAAATAGACGGCGGTGTCGTGTCGTATAAGGAGGTGCAAAATGTTGCTAATGATAGAGCAGAATGGAAGAAGCTACACTGACAAGAGCACAGCTCTTAAATACAGAAGAAGGGTACTTAGTTGTAGAAAACTAAACATTTATACGGTTTCGTACCTAAAGGGTACCAACGGGACCCTATTAATAAGTCTCCCCTATCCGTCCGTCCGTCCGTCAGCCGACTGTTTCTCATGAACCGTAATAAGTAGACAGTTGAAATTTTCACAGAATGTGTAGGTGTTTCTATTGCCGCTATAACAACAAATAACAAAAATGAAAGAAAAGGGGGACCTTACAAGACACTTTTTTCCCCTTTCGTGCTATTCAAAAAACTAGAATATACGACACAACCATATAATATATCTATACCGGTCTCGCACATGGCCGTTTTAAAACTATAAAGCTTATCAACATGATTTTTGGAAGGTATGTTCATAATAGAGTACCTATCAGTTAAGAAAAGATAATTCAACCCCTCAAGACGGAAAGGTACAGGAGGTATGTATGAAACTTTTTTGTGGAAAATAATAAAAAATAAAAAATGTATCCTTATTTTACTTGGTCACGCTATAACTTGAGAACGGTAGAGTAGGGTAGGGTATAGGGTAGGACACCATACAAATGAAGTCGCGCCGGGCAGCTAGTTAGAATATGAAAATTACCTAAATGTAGGTCAGAGCAGATACTACAATTTGCATTCAATAGTATATTGCAACATTTTCCCTTAAGTAGGTGAAGTGGGGATATAAAGTTTATAGTGTAAATCCTGAAGATGTACCGAAGTAGTTTAAATGTAGGTACAATTTTTTTAACTAGATTCATAAACGCATCATTATTGTCATCAGCTCAAACACTTAGAATTACACAGCAGGGCCACGGAAGGAGATTTAGATGACCCCCAAGGATTTTGTAGGTATTTAGAATCAAGGTTAATTTTATGAAATTCAGTTATGAAAAGTTAGTAGAAAAATACTATACTAATAAAGGAAATAACGAGTTCTCTCTCTGTAGTCGATCCTTCAAATTTAATGCTACGAATTAATGTCTATACTTGAAAATTACTTACTTTGATTTAAATACACAAAAACATTACGTTATTAACTAATTCTAACATTGATAAATGTTAATTCGGATGTTATATAGTTTATAGAGTAGAATATTTCCGTATCTAAATACAACGTGTCAGTCCTCAACTACGCTCACCTCCCAACGCAAACTACACTCAAACGAGCCACATCCAGCGGCTCTAACTCAACAGAGCGACTCGTATAGTCACAAAAACGCGGAAAGGATCGCGGAGCGTCGGTTTAAGTTATTTATTTATATTTATTACATACAATACAATTTAATAGGTCAATTACTGTGGGGAACTTGTTTGCGATATAGCTTCTATCGTACCGAAATTCGCGGAAACAAGGGTACATAATTCCAATTCAGCTTTTTTATGGTACAGTCACGAGCACAAGTTACCAAATAAATGTAATTCTAATCGATGTACTAAATTCCCAACTCGGTGTTAAAATAAAAATTAGAAGAAAAATACATGTTTTTAAATTAAATACAGCAATAGACAATACAAATAGAGGCAGATTTAAGGATCCAAGTGAGCAACATCATTCCAAACATTACGATTTCGTCGCAAAATGGCAACATATTACGCATGCTGTGTGAGTAAAATAGCCGTACGTGAGAATTGCGGAATAAAGCGGAAGAGTTTTTTTTTGTTTAAACGGGCTAATCTCTGGAACTACGAGTCGGTTTCTAAAAATTCTTTCACTATTAGGAAGCTACATTATCCCCGAGTATTATAGGCTACTTTTTATCACGGGAACGCGGGTGAAACCGCGCGAGACAGCTAGTAAAAGTATAAAGGCGGTTATTTGTTGTTTTATTTTTAGGGACCGCGCGGATAAGGTAAGGTCTAGAATAAGGTTGGGAAACCCCGTTCTACAAAAGTATAAATAAATATCCTGGGACATTCCTCACACACGGTCATCTGATCCCAAACTAAGCAGAGCTTGTACTATGGAAACCAGATAACTGATATAATACATATACTACTTTTTGTTTGTAAATACATACTTAATATACGTAATTACACCCAGACTCAGGACATGCAGACATGTTCATGCACACAAATGCATGTCCTGTGTGGGAATCGAACCCACGACCTGCGGCGCGTAAGGTGAACCTTAACCAACTGCACCCACTGGCCCGTCATTGATGTTATTGTTATATTTTTAACCGCGAGCCAAGCGATGCGATGATCAGTGCTAGTGACGTCGGATACCGAGACGAAGGTCCCGGGTTCGAGTCCTACAATGAGCTTGAGCTTTCGGTGAAGGAAAACATCGTGAGGAAACCATAGCACGGTGGTATGGTACTTTGCAGTACCCGCCTGGCTGGCTACCACCCTCAAGTTGAAAATCTGTCGCCAAGCACCTTTCGGTGTGTTCCGACAGCTGCACTTGAGAGCCAGTTCCTTCTAAGCTTTGTGTTCACCTTCGATAATACCTAGAGAGTCTTTGCTGAGTTTCTTGCCGGAATAATTCTCAGTTCAAGTGTATTACGAACCGGTTGTAGAATCAATTGTATCGTTCGTATGTGCATTATTAGGGCCTATATTAAACGATTTTTTAATTTAAATCAAATTAGCGTACCTCATCAGAACTTAATATAAAAATAATGAGAAACATTTTTTGGGTTAATAATATCGAAAGTAACTTATACAGGTGAATTTTTTTTTCTAGCCAGTGAGGGCAACTTCTGAACTACAGGTCTTAGAGAAAAACGCTGAAGGGAACCCCGAGCTAAATTTTGAAGAAAATAAAAATCTACTTCACAATACGAACAAAATTATGTATGACAATCTTGTTCTGAAGTTGCTAGAAGTTATCAAAATTGACCTCAAATTTATTGTCAGAATGCTAAGAGCCAATTCTTTATGGCTAAACATAGTGAGGTCCCTGCGAGATCTGCTCCACTTCGTCAAACTTTACGCAGCATAAAACCATGGTCAAGGAAAATATAAAATAATATTTTGGATAACTTCTAGCAACATGAGAGCAAGATTGTCTTACATAATTTTGTTCATATTGTGACAAAGGAGCAGAATTTCGAAAATTTTTTTTTTTTTTAAAAATTCAATATCTTCGGAAATACTAATTTTTTTAAATAAATTATAATGGCATTTTAATTTTCTTCAAAATTCAGCTTGGGGTTCCTTTCAGCGTTTTTCTCTAAGACCTGTAGTTCAGAAGTTGCCCACACTGGCTAGAAATAAAAATTCGCCCTGTATATCAGAAACGTCTAATAATTGTTGCGAACCAATTTAGCTCTCCTTGTTTGTAATGAAAATCAATACAAAAATATATAAGTAGGTAAAAAAACATTTCGTATTTAAGGATTCGAAGACGCGACTGTCAGAGGCAGACGAACCCACGTATTTTGGCCACTGAGCCGCATAAATGTGTCAAACGCACCCCAAACCACTCCAACCAAATTTGATGCACGTAAAAATAAATCTGCCTATTAGGGCTGTGACTGCATATTGATAACATTCGGATATCCGCAATTAAATGGTTTTTATTTTCGATACTAAAATAACGGTGAACGTGAAAATTATTTGGCAGTGATGTTGCAATATTATTGTTGGATATATTTCGGATATTGTTATAACACTAATATTTTACCATAGAAGTACCAAGCCAAGTTAAACTCAAAAGTATGTAAAGGTACATTTTCCGCACTATAGTGGACAATAAAGGCTCCTGATTAGCAACATAAGATCATAGGAGCTTGTAATGATGATGTGATGACGAAATGTAATAGGTAATATGTATTTACCCTTTCACATATCAACCGTTTTTGTAGTTAACTATGACTTATTTTACGGGTTTTTGAAAACATATATAATAATAAATATCAGTTGCGGATATTTCCGCTGTATATCCGAATTTGGGATATATCCACCTGCATGGCATAGTAATCCCTGTATTTTTTTGTTTGTATGTAGGTTGGAATTTTATGACAAAGCCACAACGAAATCCACAACCATCGTTCTGTCTAACTGTGACATTTATGGAAAACTTTTTTTGTGAATACAATACAAAGTTATGGCTGTGCGTTACAATGATGTTTGTTTTATCATTTTAAATTCTATTTTAATGAAAATAGTGTTTATTTTGTTGTTGTAAATAGGTTTTATAAACCTATAGATAGTAAAATAGAGAAATATTTTTCTTTTAGATCTTCCTCATCATCCGTCGAAGTGAAAGCATTAATATAGAAATAGCTAAGCTTGTATTAGCTACTTAAGTAAAAAAGGAAAGGCAGAATTTGAATTTTAATGAAAATAGTGTTTATTTTGTTGTTGTAAATAGGTTTTATAAACCTGTAGATAGTAAAATTGAGAATTATTTTTCTTTTGCAATCTTCCTCATCATCCGTCGAAGTCTTTAAAGCATTAATATAAAAATAGCTACGCTTGTATCAGCTACTTAAGTAAAAAAGGCAAGGCAGAATTTGAATTTTAATGAAAATAGTGTTTATTTTGTTGTTGTAAATAGGTTTTATAAACCTGTAGATAGTAAAATAGAGAATTATTTTTCTTTTACAATCTTCCTCATCATCCGTCGAAGTCTTTAAAGCATTAATATAAAAATAGCTAAGCTTGTATCAGCTACATAAGTAAAAAAGGCAAGGCAGAATTTGTGTTACATAACGATTATTGAGATCTATTTTTACCACGAATTTCTTAAGAGATTGTCAACTTATAAGTTACGTATTATAATAAGATCCACCTTTTTGTAAATGACAAGCGGGAACTTAATAAAATTAGAGTTATAAAGCTTTATCAAAAGTTGGGAATTCTTAAACTAGAACAAAAACCTCAAATGCCGCCGCCATGACACTTTTTTTGTCGACGACCTAAGATGGCGCGTGACGTCGGAAGCCTTCTAAAACAAAAGAAGCCTGAACCGCCCCACCCACATCTGCAGCACAAAAGAACTATTTTGCATACAAAAAAACGTGAAAAAAGTTATAAACTAATGGGAAAAAACGTAGCGATTTAACGCACTGGAAAAAACAAATAAAGTTGAATAAACAACGACACGGGATCGCAAATCAACAAACAGAACAAACCAAATCCCGAATTCACCCGGAACGGGACGGGAACACGTACGAAACGCAACATAATCCCGCAAAAGCGGGCATGCAAAGTCGTATAACAGTGGCACATTTACCGGGGAAGGCATCAGGCGAACACTTGTTGCACCAAGTTCCAACTTCTCGCTTCCAGCGCCGACGTCGCCTCTAAACTTCGGATAACCACTCGCCCAATTATTCCCCGCACACAACCCTATTGCCCAAATTAGAAATTCCAATTTAAATTTCCAACTTTACGTTTCGATACTCGAAATTGACGCGGTCGTTAATTTGGCTCCTTTTTAAGACAACTTTCTATATAATTACACTAATATACACTTAAAGCCGATAATATGAGCGAACTTCCTATACGGAACTTTTTAACAGGAACTGTTATGCTACACGAATAAACTTTTTTTTATATATATACGACCTAAAAATAATGATATAAAATATACATTTGAAGCACCTATTTTTATCAATTCTCACTGCACTTCACTATCGCGTCTTAAAAGTCTCAAGACAGTCGAAACGCACTTACAAGAAGGTTGACGGATGTTCATGAATTTAAATTTCGTTCTGGGGCGTTCTACTTATGGATTTAAACGTTATGTGCACTTGATATTGGTGTTTAAATTTGGAATTTGTTTATGTTAAATGTAAGCCGCGACACGAGAAGTAGATTTTAGAATTTAGCTTCTGATTCCGGACGAGAGAAGTTGCATTAGTGCACGCCGGCCCAGTTGCAACAGGTTGTTTGGCGGAGAGGCAGAAGGGCGCATGCGCGTTGCGGCTGAACGATGCAGCCCTCCACAGTGGCCGCAGAACTATGTATATATCAATAATTTTACGAGAGATAACACACATTTTTTTATTTTGGGTCAGTGAAATTGATTATAAAACTAGCAAAAAGCACAGCTTTGTAAGGGTGTGAGCCTTGATTTATATCTTTTATGTATATTTGTAAACTAAATCTATACTAATATAATAAACTGCAGAGTTTTTTTGTTTCTTTAAACGCTCTAATCTCTGGAACTACCAGTCAGATTCGATCACGATTCACTAATAGGAAGCTACATTATCCCCGGCAGTTATAGGTTACTTTTTATCCCGGGAACGCGGGTGAAACCACGGGGGATAGCTTGTTATATAACAATGATAAATAACACACCTAGACGAATATAAATTACGATGTTAAATTTTAAATTGTCGGACTGACTGTTTCTATGATTTACTAGTGCTGATTCTCACTACCTGTATCTCTTTCTAACAAAGAACAGAAGAAAAGGACGTAAGAAATTAAGTCCTATCAAATTAGTTCAATGCTTGTTTTCAACATGAATTTAGTCACCATAAAAATTGGTTACATCTATTTACCCGCAAATTAAAACGGAAAAGACTAATTTGACAGCTTTAAATACTTTCTATCCTTTTTCTATTTCTTTTTCCTTTTTATGTATATAAGAAAGAGATGTGATGTGATTAAAATTAGTTTAGTGCGAATTACAACAGAATCGGCACCATTATGAATCACTTAAATTTTTAAGGTTTTCTTGGTAGTAATAACTACCAAAATGTGTCAGACATTATTTACACACCTGCTGAAAAGTTCAATATTCTTTCTCTAAGAAATTATTCATTATATAAAAAAGAAAATGTGATAACGCATTCCAAAACAAATTAAAGCCTGTATGAATAGTGCGGTCATTGTGCATGGTACGCTTGCATCGCTCTTGGCCTCTATATCCGCGTGTAGCATTAGATACAGCGATCCGAACGCGCCGTCTTATCTCTTGGTAGCGCGCCGAATTATAATCACTTTTGGGCAACACTATCTAACATACATGCGGATATGTGAACATTTCATATTTTATTGATCATCACTATTTCATGGAATCGTAAAGTTTAAATTTTGAAATATCGAATACTTTTTAAATTTCCGAATACTTATTTTGAAATTCGAATGAAATTAGATTAGAAACTTTAGGGAAATCAGTACAAAATAATGTTTGGAAAGCTAGTATGAGCAACGAGATTCAACGAAGTGGAAATTGGGTTACACGGGTTTTATTTTGTCAAACGACTAACTCTGAACATGTTTGAAATGAAATTATTCTCGATTATAGACCAGTGGTGATCGAACTAACCTACTACACGGGCCCAAAACGGATGGATGACTGATGAAGAACAATTTGAACCGACTTCAAAAAAGGAGGAGGTTCTATATTCGGAGACCTATGATTTGGTTTCTGCTCGTGTATTAGTACGTTTAGTGGAAATTCGTTATGAAAATGGGTTTATGTTCAGTACTCGACCTATTTTGTATTATGATTATTATGAACTACATAATAAAAAAATACCTACATTGGAATTCTTTGTATGCTTACATAAAGAATATTTAACCACTTGAATGAATGTTTATTGAATAATTTGAATACTAAATAAATATTCAATAAAATATTATATATATTTATTATCTCGGTAAACTCAAACATTATTTTCGTAAAAGCTATCGTTGTAAAAGCTTAAATAATTTCATTATAACATAGTAAACCTTAACCCATTTACTGTTTACGTAGAGTGTACAATATTGGACATTTAAGCTTAATTGGCCTGCGAGCTTTCGAGCTTTTGTCAGCGAATACGATAGGTTCAATTATTGTACCGTCCGAATTCACAAATTTTATTTATATTACAGTTTTATAAAAGCTTCCTCACACCGCAGCTTAAAATACGCAATCTCCACTTATATTAGACCAAAACGACTATTAACTATACTTACCCAAAATTACTTTGTAAAATAAATAACAGGCCATCTACATGATTCTTACTTAACACGACTTGTGTATTTTGCCAATGTCAAGATAATTCTTACCGTTTGTCGATGTATAAGCATATTCTTTTTATAAAATGCAAAATATGATGACATTTATGTAGGTAAATAAATACTGGCAACTTATAAAAAAATCGTATTTCGAGCTACGGCGTATACCTAGGTATGAAATGTATCAACCGCAACAGCTGCAGCCTGTGGATCCTTAAAATTCAAATTTTATATTTAGAACCACTTTGGTTGTATAAAAACAGCCAATACCATCTCAAAAACACTCCAACTCAAAATAGTCCCTACCACGTCATGATAAAGATAATTATAGCGGCTTATTCTGTCGAAACTCATATGGGAGATGATACACTGAACTTTACGCAATAAACCCTTTTCCTTCACATGCTCGGGCAAGTTTTGTTTTAGTACGGATACCTAAAACTGAAGCGGCGCAATATGGCAGCCACTTTGAAGAAAGTAAACAAACAAAATTCATGAAAACATACAAATTTTGCACGAAACACTAAGCGCGGTTCTGTCGAGTGGCTATACGTGGTCTGTCTACTTTTGATGTTGCTAAAAACTGACTTAGTAGTAGACTTACTTTTGTGTATAAAGTGTCATAATTAGTTTTCGAAATATGACGGATATGTCAAATATAACATTTTGACAAATTCTATACACAAAATCTGTCATTATACCTATATTCGTCACGTTGATACTGAGTAAGTTGATGATGATTTTGGTCCTAAAAAGGCTATATTTAACCAACGTCCCATAACTTTTTAGCCAAAATTGTTACCTAATATCAAGTCTATAATTGTATTGTAACAACCTATATTAAGTTACAAAACAGATTTACAATCAACAGGGTTGAAATCTGGCTAAAAGCCAATGCAGGTACCGAGATGGATTCATTGCTTCACACTTTTCTTCCTCGTAAGCCGTTTTTATCAACTTTTATATCGATTTTTATCCGTTCATAAAAAAACCTAGCTCGGAATGTATAAATACAATCATGTTCAAAAGTTAATAAACTTAGGGTTGTCACTTACCGAGTATGTACACCATATTCTTTGTCCACCGCTGCAGTTCCTTGCGTATCGCGCGACGTTCTTGCTGACACCGCGCGAATGAGCACTCCGCCATGGCATACAAGCGGCAACCCTGGAAAAGAGATATGACTATGAAAAATCGTCTTGAGATGTCTAATTACAAGCAGGCAGACGAGATCTGATGGAAAGTGGTCATCGCTGCCTATGGACATTTGCTTTGAAAGCATATCAAGTAAATTTTTACTAGATTTCGATTGGTAATGAAGTTTGGTTTTACTAATTTCAACATCAGTTCATAGCCCAAAATAGGCTACACAAGTATATTATTCCTGTAATAATTCCAGTTTATTTATGGGCAATAGAATGGATACTTCCAATAAAAAAACAATCATAAATATTCCATTCTGTCCTTTTACAAAAATATTTAAATTAAGAAGTTCATTCATCCCGCAATACAAATTTTAAAATAAGAACATGCCTGTTAAAACCCTTTAGAGTTTCAAATATAAAGCGGCGTATTCTAAGAAATTCTTGCAAAACAGGTAATAAACTCTCGAAAGTTTCAAATTAACGGAGTGGATTTGTTTAATGGGTTCTATCAAGTACCTGTGGATAACACTTTCCAATAATAAACAAATGTAGGTCCAGGTATTTAATATTTTTTATTGTTAATAAAACGTTTCATATTGGTAAAGCCTCTCTACAAAGCTTTACGGAACTCTATTTACTTTAAAAGGAAAAACTTGTACATAATACACAATTAATTAAGTATATTGATGATTTCATAATCATCGTCGTGACCTCAAAGAAAAATGTGGATTTTTTCTCAGAAGTTGCACGTTTAAATGACTCATTCTATATTCATAAGCCTTTAGATCTGTGAGAACAAATATCAATGAATTACATTTCCTGTTGCGACTTTATCGAGCTAATTCATCTGAGGACGACACGCCAAACGAAACGATCCTGAATCTTCGTACCTTCCGATAAATAAAAACCGAACTCCATCCAATTACTATAACATTCATCGAACAAGTATCGACTCCGCCGGTCAATGCCCCCGGCGAAAGGAGCTAACGAAATTCTACGAAAAACCTCCGTTCTCATCAAGGAACACCCCGACACCCACCGAATATGCCCGAACCACCCAAATCTGGCCCCCGAATTCTTATTTCAAACTCCAGACGAACAGGGGGGCACGGGGGGTATCGCGAAACTATTCTTATTTTAAAATCTCTCTCCACGGAATATGCCACGAAAGAGGTTCTTATTTTAAAAATATCACGCTCCACCGAAATTTTCTTATTTTAAAAACTTGAGGGGGGGTGCGAACGTTCTTCCGAAATCCAACCCCCTGCCCCCCAGTGGCCAGTTATGATATTCTTATTTTAAAATCGCTCGAAGCGTTCGTTCGGATTCTGTTATTAAGATGTTGGTGTGTGCAAGCTTTTATGAGGCCGCTCGAACGTGAGCTAGGATCGTCTAAGACACAAAGGGGTATATATCGCTGAACCCATCCCTATCTGAGATACCTACCTATATTCTTATCTAACATTTTAATATTGATCACATTCATCTTGGAAATCTTGTGACTTAGCTAAAATATTCAAAAAAGCTACTACGTTCACCATCCCTGACCTACATGACCCAGTTGCGTGAACTTATTTACCTCGTTTCGATGTTGACACATAGATTGTCGTTCAAAATTATCATTACGTATGTTCCGTTTGTATTTTTTGTTATTCTCGTCGAGACATCGATGGCATCGATTGTACGCAGATTAATTCTAAATAAGAAAACAAAAAACACGAATGCGCCGCAACCAATAATCTTTCCCGCCAATTTCCATCGCTGTCAAATTTGGAACCGCGTCGCCGCCACCCTGGCGCGCCACCCCCGCCCCAGATCAATTTACGATAACTCGGTTTCAGCATTCCGTCCCGCTCCGCCTTAAGACACACGGCTATCCCCGTCTCCCCCCGGATAAGTTCTAGAACTGGGCAACTGTTCACACAGATAACCGAATATCTGTCCTGCGAAAATTGAAAAGAAATTTGTTATTGACGAAATTTTCTCTAGTTCTTATTTCAAATAAAAATATTTTTATGAGTGGAACAAAGTACGAGTGATCATTCGCAGCCTTGTTTATAAATTTTCCATAATGAAAATAGTTTGCGCTGACCTTTCGCGTGTTAGATACTTCATTTTGGCCTTCGCCAGTAGTGGGACCATTCTCTCACGCGGATATGGCCCGGGACTTATTTTTAACTGTTGTGTGCGTCTTACGTGCGGGTGTGTGAATGGGGGTGGTTGTGCGTATGTGTGCGTGCGTTTGAAATATTCCCCCGTAGCGTGGTGCGCGGAATTGATGTTTTTAATTAGTTTCCAACGGTTTTCGTCGGTGGCCAGTATCGCCATTTTATTATTATTTATTAAATTAATTAAACATTAAAAATGAACGCATTTACTATGCATAATGATGTGGGTAGTAGAAAGATGTTATAAAACTACTAATTGAGATGTAAAAGTGCTTAAAAGTATAAATGCAAATGTATTAACAAAGCGTATCATGGGACGCAACAAAACTTTAATTGAATAGACTATCCACCGTTCAACAATTTCGTCAAAGTTACACTAAAATATAAAACGAGACTGCGGAGCCGGTAACCCGGAACGTTTCCTGAAAACTTTCCTTTGTAGGCGAAAATTCAATAGGCGGGAAGTTCGTTCCCGTCCGCACAAACCGCTCCTCATTGTCGAAAGGTTAACGGACATTAAAAAAACCAAACGCAAATAAGTAAAAAGAAAACAAATATAAGAGAATAAGAAAACACGACACACTCGAATTTCTTCACGCAATTTAAATTTATTACATTTTTAAAATTCAAATCGAGAACGTGTGGGTGTAAAAATTCGTCGCGTCAGGTGTTTGAATTTAAATTTAGGATTTCGAATCGTGTAGAATTTTATTTAAAACTAGAGGCATAGAGTAAAATGGCGGCGAGTTCCTGTTTTGTGCAACTGTCGTTTTGGGAACGTTTCGCGTAGACTGTAGATAGTCTATGGTGAGTTTAGAATTGTTCTGTGCACAGACATTCATATATTTATTGTTGGATACCTGTTGCTCGCTCGGCTTTTGTTTTTGTTGATCGCCAGCTAGTTTTGGTGCTGTCGGCCGCGTGTATTTGATTCAAGTTTATTACGAACGCCACGTGTTTGTAATAGGCTTTTACTTTGTTTCAATGTTTTTGAACGATACCTTTTTCATGTTGCGTTTGTTTCTTATCGTATCTACTCTCTGCATTAGGCACGTTATCTTTTTCAATCATTCAGTCATATTGTTTAGCACTTGGATTGGAAATAAGTTTTTTCTTTTCAACTCTAATGTTTATTGGTACCATTACACATACTTACCTACAAACGTCAAATACATGATAATGGCTTTCATATAGAATATGGAGCCTCCTCCATGTTCTATATTCAAGGGTTTTCTAGAAGAATACTCTTTTTACGGTTATGTTCGCTTGTCTATATAAAACCTCATTCAAAATTTCACGTGTAAAAAAAGGTATGATTTCTCATAGTGCTTTTTCGTAATATGCATATATTATTAGAATTGATTATATATTCTTTATGTTTAATTTAATGGTAAGAATGTGACTCAAACTAGCAAAAGAGTATGTATTTCAGTTATTCTACTTGGATGATTGCAAGCCTTTAGACCTGTTGCGTTTGTCTGAACTTTGTTTGGAATGTGCGGTGTCATTTGGTAAATATAATGTTTTTCTTTTTTTAACTCTACACTTTTGACAATGGAATCAAAGTCCATTCAAAAAGGTTTAAAATATTATATTGTCTTTGACACGTGCGACACTTTTATCACATACTTCATAAGTTATAATTATAGACGCTTTAACGAGTAAATTTAATGAAAAATAGTGGATAGTTCGGGTAATTTTTCAGGCTAATTCTGGAAATAGCTAAAATTTTCTCCAATTCCATTAAAATGACTCTCAAGAACCTATCTCCAATCTTCAAACAGTCATCATTTTTTTAAATAACCCAGACACTTCTGCGTTCTTCAAATAAGGTGACTATCATCCGATGTCCCGAAAAAGTCTTATCCTCCGTTTATCCCAAGTTCCGGGGGTGCAAGTGTAGGGGGTGGGGGTTGGGGGTGCTCCGCGCCTGTGTGAAAGAATGCCGGGGAATCAATACAGCGGTCCACATTAAATTGGCCTGGGTAAGGCTGCTTTTGACCCCCTTTTTTGGGGTATAGTTATCGGTATCTAGGTATAAGTTAATTAGTAATTAAAAAATGTGGTGGAAAGGAAGTGACCTAAAAGATAGTTGGTAATTCTTCCCGTTCTACAAAATAGTCGAAGAGTTACACCGTCATAGCAAATAGGAGGATATAATAAGTCGTGAAGGATTCTGTTTGTGTGTGTGTATACCTATTAAATATTATTTAGTTTAATTTTTGTAACTGTATTGGCTTTAAGTTAACATTCTAATTTTTAGATAATAATTGTTGGATTTCGTAAATCATAAAAATCTTCAAATGTTTTTTTGACATCAATCATCGACTCAAAATTAATGTCGCTTTATAATCCAATCACGTAAAATTTCTGAAATTACAGACTGCAATTAATAAGAAATTATTTTTTCCTTTACATAAAAACCTCATTATATATTTTGCCAAATGAAAAAAATATCGAAGTGGGTGGAATAAAATATTCTAATTTCCTATTAAATTTTAATGAAACTACGAGAAATGTGTTATTTAATAAAGTTATTAAAATCAAGCAGCGGGTTAGGTCACTCCTACTTCCTACTATGTCTGTTTTCGGAATCGGAATCGGAAAGGCGCACTGGAGAGGAGTGGAGAGGTTTGATAACAGAAAAATTCGGGTTCCGCACCTCAATAAGAAAAAAAAGAGAAAACTTATTCGTCATAACTTTGTCGTCCGTCTGCGTCATATCGCGTAAAATCCCTAGAGTAATACCGAACAATCCAACTCTTCAACTATAGTCAGTGATTTTTCACTGATTCTAAACAGTAAGGACCAATCACTGCATCGAAATATTTTGTATGTCTTTTACTTAGTCAATCAGAACGCATTGTTGGTTGGGAATTGGCGGAATAGGTTCAAACAAAATTAGCGTCATTGTGGTTCTTTGGGTTAATTGTTCGATGGTATGTCAAGACCTTTTTTCTCAGGATCGGGCGATATCTAGTTGAGATTATATCAAATACTAAATAAACTCTACGGTCTCTTAAAGATGTGGACACAAGCTTCTAAGTCAACGCAATCAAAAGATAATGCCATTCATGTCACATATTAGCCATTTATGTCACATATTTTGATACCCTCGAACTCATTCATCAAAACCTTTGAGTACTTCCCGTTGACCTAGAATCATGACATTTAGCATGTAGTAATTAATGTCTCAGCACAAGTTTGAATCGTTGATTTGTAGTAGGTAATGTCACATAAAATATATTACAAGTGTCTATTTGAAATTGTGGAGCTTTCAGTTTGTACGGAAACATTTTTGGGATTTTTATGTAGTATGCTATTTTTACGATAATATGTATACCTTTAGATTTTAGATATCAAATTTTAATGCACCAAAAAACAGAGTCTTTAGATCTGCATGTCCAAAAAAACATAAACAATTATGAACCATAAATACATTTCAAGTTTTATGAAGAACTATTTGCACCCCGCGGTTTCACTCACGTGTCCGAGGGATATTTTGCTTTCCCGAGATTAAAAGTACCCTATGCGTTAATCCAGAACATATTCTATCAGCGTGCCAAATTTCGTTCAGTTGTTGAAGTGTGATTTAGTAATAAACATACATCCTGAACTGAGAAAATTCCAAAGTGAGATAGTGAGATGAGATGAAGAATCTTCTCCCAAATATTAACATAAAACACCTATCCAGTGTTGCAAGAAAAAATCCTGAGAAATAAAATAAATCAACCTCTACGAAAACCCACGACCTATTAACTCACTCATTTCCTTTAATTGTGATGCCAGAAATAGGTAGACAAAAACAATTTCGCCCAAGCTTCTTCGCTAGCCTAGAAAATTCTTAACAAAAACTTCGCATAAAGGATAGAAATGAGCCATCACTGTAACAATGGCAGGAAAAACAGTGGGGTGAAATTGGTCATAATGAGTGTCTTCTCCCCCCCTTTTTACCCCCACCTTCCCCTTTGGGTCAAGCGGGAAATAAAATTTTAAATTGAAGCCGTGAAAAAGACAAAAAAGTGAAGACCGAGGGAGCTAAGCTTAGTGTAGACAGGCGGGGTTTAAACATTTAATAAATAAGGGGTTATAAATGTTAGAGTTTTTACGGTGTATCGGATATTAAAGCCTTTGAGTCGTATTAACAAAACATTGGAAACATAATAGATACTATTATATAATGAAACAATGAATTAAGGTTTTGGGTTATGTTAATTTTTTACATAACGAGACAAAAATGACGTGTCGTAAATATTATTGAAACATATAATTTTCAATGGAATAATTATTTTCAAAATTAAAACTTTATCATAAATGAGCTAACGTCATCCCGGTTTCAACTTCTCTGGCTTATAATCAAAACACTTACAAATAATTAAGTTTAATTTAAACAGTATTTATTCCCCACTATTATAAACCTGCCTTTATAAGGAATGAAGTACGCCGGAGAGCCAAGGAAAATGAAAATTATTCAACGAATTAATGCATATGCTATAGATATTATTTTTAGATACATTAATAGAACTTTGGTTGTCTCGGTGACCTGGTCACCAGAGATATACAGCTGGGGCACACGGTTTATTTTATATGTTTTCCGAAAATATCAGCCATATCCAAATTGTCCGATGATGAGAAATTATTTTTATTAAACTCCATAAAATCAGTTTTAACTGGACCCAGAGTTTTGAATGTTGCAGGAAATATTCAAAGAGGAGCATAAGGAAAGATTTCTCAACCCTGATTCATGATCATCATCACTTAGGGGGTAAAAGGTTGGTAATTTAAGAGAGGTAGAGCATAGCGTTTATTCGCTCAAAGAGCAGCTCGACTGGGTGCGTACCTCCACCTTACAGAATACCGCAGCCAAATAACTTTATGTTGTGTTCCTGCGCGTGAGTGGCGGTCGCCAGAGCTCATTGGGGAGGGGGAAGGGTCGGTAACGCGTGTGTGATGCCTCGTGTGTTGCAAGCGTCCAAATGGCTACGGTAACGGCTTAACATCAAGCGGGCTGTATGCTTGTTTGCTGACTTAGTCGTATAAAAGGAGGTCGTGGATGAACCCGTAGAGTGCAATATACGATGATATTATGAAATGTAGGTTCTGAAATCATTATTCAAAAGACATCCTTCGAAAAATCCAAAGAAAAATTTACTTTTTAACAAAAAAACATAGTTTGAAGGCGGTTTATTTCTTTATTAAAAAGTTAATTTATTTTTGAATTTTTAGTTTCATCTATATGAAATTTATATGGGACCATTTCGGAATAAATCCATTTCGAACAAAATAAGAATGTTGCAAATCCGTCTATAATATGACGGCGTTATGCCCGAACATACAAGAAAAAAAAATACAAACATCTGAATTGATAACCTCCTCCTTTTTGAAGTCGGTTAAAAATAAATAAATATCCTGGGACATTCCTCACGCACGGTCATCTGATCCCAAACTAAGTAGAGCTTATGTATAGGAAACCAGATAATTGATATAATACAAATACTAGTTCTTATTTGTAAATAACTTATTATACTCGTACATAATTTCAGACTCAGAACATGCAGACATGTTCATGCACACAAATGTATGTCTGGGTGAGAATCGAACCCAAGACCTGCGGCTGGACCTTATCCAACCACGCCTACTGGACTGGCACGTCAAAGTCTAATTATTATACCCGAAAACAAAACAATCATTAGAAACTGGGGCAAAACCAGCACAAGTTAGTTTTTCCACAAAGTAAATAAAAAGCTGAAACGAAGGTCCCGGGTTCGAATCCGACAATGAGCTTGAACTTTCGGTGAAGGAAAACATCGTGAGGAAACCATAGCACGGTGGTAGTTTGTATTACCCACCTGGCTGGCTACCACCCTCAAGTTGAAAATCTGTCGCCAAGCACCTATCGGTGTGTTCCGACAGCTGCACTTGAGAACCAATTCCTTCTAGGCTTTGTGTGCTTACCACCTTCAGCCACATCATCACTTACCATGGCGAGATTGCAATCAAACACAGTAAAATAATACGTATTATTATAAACCGTTTTTGACCATGATTCACTATAGCCCAGCGATGTGGTGACCAAAATGAGGTTATGACGCAAAAATGTATGCTAGCTTCACGAATAACAAGTCTGATCGCGTCGCCATTTCGGATCTCGTTCCACAAGTCAAAAGTAGTTTCCATTCAGGTATATTATTATAATAATTACATACAATAATGATTTAATTTATACGGAAATATTATTATATGCTTTTACTTGGCGAAGAAATCACTTATCGAGCAGAATTTTATGTAATATTTCGGGGAATTTTATTGTTTTCATTTTGAGTGGCTAAGGCTCTATCAATGCTGTAAATTATTATAATAGGCTACTTTCCTGAAAAAAACTAAATAGTCCGTCATTTACATTATCAAAAAATATTAGACACGTATTTTTTCTTTTGTCAATTAAACATAAAAATACGAAGATATCGTGTGTTGAAGTTCCGCGTGATGTCAGTGTGGTACACTTTTTAGTAACAAATGACGTCACGAGCCCCCACTCCCGAACTTAGTCGCGCTTTATCTTCGTCAATTGTTAATGATTTTGTAAAGCAAAAAATACGTGTCCAATATTTTTTGATAATCTAACTGACGGACCAATTAGAATTATTATATTTTTACCCAGGCAACATCCCTATTTCGCTAGAATTTATAGCTAATAATAGCTTTTAAACAAAACTTCTTTTTTTGGTCATTTTTCGCCACTAATAAATCCTCATACTATAAAAAGGTCCCTCGCGTTTAAGTACTTTCGTTTTAATATTCATGCAGTGAAACTTGAATAGAATTTAATTTTAACCTTTTAAAAGCACAAAAAGTTAACTCAAAGATCCTTTAAAAACGTAGGGACGAAATCTCGTATAAAATCTACAACACTAATCAATTACTAATATAATTAATAAAAACACACGTCCATTTCCCCCTCTACCCCTTCTCGGGTATTGGGCACACACCCCCCTCGACCGATGGTACACTATCTTTAATACTAGGGTTGGCACAATGGGTTTTATTATGTGGAGGTACAGTAAAGTTAATAGGTATAAAATATTTTGTGGAAACGCCGCCAAGTGTTTTAACGCCACCAAGACACAGGCGTGTCTTTTCACCGCCAAACAGAGTCCTTTCCACCAGGCTCCTTCTTTCCAAAATATATACTTGCCATTGGCTAGCTCTCCTCGGCATAACCTTAACAGTCAAAATAAACTTTGGCTGTTATATTGGGTCGAAGGCAGAAATAGCTACTAGAAAGCTGGGTATCCTCTCTAAGGTCAAGTGGTACTTCACGCCTGGGCAGTTGAAAACGATAAGAACAGGGTAATTGTATTATTAATAATATTTATTACTGTTTCACAGGTAGCCGATAAGTCTCTGATAGCTAACTTGATCGATATCAGTTATTGCAGCCTCTTTCTTTAGAAATGAAATGACAACCTGTGAAATGGATATAGTGGAAAAACTTTGTGGCTATAAAATGTAGGAACGTAATTGACAAATAGGTAGGTACCAATTATATGTATATATTCGATCATCATAGTGGTGACACAGATATGAATAAAGAAGAGTAGCTATCATTTAAAAGCACACCCACTCAAAATTAGCTATTTACTTTGGATACGCGTGTGTTCACGATCTCACCATGGTAAATGATGATGTGACCAAAGATGGTATACACATAAAGCCTGAAATTGGACCAACAATGCACACATATTTGCTCGGTGACAGTGGTAGCCAACCAGACGAGTACTACCAAGATACCTGCCAATGTATTACGGTTTTCTTCAAAGCTGAAGCTTATAATAGGAGTCAATTCTACGACCTCAACACGGCATTTCACATCACGCAATAAGTGTAAAATCAAAACGAAACCTAAAAAGTTCCAGTAAGCGCCAACCCTAGCACACATTTAGAGCTGTTGAACGCTATCTTTGGAACACACACAAACTAATAATTAATCATCCAGCGTCTTCCCCCCTTTTTGCCCCCGCGCCCCCTAAGTTTAATTCCTCGTACAAAACACCCCACTTTTTTTCCGTAGCATGTTTTCATTTTGTATGTCTGCGTAAAGAACATTCTGAGTGCAAATTGAATTTTGTGGTTGCCAGTGAATATTTTAGCTATAGAAATACGAGGATATTGGTTGGTTTCTGACCATAGCACGGGATACTTCGCCGTTAATTTATTTTGCTTACTTTGCTTAGCTTGCATACGTTGTGTTATGTACCTACGTTATTCTTTGTCTACAATAAACCATCTTTTAATGGCGCTCTTGTAATGAATGCTTTTTCTTTATTGTTTAAATTTTGCTTTCATTTTATGAGGACTTACCTAAAGGCTGGTATTATTAAAAAAGAAGTGATCCTTTCCGCCTTTTGGCGGGAACTTGCAGAGTGACGTAGCGTTTTCATTTTTATTTTCATAAATTCGTATATTCTGAGTTTTATTGCATATTATCGGTGGTATTATATCCAATAAAGATCAGTCTATGTGCACCAGTGAAGTGAAATGAAATTAATATGTGTATCGTGACTTCACAAGCTGTCTCAAAAAGTCCGTGAAAAGTTTTAGTACAATAACCACCATTTTACTAATACATGTTTGGACGGTGACTGATCATGCGGACTATATGAAAGTGAATGTGCGGACTATATTAAAGTGATATTATAAATAAAATGTATGCGACTGAAGGACTTAGTAGTCAAGAACAAATTAACAAAAACAAAAGTGATCGTTTCCGGAGAAAAGAAGCCTAAAAAAATCGAAGATGAAAGTAAGTTCCAGGTTCTTTATAATAAACTACTGGAAATTTCATCTCACAGGACTCTCTTGAATCATCGAATGATGATCATCAAACAATATTTCCTGAATAAGAAAAACTTCAGACTATTTAACACTTGCTTTCCCGCTCGGTTTCACCCGCATTGCCGAGGGATCGTATGTTTTCCCGGGATAAAAAGTATTCTGTGTGTTAACCCAGAACATATTCTATCTCTGTACCAAATTTCAAATAAATCCGTTCAGTAGTTTTTGCGTGGAAGAGCAACAAACATACATCCATATTCACAAACTTTCGCATTTATAATTTAGTAGGATTTTTTTAACAATATTTAACAGTTAGTAAAACGTTATATTTTAAAATAACAATCATGCCACTGTCAGGATACTTGATTTTGTACACTTACCACTTTTGACCACATCATGACATAGCGAGTTTTTTTTTTAAGTCAACATGTTAAGGACTTTTTGGCGGGAACTTGCAGAGTGACGTTGCGTTTTCATTTTTATTTTCATAAATTAGTGTATTTTGGGTTTTATTGCATATTATCCGTGGTATTTTATCCAATAAAGATCATAAATGTGCACTAGTGACGTGAAATGATATGAATTATGTGTATCGTGACTTTTCAAGTTGTCTCAAAGAGTCCGTGAAAAGTTTTAGTACAATGACCACCATTTTACTAAAACATGACTTTGGACGGTGACTGATAACGCAGACTATGTGAAAGTTAATGTGCCGACTATATGAAAGTGATATTATAAATAAGATTACACATAATGAAAAGGCTGTATGTTTCATTGACCCTTGCCTATCCTTTTATGGATGAAAAAACTACTACTAAACATGTTAACCCATTAAGCTGGAATGACGGATAACAGGGCCTTATGGAAGAAGCCTACATATTGTGCCAACCCCTAGTGATTGGGAACAGGGCATTTAGATGAAGATGTTGATAACCAGAAAGACAGTCCACTTAATGGTAGTCAAACTAAAGACTATCCTATCCAAAAAAATACGTGTAGTAAGTCAAAAGCGTGTTGATTAATGCCCAGTTTCTATAAACAAAAACGAATCGTTTTGCTTACCAATAGTAGATTTTTTTAGTACCAAACTGGGCTTTCGTTAATCTTACCTGTGATAGCTACTTCCATATGGGAGGGTCTGCTATGCAAAGCTTTGAGGTCTTTGCTTCACTATTAGTAAAGATATAAGAGTCTTAATTTTAACCGATAACGGTCCGTACATTATAGGAATCGGCCATTAGTAGTTTTAAGTGACTTCGAAACAGTCTTTGTTAACGTTACATTGTTAAAACTAACTTGATAGTGCTAATTGCTATGACCTAATTTATTTAATTAGGTAAATAAACAACTTTATTTTGATAGTTTTCGTTGAGATTGTAAAATCTCAAGAATCAAAAACATGTTATTCAAATGAAAGAAAAAGATGAAGAAGAAAAAGAATTTATTTATCCAGAAACACACAAATAACAACAAAAAATAACAGAACAGCAAATTAAAATATAAATAAAAATCTAATCTGTGCGTATCTGAAGAAAAAGGCGGCCGACTCAGCCTAATGTTGAGGTGGGGTACCTCAACGCAATGGTATTCTGACACCGGTTCGAAGTTGCATTTGCTGAGAACAGCCGGCAATAAACTCAGAAATAACTCTTATCAAAACAAGATTAGATTCATAACATATTTACATAATCTCACTGCCAACAATTTGCATAATAAAAAAATGCCCTATCAATTTTTTTTATGAAAAGCCAGCAAGCAAGTAGCAAAGAATGAACTTGTGGATACTTACTCAGTGGGCAGTTTGCCAGAATTCTCGGCGTTGCCATATTGACCCCCATTTCAAGTTACTCATGTTCGGAGATACTTAAGGTTTTTATTTACACTTGCGTTGCCTGAATTCAATATTTTTCTAACATAAAAGATTTTATTAAACTCTGCTTTGACCGCAATCTCATCATGGTAAGTGATGATGCAGCCGAAGGTGGTAAGCACACAAAGCCTAGAAGGAACTGGCTCTCAAGTGCAGCTGCCGGAACACACCGATAGGTGCTTGGCGACTGATTTTCAATTTGAAGAGCCAGGCAGGTGGGTACTACACAGTACCCTACCACCGTGCTATGGTTTCCGTCATCGAAAGCTCAAGCTCATTGTAGGATTCGAACCTGGGACTTTTGTCTCGGCATCCGACGTCCCTACCACTGAGCTATCATCGCCCTCGAAATATCCTTGTCTATGATCTTCCTACGTACATACGTACTCAAAAACTAATCTGCCTGGTAGTTCTTTACATTAAAGCGTTCAAACAAACAAACACTTTAGCTTTATACTATTAATATAGAAGACCTGTAAGGAGGACAGTGGTGCCGATTCTGTTGTAAATCGCACTAAACTAATTTTAGTCACATCTCATCTCTTTCTTACGAATATGATTGAAAAAGGATAGAACATATTTTAAGTTGTCAAATTAATCTTTGCCGTCTTATTTTGCGTGTATTTAGGCGTGACCGCGATAGATGGCGACTAAATTTATATTGAAAACAAGCATTGGACTAATTTGACAGGACTAAAATTCTTACATCCTTTTCTTATGTTCTTTGTTAGAAAGAGACATAGTGACATTCAAATTAGTTTAGTTGTGAACAACAGAATCAGGGCCAATGTCTCAGCTCTACAAAAAGTTGCTAAGGTTTTCATACATATGATTTACAGAGAAAGCCAAACATAGTCAGATTGTCCAAAAAAATTAAAAAAATGTAACCTTTCTGAGTTTCTTACCGGATTCTTCTCAGTTGAAGGCCGGGTTCCGAACCGGTGGTAACTTCAGTAAATGTGACTTTCATAAGTGCCCTTCTGGGGCCTAAATTGAATAAATGGCTTTGACTTCGACTTTGAGAGCATAATATATGATTTAAAAAAAAACTAAGTTCTACTGGTTGCCTAGCAATGGAGGAATCTGAACTCTATCGAACTTATTGACGCACTGTCATACACATAGAAGCCATTCACTGACTCATTAAATAATCTCTATCTTTTTTTATTTAATAGATATAGAAAGGGACAGGTATAGAGATAATCCATTATATACTGAATGCGTTAAAGTATCCCAAACTATAAAAAAAAAACAATATTTATACGTCTTAGCCGTTTGGCCTATATTCCAAGACTTTAGGATATATCTATAAATAGGTTATTCCTCCGACACTGCCAGGTACTGCCGACTATATATACCGTTTTATTTCCCTAGTAACCCAAAGCTTAGGTAACTGGGTAACTGACAAAAAAAACTTGTAATCGTTGTCTATTTATAAGTGTAGGCCTAAAGGCCTCACTATATAATACAGGCCTAAAATTATAATTCAACCGAAAACAGCTAAGATACCCCAAATCTAATTAACTGCATCGCTAACAAAGGATTCTTTGTAACATCTTACGTTCCCAGTTGAGGAAAGAGTGAGAGGGACCGCGAGAAAAATGCACCCCCCACACCCCAGCTATGGGGTCCACCCCACCCCATCGCCTAAAGGGTGGCTGTATACATTTTTTCTTTTCCTTTTCTTAAGACGAAAATTTGTTACGCTTTTTATACTTATACTAGGGGGGGTGGTTCGGGCCCCGATCAATAGCTGGGGGTTAAACCCCCTTATCACTACCCCCCTTATCAATTTTTCGTGCTTTCAGTTTTTTTCCCTTATTATACTGTACGTACAGTTTAATTATAATGGATAGATAAGACAATATCCATATATAGTTAAAACAAACTAACTAGTGTATGTACATCTCCGAAACTGGAATAATGTTTTTTTCAAGAGATGTCTCTTAAGGCGATGATAGCTCAGTGGTAGTGACGTCGGATGCCGAGACGAAGGTCCCGGGTTCGAATCCTACAATGAGCTTGAGCTTTCGGTGAAGGAAACAATAGCACGGTGGTAGGTTACTTTGTAGTACCCACCTGGCTGTATACCACCCTCAAGTTGAAAATCTGTCGCCAAGCACCTATCGGTGTGTTCCGACAGCTGCACTTGAAAGCCAGTTCCTTCTAGGCTTTGTGTGCTTACCTTCGGCCACATCATCACTTACCATGGTGAGATTGCGGTCAAACGCAAGCCTAATCATAGTAAAACATGATATTTTTGGTGTATCAATTTGCTTTCATTAAGATCAGAGAAACAGATAGTGTTCCTGAGGTATGTAAGTACTTATATTATAATACATTGAAAATTAATACACGGTTTTTTATAAGAAAGGTAGAAGACATCATCTTATTTTCAAAATGGCAGTGTTTTGCGGTCAGTAAGGCACCGATCCCACACCGAGCGGTCTAGAGTTCTGAGGTTAGTTCTGCTTTCTGCACTGCACTGTAATGTATGCGGCGCGATCATTGGACACAGTGACCCTGGCGGTCAAGGAGAACGCAAAAGGCTGTGAAGAACACTAGTGTATTTTTTATTAAGGCGCCGATCCCACAGAGAGAGTTCTAGGATTCCGAGTTCTGTCTGCATTCCGTGTTGACTATTATGTGCACGCAGCAAGCAGTCTAGAGTTCTAGAGTTCTGCAATATTCGCTACTGATCGCACATCATACACTTTTTTTACTTTCAAATGCCCCACATAGCTTGCAGTCAACGCGGAATGCAGAACTCGGAACGCAGAACTCTAGAACTCTTCTCTGCGGGATCGGCGCCTTAATTTGCGTTATAGGCATTAAAAAGAAAATTGGCATAAGAAAGAAACTCCTAAACGTTTTTAAAAAATATCTTATGTTCCGAAAACTGTGAATTAATCACAACCAAAAGGGGTTTTAAGACAGGGGGAGGGGCGAGAATTATCTTAAGTTTCACCCTTTGAGGGGTAAAGTGGCGTATCTCCTTACCTTACATTAAGCTGTGCTATTAAAAAGTCCCTGAGGTGAATTATTAAGATTTTTCTTTTCTGGCGGGCCTTAAGCAGCTGTGCTTTTTTTTCGTTGGACGTTGAAGACGTTTTCATTCCCCAATGGTAACCGTTACCTGGTACTTGGAATAGACATTTAAATGATGTTTTATTCAAGAATTCTTTGAGTCTTTGTCCAGTTGTGCAATTAATTTTAACAAAGAAAGTTGCCAAACTCGGGGTGAACAATATTTTATAACTAATAACTTGATAGATGATATACAAACAAATTCAAATGTTTGTTAAACCTAACTAATTGACTCGCTACTAAATAAAAAAAAAACAAAAAGGTAGCAGTATGCTAACAAACTGTGTTAGCGTTTTATCTAATCAAGCGGAAATCATTAACGACATCAAAAAATGATTTTATTTAAGTATAATCTTTTTATAACCAGCCCACATCCATCCATTGGGAATTAAAAGCCTCTTCTTCATGCAACTCATTTGTGTCCAACGTACTTTTGGCCCTATGTGACAATAAGCTCTTAGCAGAGCATCCCAAACCTTTTTTTTCGTAGACCACTTTCAAAATTTTCTGGTTTCGGTGGAGAAGCAGGGGTGCTGCTATGTTTCTACCATATTCCCAAAACTCGTCAAAACATTTGAAGATTCAATCTATGTAACGTAGACCCCCGTTGAGTCCACTTGGACCACTTTGGGAATCACTACTCTATAGCATCTCACGGTTCAGCATTAACTGAGATAGGTGCCTTTTTAGCTTCACACACCTCTTAATCGTGTGTTTTGTGTGAGTCCAAATTAAATTCTTTTCTACGCCAATCTCACCCAGATCATGCCTATTATCCGGACTATGTCGTTAGACCATCGCCCTATAGACAGATCTATCGACGTATATCTTGGAACAACCACTCCAAAACTGCCTTGGTCTACCTTTCTACCTCACCAAATTCACTTACCTCCACTTCAACCCAGTAACTGACTACCCAAACCCTTAGTCCAATGTTGAGGCTTTACGCAGGAAAGCACGATCCATAGCTCTTTGGGTGACTTTTTCTCCTTATTGAGCATTGAATACCTTGGTCTTGTGGTATTCAAGACTTGACGTCTTTCATGTTTCAGGAAAGAAGCCATTCTATCTGCATCCACCTGTGATCTCTTTAATGTGTGGTTCTCAGTTAACCCCTTATTAATCGGGCATGACCCGGGCAGTAAAGTTTATCATGATTTTTGTTTTGGACAGGTATTTTACCGGCGTTTTCAGTGAGGATTTATCTACAGCAAAAATCGAATGTGATACGAGGGTACCAACTGTTAGAAATGATTTTTATTCCCGAATATAGTCTTCGTTACATCTTCCAGAACTAACTAGGTTGAGATATCGAGTGACTGTCTTGTCAGATGATTCGGTTAACAGACACACCATCCCGATTTTTCTGTACACGCTTACCTGAATTGTGGCGGCCCCATGATGCTCCCGACATACTCTTCCAGTTCCGCAACGATGGTGTGAAAATAGCCCAGCGTCTGACACTGTAACAGTGGGACTTATCGTATACTCTTTGTATTTGCCAATTTGCTTGCTTGAAGGTTTGATAGTCTATGGTTGATAGTTCACTCCGGAAACCTTGCTGCTCTACAGGTTGGTATTCATCGAGAGGACGCAATAGTTTGTCTTTTGCGAATACTTTGGGAAAAAAATAGACTCTATAAAAAGTTTCAACCATAACTTTATATCAAATTGCTTCCAAGTTTATTGAAAGAAATCATAACCACCGCTCAATGAGAATCATGATCTTTTCACGTCACTTGCTAATATTATTGTAAAATTTGCTCTTTCGCGATCTGTGCGCCTAGTACCAAAAAAGTCGCCCCCTTCCGTTACTCGTTGTTTAAAATGGCGATCAAACTTAGGTACCTACATAAATAACCCACATAACAAAGATCAATACAAATAAAACGGGCATATATACAATCTAAATACAAACCAGCAAACTAATATAAATTCCAAGGGCGCCGACGAGAATGCAAATATATCTATTTACAATCAAACTACCTATGAATTTGCATCGTTTGAAAAACGCACCAAACCGGTCATCTAATTAACAGAAACAATGAATGTCGCGCGCGCATGTTGGCCGCCATTACCGACAGTTTCGACCAATCACGTCGCGCGGCGCCAAGGTCGCTAGCAATGTCAAAACTAACGCTATCTCGTAGCTTCCTAGTAAATTGTCTAGGCCAATCGCTGTTACTATGATAGATAGCGGTTTGGTAGCCATTTTGTTTCGATAGCTCTTTATTTATCTTGTTTTTATCGCCGGTTTTGTTACGATAAAGCGTCGGTGCTCGAGATAAACTTTGCTTTATAATAAAAATATGGCGGATTTAATGTGGAGTTTTAGTTTTATGTATATAAATGATCCGAGCGAATGAGAAGAGCAAGAGGCAGACTCGAAGATCGATGAATTGACGACATCCAAAAAACGGCAGGCAAGGAGTGGATGAAGTGCCAAATATAGAGAAAGATAGGGACAGTTGGAGATTAATAATAAGTGTGTATTTATATATTGAACCTGTTTATCAAATTCATGGATTAAATAGTCTTATTATCCATATTGATCAAGGTAATAATGATACTAATGATTCCAATACTTATGGCCACTTGCATAGGAATCACTAATCTATTTCCGCTGCTAATATTCTAAATCCTGAAGTTTTTAAACTGTTGATAATACGTTTGGGATCATCGTGCAAGCAGATATTGCCCAAGATACTGCAATAGTCATGCCACTACCACAAATGTATCCTCTCGACCAATTCATGATCATCATGATAGTTGATAATATCAACAACCTCAATACCATGTTGTAGAACCAAAATCTGGTCACACAAAACCAACAAGCATTTATATACCCGTAAGGAGTGAAAGCATAACCTTTTGCCCTTAGAAACCTGCGCGGGCGCCACTCAGTGAATCCGTAATTCGTGAGTCAAATCAATGATTAGAATTTCTGTTGGGATCCACATTTTTTAAGAGAAATTCTTTAATAAATTTCCTGATTCTTCAAAGTAGATGCTTTCCCATCCCACAGGGCATGTGCAAGAGCATGGTTCTTCATGCAGATTCAAATGGATTGACGAGCCAGTTGGTATGGATCCCTACCTATCATGCTACAGGTTGTGGGTTCGATTCCCACATAGGATATGTATTTGTGTGCTTGAACATGTCTCCATGTCCCGAGTCTGGGTGTAATTATATATATTAAGTATGTATTTACAAACAAAAAGTAGTATATGCAGTAAGTCAGCTATCTGGTTTTCATCAAGCTCTGCATAGTTTGGGATCTGATGACCATCTGTGAAGAATAACTCAGGATATTTTTAAACGACTTCAAAAATGGAGGAGGTTCTCAATTCGATTGTTTATTTTTATGTTTGTTACCTCATAACATAACTCCGTCATTTATTAACCGATTTGGAAAATTCTTTTTTTATTTGAAAGGGTACATTTTTCCCGTTTGGTCCCATTGTCATCAGATCAGGATTTGATTACTTCTTAGTGTACTTTGAAGTCGGTTTAAGTTTTTTGTAAAACAGTTCAATTATTTTATAATATTAACCTACCGCACCATATGGCCACAGTATTATCATATCTAATGGTAAATCTGTTATATGGTCCGTCTAAAGACAAACAGACTTTCGATTCTATAATTAGTAAAGAAAATTGGATGGCTGATGTACAAACAAAAGCCAAGTCACTTCCCGATTAGTATCCCCGTAGTTGAAATGCGAAAGCAACAAAATAGCGGTTGTTATTTTGGCAACACATCTGTCGCCGTGGATCTGAAACTTCTCGTTCAAGGATTAAGCGACCAGACCGGCAGTTTACGTTTGCACGGATAAAATGCAGCTCGACTAACTGACTAGTGTTGGGAAGGTGTCGATGATATTAAATTGGGGTGTGCGCAACAGGTACACTTAATTCCATTTTCTTATTGTACAAGGTAGCACACAAGGCCCGTCTGATGGTAAGCAGCCTATATACGCTTGCAACACCAGGGTCAGTAGACAAGATGGTTATCGACAATCGATTGGTTATCGTTAGTAAACCATCAACCTTTGTATGGGATTGACATTTCAATTTCAAATCGAAATATCACGTGATTTTTTGCAATCTCTTATGTCATTCCCATACAAAGGTTGATCGTTTACTAACGATGACGATTGTCGACAACCGTCTTGTCTAGGGGGGCTGGGGTATCAACACAATCGATAAGGAGGAATCTATGAAAAAAAAATTACAAGCTTGCATGAAAAAAACAATAATATTTGTCCGTTACTTTATTCCAACATGAATGTGAATTCTTGAACCGATTAAGAAGTGTGTAGGATTGTTAGAATTCTTATTTCATCCCGGAGAAAATAGGAAAATATTCAAATTGCCAGAAAATTACGATCACGATATTTTATATAGTTTCATTTCAGGTTTTTTTGATGTTCACATTTCTTCTCACGTCACGTCACTTTCTTTCTTTCAAATATGTTTGGTACTCAGCTCTTTTCACGACACACTTTTAGTAATGTATATTTTAAATTGCCCTGTAGAACAAAGAGAAACGCTATGTTCTGTCCGCCATTTTTATAAATAGTCGTCAATTTCATATCGATAAACAATCCCAACACTATTTATTTTAAATCGCGTTATATTACAATCAGAGAATACAACGTAGCGGTGCATTTCCTACCAACTACCAGTCTGAAACTTTCAGTGCAGCTAACAAAGAATTTTCAGCCATTCTCAACACACGCCAAATTTCACCCTACACCTCAAATAATAGAGACCAAACTCCTTTGAAGTTCTACAAGGGTTTTCTATGTTGTTTTCGGATGCAACTTATTTGTGAAAACAGGAGCGAATGAGATGGGTATTCGAGAGTAGAATGCGAGTGAAAGAGAGATAAATACACTAAATTTACGAAGCCACAGGTGGTGTACCTCGAGTACAGGCGCAGGCTGTTGTTGATTATGATTATTTTTTTATTTAAACATGATAGAGAAATATTTGATCTGGCTCTCAAATGCGGCTATCGGAACACCTGTTGGCCAGCCAGCCTGGCGCGTTATAGGATTCGAGTCCAAGACCCCACATTCAAAGTCACTACGAGTTGGTACTCGTACTACTGGTGTAGTCAGTAAAATAACATATCACAGTAAAATTACTGACAAATTTACAAAGCGATTTTCAATCGACAAAATCGTTTAAAACAACCATAGAGTAATAATATTATAGAGTGACTGTACGAGAGTACGGTCTGTAAGCACGGGTACGGACGGTCTAAGTGCGCGTACATAGTTTAAATGACTAAAATACTTATAATGAATAGCAATTTCTCGTTTTTTATCGAGACTATTACCGAGAACAAATGACAAGAAATCCATATCGAATTTTTTTCTGACTGTAAATTAAATAATAATAAATAACTAAATAATAAACAAATAAATAATAACAATTTCCAAGTAACATTGTAAAGGTAAACATGACAAGGGCCCTGATACTGTTGTTTACAACTACAACTAAACTAATTTAGTCTCACTATGACTCTTTCTAACAAAGAACATACGAAAAGGATGTAAGAAATTTAGTCCTGTCAAATTAGTCCAATGCTTGTTTTCAATACAAATTTTGTCGACATCTATCGCGGTTACGTCTAAATACCCGCAAATGAAGACGGCAAAGACTTTGACAGCTTTCAATATGTTCTATCCTTTTTCAATAATGTTTGTAAGAAGATGTGATGTGACTAAAATTAGTTCAGTGCGTTTTACAACGGAATCGGCACCATTGTCCAGAAATAAATTACCTGTTAAATAATTACAAACAAAAGCTGTATATTGAATGCAGAATCGTCGACTGCAGTAGACAAGGCAGCTGGTGTCGTTCCCATGACATAAAATATTGGACAGCCATCGATGCCGGATTTAGAGGTGTGGAGGCCCTGGGGCAACAAGGGAGTGGAGGCCCCTAATTATTTTTCAAATATGTTAAATAATATTATTCTTGCGTTTCAATAATTTATTTATATAATCGTATGGCACAAAAAGATTTCACCAAAAACATGTTCATGTAAAATGTTGCCAAGACAAGATCATATGGCTCGCACTCCCAAAAAGTTATCAATCTCATGTAGAGCCAAGCTTATAATTCTACACGCCCTAACTCTACAAGCACTAACGTCACAAACTCTACACCTTAGTCAAAATATGTGGTTTGGCCGTTTTGTTTTCGTTTATGTTATTAACTTGTTAGTAACGTGTTTTCGTTAATGTGGAGGCCCCTCTCTTGTGGAGGCCCCGGGCAGTTGCCCCGATTGCCCTCCCTTAAATCCGGCTCTGACAGCCATTATTAGAAGGCACTTCACAGTTCAGGCACACTCGGCTTTGATTCAGGCAACTTCTTTATAAATGCATGGTTATTCCCGCATTTTCTTATCTGTTTTTTAAGGTGCTGTACCTCAAATGGAAACTTTTTATGTCCGTCCGTCTGTCAAGACCTCTAAGGTACGGGTTAAGGTAACTGTTAAAATAATTGGACTATTTTACAAAAAACTTAGACCGACTTCAAAGTACAATAAGAAGTAATCAAATCCTGATCTGATGACAATGGAACCAAACGGGAAGTGTACCCTTTCAAATAACAAAAGAATTTTCCAAATCGGTTAATAAATGACGAAAAAAATAAAAAATACATCCGAATCGAGAACCTCCTCCTTTTTTTGAAGTCGGTTAATTAGTATCAAATACTAAAGTCTATCATCCCTTGGAGGTGTAACAAAATATGTTAAAAAAACACAATCTAAATCCTATAATCCAGTTCCGTGCTATAATCTACTATAAGCTACTTTCTTCTTTTTCATACGGTCCCTCATTTCTGAGGATCGTGGTCACTGGAACCCCTTAAACGGACAAACTGCCTCCATCGATTCCGGTCCGAAGTAGCCCTCACCACTTGGCAGAATTTAGAAGAGGAGGTGGCTTCTTTCACTTGGTCCGACCATCGTGTTGGCGACCGGCCTCGTGTTCCCTTGCCTTCGGTATTGCCAACAATGACCAGCTTTTCAAGGTTGTTATACCCTCTTCTCATTATATGGCCGATAAGCTACCTATAATCATGAAATTTGGTAAAAGCTAAGAAATATATCTCTTCCTATAGTAAAAAAACAAAACACTACTTTTTACTTGTTTTTTCGGGACCAAAAATTTTTTTTTTTACTGAAAGTACGTTGTGGCTCAGCGAGCCTTGTCATCTAAGCTTGTCACCCTTATGCGGACAATTAAGTTATCTAATTAAGGCTAGTTGTATTAAAATAACTATTTAAATAGTAAATAAAGAAATTCCAACGTAAAATTTCAGCATAATAAAACTAAGATAATTTTCAAAAATATGAGCTGACCTAGAGGTTATTAAGTTTATCATAATACCAGTTATTATTTTTTTAGTAACACCAGTAGAATCGATCATGTTGAGTTTAAGTTCATCTTGTACTAAATAAAACTTGTCTAACACAATTTTAAGTCCCCTTTGTATGTAAGGCTTATCTTTTTTAAACCTTTACCTTCTAGCCAATTAAAAAAATTGGATTATATCGTTTCTTTGGTATACTAAGAATAATCCTGTTTATCATAACTCTATAAATCGCCTTTTAAAAATAATGCACAATCGACCGGCGTCCCTATAATTTAATATTACACAAACTTTTCTTTCATATTTTTTATTAACAGCTGTCAAGTTATCTGCAGCCAATTTTACACTCAACGATTAATTTATTTTTAAATTGGATACGTTTAATTAATTATTGCAACCGATCTTAAAAGTAATGTATTTAATTAATTAAGAAACTTAACATTTTCTTATCTTATTCATTTTGACCTAAAGATAGATATGTCTTAGACTTATGAAGGTCAAAGCTACTAAAGTTACCACCAGTTCATACCACCGGTTGCTTTATCAGTATCATTATAATTTAAATGTTATAAATGTGAGATGCTGATACACCGTGACCGCTTACCATCAGGTGGGTCGTATGCTTGTTTGCAAAAAAATAAATAAAGATTCCATAATATGTATTATTCTGTTAAGTTAGCATTATGTGTTTGTAGTGGTTTCGTAACGGTATCGTATCGTAATCGTATCGTAACCGCATCGAATGGTATGTACGTAAAACGATAAGTATATGAAAATCGATTAGAACCTAGTTTCAAAACTTTAATGCGTGGGAATCGAACAAATGTCAGAAATAAAGCAATTTATTCTTTGTCCAGTTTAAAATAACTTATCAATTACTTTTGTTAATTCAAAATTACGCAAACCATTATTATTGATATTTTATTCACAATGCGCAAGCATAAAATGCTTAATTAGCAATTACAAATGCTATCCTTGATTAAATATACCAAAGGTATGTTCTAATGGATATAATACTATTTAGAATACCTACGATATATTTAAAATACAAGGTCCATTCATACCTTGGACTTGTATACAATGGATACATCTTTCCGACCACATATGTGGAGTTTTAGGATCCGTTCATATAGACCGGCTCGGAGAGATGAGCATATTTTGATACACGTTTAAAAACTGAGTTTAGGATCATTGAAATAAGGTTTATTTTTACATAGAATGCTGGAGCGTCATAATGGAGTCATTATGGCGTCATTATGGCGCCATTATGACGCCATTATGACGCTATTGTGTTAGTAGACTACCAAAACTGACACCACTGAAAGTTAATTGGAACACAATTGAAATAGCAGACTTGGGACCCAGTTTATGCAAAAATCTGTAAGTATTTGAAGGTAAATTCACAGGGCAAAACATGTATAAGTTATTTCCACAATTTATTTGTAAGACCTTGTTACAGACTAGGAAATAAACATTATAAAACACGATTTCATCTCAAGAGAATTATAACAAAGAACAATTATTGTCCTTAAGATCCGATGAAAAAGTAGATTTGAGACTGGACACTTTACCGTGTTTAGGAAAGGACGTAAAGCCGTTGGTCCCGTCTAGAATTTAAATGTCGTTAAGCTAGTAGTATAGCACGCCTTGAAGATCGTAGATGGACAAAAACTGTTACGTTATGGAAAGGCCCATTGGGTAAGCGTTATAGAGGAAGACCGCTCACTAGACGGGAAGACGAGATTAAAAAAATTGCTAGCCCACAATGTCTAAAAATAGCCTTGGAGCTTTGGAGGAGGCCTTTACCTGAGAGGGGTTCCAGAAGAATAAGAAATTACGATATCATTTGTAACTAAGTTACACGGACTTAATTTTTTTCATTTTTTTATATAAGCTAGTTGGATGCCTCCAAGGCGGCTTGAAAACTCCAACAGTAGGTTGACCACTAGCCTACCTCCACCGATACGCAGTAGGCACGCGTGGGGGAGTATCTGCCTATTCTTTCACACTCATTGCCCGTGCACAGCAGTGGGACATTATAGGCTGATGATGATGATGGTAGGTACAGGAAAGTCAGTCAGCCATTTTGATATGATAGCACGCTCAATAGTCGAACACCACAATGCGCCTGAGTGAAAGAAAACAGACCACGGCTGGTAGGGTACTTTGTAGTACCCGCCTGGCTGGCTACCACCAAGTTGAAAGTCTGTCGCCAAGCATGGCGAGTTCCGACAGCTGCACTTGAGAGCTAGTTGCTTTCTTACCTTTGTTTAGGTCGCCACCACATTGGCAATCCCCCTGATACATCGAGGTTAAATCCCTTTAGAGGAGTAATACGGAGCAATCCTATTCCGCAACTAGTCAGTGATTTTGCACTGATTCATAATAGTACCGACCAATCACTGCATCTAAATGTTTAGCGTGTCCTTGACTTATGGCCGATTTCAATAATTTACGGACCGTTATCGGTTAAAATTAAGACTCTTATACCTTTACGAATAATGAAGCAAAGACCTCAAAGCTTTGCATAGCAGACCCTCCCGTATGGAAGTAGCTGTCACAGGTAAAATTAGCTTACGAAATGATCTATATGCCCAGTTTGGCAATAAAAAAACCTACCATTGGTAAGCAAAACTATTAGTTTTTGTGCATTGTCGGTGGATTGAAGTTGTGCGGAATTGATTTCAAACAAAATGAACGTTTCTTTGGTTAATTATGTTCAATAATAAAACAATTCAACAATACAACTACACATTGAGGCTTCATATATTTATAAAATGAATTCAAATGTAATTTAATTACAATACAGTGACAAATGCAACCTTGGAGTGTTGAAGGCATTGGAGAAGATGTATATGCTGTTCTGGGTAATCGTATATAGTATAGTCAAAATACTATAAACCAGGGAAAGGGTACTCTTTATAAGGTCCTAATAAATTAGTGAACTTCTTACTATTTTTCCCTCGGTATTTTTAACCGACTTCAAACGAAGGAGGAGGTTTTTTTTAAGTTTGTTACCTCATAACTCCGTCATTTATTAACCGATTTGGAAAAATCTTTTTTCATTTGAAAGGGTACGCTTCCCGTTCATCAGATCAGGATTTGATTACATCGTAGTGTACTTTGAAGTCGGTTTAAGGTTTTTGTAAAACAGTCCAATTATTTCTAATATTATTTTTTGATTACTAATGACCTATACATTCATCCCTTAAGAGGAAGTTCACTAATTTATTAAGACCTTAACTTTACTTTATTTACAACAAATATGTACAAAATACAATCTATATATAGAAAATTTCCTCAAGCCTGCCGCTGCTTCCGATTAACGGCAGGGTTCCCAGAAGGCTGGCAGCGTTTCCTCTTTGGATAGCCAAGCTGACGCGTTGGCGGAAAAAGCTCCCCGCCCGCTGGTCTCCGGAGGTCTCGATCAATTTTGATGACAAGGTGCGAGCAAAACGGCGAGCTTCGGACCCCCACGGTCCCATGGTCTCGACCGCAAAAGGCACAAAAATATAGTTGGGTCCAATCGATGCGTATTTTTTGAATTTTGACCTTATATATAGGGTGACTGGTAATTAGTAAACGATACTAAGACACATGATTGTACTCATGATAACATAAACTTTCCCAAAGAAACAAATAGAGATAAATAACTAAATTAAATAAAAGCTAATGGTGTATTCTTATTTTTGTTAGGTGCTAAATATTATAAGTAAATTTAAAAAAAAACTGGGAAGGTTGTTTGTTATCATGAGTACAATCATGTGTCTAAGTATCGTTTACTAATTACCAGTCACCCTATATAGATTGTATTTTGTATATTTGTCATATTTTTTAGATTTTATCCTACATATCTAGTCGTAGGGAAACTAATCTTCAAAACATTTTTACATAGATGTGGATAATTCTATTGACATCTCCAGACTGTGCCTTAATTTTCAAATTATTTTAAGCAACTAGCTGTCTGTGCTGTTTCACCCGCGTCACTGGGTCCCTTGCCTATATCCTTCTTCATACCATAGGCTATCTGCATGCCAAATTTCATGAAGATACCTTGAGGTTTTTTTTTATGAATTGAAAAGAAGATGCCGGCCCATAATTTGGCCATAATACCCACGCGGACAAATCGGCGAGTAAGCTCTCAACCAGGGTTATGATTAGGTAACTACGTCTGAGGGCGCCCCAGTTGGGGCGAACCTCGGCTCAGGGCCGTTACCGGGGGGAGGGGGCGGACTGGACTTTTTATAAATAAAACGAGTTACGACTAATTAGGGGGAGCGGATTACTATTGGCTCTATTGAGTGAGTAGTTGAGGCGTGATGGCGTAAAAAACAAACTCACTTTCGCATTTATAATATTAGTTAGGAAGTTAGGATATCCTGGGATATTCTTCAGACACGTCAATCTGATCCTAAACTAAAAGATCCTAAACTTTTCGTACTATAGAGACCAGTGGGGCGATTACGTAACTAAATGATCATTTTCGAATTGAAATCGGTTCAATATAGCGGTTTTCTGATAACTTTTTTACGTTCTGATAACTGCAAATACAAACAGTAGTTCAATAGAAATGGAACCATTTCCGATTTTGTCATATTTCTACTATTCAGAGGTTATATCAATCTGAATTGAATTGAAATAAAGTTACGTAATCCACGTACAGATCTCTGCTATACATAGAGATAGAATATTAATAGAGCGATTGTACTATACTATATTGTAAATCACACCCACACTCAGAATAAAGACAAGTTATTCCACACAAATGTTAGTTCTGGGTGGGAACCGAAGGCACGACCAGTAGCGTTGCAAGCTTTTACGCCAAAATCTCATATTTATTTTTCATCTGAAACGTATCCTCTATATTTTGAAATAATCCCAAAACGACACCATCTCAATCCACTTCCGTCGGCGGGTGTACACTAACTGTTGCTCCTCGGTTCCGTACATATAGCTATACGTACAGACAGTCAGTGCACGTTAAAAACACTTGTATTGTATTGATTTTGTTCGATTCTGTCCGCCTGAGACGCCAGCCAAGTTACACCTTTGGGAAGTAAAATGTTTGTGTAAGGCAAATGTTGTGTGTTACTTTGGGTGGCTGTGGTGTTGCTTGTAGTGGGTTCTATTCTAGCTTTACAAACTGTTAAGGAATAATAAATAAATATCCCGGGAAATTTTTCACTCGCGGTCTTCTGATCACAGACTCAGTAGAGCTTGTCCTATGGAAACCAGATATACCTATACTACTTAGAAATGTATAGATAAACAAATACACCCAGACGGTACAAACAGCTATGTAGATATGCACACAAATGTTTGTCTAGGGTGGTAATCGAACCCATGACCGTGGCAGTCAGGGTCTTGTAAGAATAATATAGAGAGTAACAGGGAGTGTTAGGGTCGGCAACGCGCGAGTGATACCCCTGGTGTTGCAAGCGTCCATAGGCTACGGTAACCGCTTACCATCAGGCGGGCCGTATGCTTGTTTGCCACCTTAGTGGTATAAAAAAAAAAAAAAAAAAAACACGAAACTTCTATCTCTCTTTTTTTATAGGATTTACTTAGCTTTTTAAAACCTTAAGGAAGTACCTACCTAAAGAATGTAAGGAACCTAAACGTCAAATTACAAAATCTAAATCTAAAAACAAATGCAAAAACTCACAAAAAAATCAGGAAGGTTTACTTTTGTTTTGAGAATCCAGACGAACTCGCGGAATCAGCGTTACTCGACAGGAAAAGAGTTCATATCTTTGTAAATTCGGACAAACCATTAAATAAGAATATAACCTTGTGCGAAGAAGTTTGCACATACAATTCATAGATATATAGTGATTTAGACGCCGATCCCACAGAGAGAGTCCTAGAGTTCTGCGTTCTGCATTCACTATTGTGCACACAGCAAGCAATCTGGAGTTCTGCAATATTCGCTACCGATCACACGTCATACACTATTTTTACTTTTAAAGGTGTCGCATTTATTACAGTGAACGCGAGATGCAGAACTCTGAACGCAGAACTCCTCGGCATCTAAGGCGCCGATCCCACAGAGAGAGTTCTAGAGTTCCGAGTTCCGAGTTCCAAGTTCCGAGTTCTGCATTCCGTATTGACTATTGTGCACACAGCAAGCAATCTAGAGTTCTAGAGTTCTGCAATATTCGCTTTTTTTTACATTCAAAGGCCCCACATAGCTTACAGTCAACGCGGAATACAGAACTCGGATCGCAGAACTCTAGAACTCTTCTCTGTGGGATCGGCGCCTTACTATCAGAAAAAATTTCGATGAGTTCCTAGTAATTTTGTACTCGGTAAAAGTATATCAATAAAAAACGAAAAAAATTGGCATTCTTTACACACACATTTCTGTATTATTTAATCTTTTAAACTATGAACGTGCAGTTCATTCCAAGACAGCGTTGCACACTCACCCGTGCTCCCGGTACATACTCTAGTACAGTCGCTCTATTCTTATTCTATCTCTATGTCATAGTGATTGCGCTGGAGATTTCAAGACAGTCGACCTGAAGTGCAAATTGTGTAGATCTTACCTGTTAGAATTTTATTTCAATACGTAACACGTGCAAATCCAAAATATATACATATTATAATATCATACTATCCTTCGATAAATAAATAAATAAATAAATATCCTGGCACATTCCTCACACACGGTCATCTGATCCCAAACTAAGCAGAGCTTGTACTATGGAAACCAGATAGCTGATATAATACATATACTACTTTTTGTTTGTAAATACATACTTAACATACATAATTACATCCATACTCAGGACATGCATACATGCAAAAACCCTCACTCAGTCGATTCGTACCTCGAAGACTTTGCGGCTTAAACTTGTGTATTTGGTAAATATTATTTTAAGTAAAAATTATCTTTTTGGCTGAAATAAAGACAGTATTATTATTAAACTGTGCGTTCATCTGTCATTCAGGGTCTCCTGATATACAATTAGAAATATAAAATATATAGTAATAGGTTAAGATTTTAAAATAATAATGTAAACAACATTTTTGTCATATTACCTCCTTTCCATTGTCTCTGTGTCGTCAGTCGACATTTTAAAATGGGGGGTGTGGGCGAGCAAAAGTGGGGCGAACAAAATCAATAGGGGGTGTTTGGGGTGTCTGGGGGAGTTTCGGGTGCGCTAAGTGAGTGAAACAGATCGGCCTGGCCGGACACTGGCCTCTTTATTTCCGTCCAGCGAAAATATCCCATTGTATAGGTTTTTCTTATAAAAAATGTATTAAAAATATGTTTTGCTAATATGAAATAGATTATTTTGTATATTTGGTAAGTAAATGGCCATTTCTTAAATTTTCAGGCTCTCGAATTAGCTTTCGCTTGGGCGTTTAATTTTAATATTCTGTTAATTAATTACAAAAGACTTTATAAAAACAAAATTATTTTTTACAAGCTTTTATTTAGGTTCACCTGTCCCGTTGTCTGTAATGGAAGTTAAATTTGACCCACTTTCTGATTTTCGATTGAGCTGAAAAACGAAAAAACGAAAATGCAATATTATGATGACGTGGAGCTGATCTGATGATGGAGCTGGAAGGTGGCCATAGGAACTCCGTAATAAAACCACATAACCCCATCGAGTTTGGGCTCGTTTGATTCGTCTTGATGAGTTCTTTGTCGCAAGTACAGTCAACAAAAAGTACAGTCACTCAAAAAAAAGCTTGTATTAAAAATGTCATTTTTAACAAAGAACTTGTTCGTAATACAGTGCTTAGTGCACAATGAATCATCCTGTAGGTATATATTAACAAGAATATAGGTGAATCAGTCAGTCAGGGTACAGGCACCAAACTGTCTGTATACATGCAAGAAATAATGCAGTTATGTATTCAGTAAACACGTATATGGGTTACATCAGAGCGCGTTTGCGAAGCCTGCCTGAATCAACAAGTATGAATCTACCCGGAGGACAAACCATAGAGCAGGCTGCATTTTATTTAAATATACAATTATTAAATCTAAGAAAAACAAAGTTAGTCAATAATTTATAAGCAATAGGAGACTTTTGAGTTGAATGTAATATTATTATTGAGCTACGAAATGCATTATCTTTAATTTATAAATAACTATCCCGCAGCTTCATCCGCGTTCCCGGGGAATTTCAAGTTTCTTCACAATAAAAAGTTTTTTTTATATTAATCCAAAATATATCCTATCTGTGCCAAATTTTATTAAAATCCATTCAGCCGTCTATAAGTGATCGAGTTACAAATGTCCAAAACAAAAAAATAAACCACCTTCAAAGGTTTTAAAGTAGGTATCGAGTTTATTCGCGCACAGAAGTATTATCAAAATATTTTTTTGTAATATTGAATAATGATCCGCTGAAGAATTCCATCATATCTTCAAGGTTCATGGTCGGATCATGATAAAATGTATATAGGGTCTCCGTGGGATCTATTGTCATACAATAGAGTTTAAACCATCCAAATCGGATAAGCCGTTTTTGAGTAATCAGTATACAGACGAATTGAGAACCTCTTTATTTCTCATAATGATATTTTAACGATAGGCCTACTTCTCATCAGAAAAATTATCAAGGGTATAACTGTACTCGTTATTATGAACAACTTTTAATATAAAACCAACCACAAAATCGCGGATTTTTGAATTAAAGTTGAAACTAGGACTATGAATACGACATACCTCTTGGTTGCTAACGCTCCACACACACAAACACATATTACTACTATATTGGATTTTGTTTATGCAAAATGGCTTCCCAAAGGTTCTGCACCCTTTGGTTAAAGCTAAACAGATTACCAGCTAATTAGCAATCTGTACCTTCCACTGTGAACCTTAATTGGATAAGGGTACATTGGGGTATGGATTTGAAATGATAGAAGATCGTACTGGAAGAGAAATCTTGCCTAGTCCAGGCAAAACTAGTATAGGCTTGAGACTGATAAATCTCACCATGGTACATGACTTAGTTACAGGTGGGAACTGCCTCTCGGGTGCAGCTGGCAAGAGCTTGATGACAGATTTAAGTATTTGAAAGGAAAATAGACAAAATAGCGAATATTGAACGAGGTAGAGCGTAGCGTTTATTCGCTCAATGAGCAGCTCGACTGGCGAAGTACCTCCACCTTACATAATACCGCAGCCAAATAACTCTATGTTGTGTTCCTGCGCGTGAGTAAGGTCGCCAGAGCTCATTGGGGAGGGGGAAGGGTCGGTAACGCGTGAGTGATGCGTCGTGTATTGCAAGTGTCCATATCGCTACGGTAACCGCTTACCATCGGGCGGTCCGTAAGCTTGACTGCCGACTTCGCCGTAAAAAAAGGATTAATAAAAAAAAATATAACCTGAGAGTTTCGCTTGTTCTTCTTAGTTGATTCCCAACTTCCAAAGTGGTGGTAACTTCACCATTGAGCTACTACGTATAGAGAAGCTGTCATAAGCAAAAGTTATGGCCTATTTTTTTAGAGACAACTAAAGTAGAAACACGCAGCGCTATCAGAACGCTTTTAGGAGTATTTTCCTCGCAAACACCGTGATTTTTACGGCGCTTACGCGATTCGTTCATAGTTCTACAACAACAAGTATGGTCGGATGGCCTCAAATGAACGGAACATAGTTGTGATGTGTGTCGTCTTCTCTAAACGTAGTAATAACAGCTCAATGATCTTCACTAGCTTTAACTTGACTTTGAGCACAGAAATATTGACTTCGCAAACTCAGATGACCACAGCACAACGAAAAGTACATTTCACGTTGAAAATGTTCACAGTAATTAAATAACATATCCCTAACAATGCCTAGGCGAGTGGGATTACTGTCAACATGACCTATTCACTATAACGAAGGTCATAATGACAAAAGTATTTGTTTTAAATCCAGCCTCGTGTGAGAATAGCCTAGATTGTTTGGATACCTAGTCAAAAGTTACGCGCTTCAAAAGATATAATAATGGATGTTTGGAATAGTCACATCCGCGGTCGATGATGTCATTCTAGTAAAAAAATATAATAGATCTTGCAAAAATGATCTGATATTTTGTAAACTATACTATTATATAACTAAGTTGTAGATTCAATAATGTTTCTTATGCTCTTGCCTAAGAGATCAGCGTGCGCATACGTCGGGTAACATGTGACGCAACTTGGATCTTCAAAATTTTTAGAGGAGATTTTCCGCTGATTAAAATCATTTGAAGAACTGTTGAACTAGAACGATCTAGCTATTATAATCTGGGACATACTGAGTGCGATGATGATGTCGAAAAGCGTAAACGGTCTGAAGGAGTGATGTTTCTTTGATGTGGCTAATGATATCTTAGAGTATCGTTGCCAGGCGTCCGGATAAAGCCGGACATAGGTAGGCTTTTTGATTGCGTGTCCGGCCAAAATGAACGTTGTCCGGCTTGTCCGGCTTTTGTTAGGCTTTTTACATTTCGCAAACGAGCGAGCGCCGAGCTTGATTTTACATAAAAAAAAATGTCGTACCTATTAATACTGAGACAAAATCCTCATTAATGTAAGGTGTCCGGCCTTTCTACCCAAATGTCAGGCCAAACTGGCTGGTTTGTCCGGCTATTAGGTTTGGCGACCTGGCAACCCATTCTTAGAATATGTTAAGTAACGCTCCTTAGAATTATTTTAAAAATGTAGAGTTGTTTATATTGCTGAGTATAGTACTATGGGACTAACTCGAAAATGAAAAAAAAACCATAATTTCGATCAAGCAAAGTTGGTACAGTAGTACCCAACTGATATGGCTTACCGATGTACCTGCGCAGAAGATACATTTTCAAACGCGGGAAACGCTATTGGTCAGCAGCTGCCGCCATGTTAGCGCGCGCCGTGCGGAGGGGCGTCACTTGCGAGTGAGACGGAACTAACAGCTGCAGTGTATTATGAACCTTATAGTAGTGATCTAAGGTTGATTGTAAGTTTTAAGCATTATTTCGTTAATCTTCGGGGCCATACTTTATTTTCGGTGCGAACGAAGATTCACGACGGGCCTTATTAAAAATTTTAATCGATTTCAGCATTGTACGACATGAAAACTCAGTTCAAGAATAGATTGAGTTGATCGAAAATAAACCTTATTTCTTTAGTTCAGGTTCAATTGTTTGAATCTCGACTCATAAATTGACCTTCTAGAATGTACTAAAAGCTTTTTTTTATTTATTTCCGACCTTAGTATAAAAGAAGTATCAAGTAGGAAGAAAAGAAGTAAGACGTAGTAAGTAAGTAGACTTAGTATCGAAATTCCTTATAGGTATCCACAGAAAATGCAAGTGGGTCCAGCTAACGGTTGCTACCTGACCTGACCCATTTGACATTATCACGGGCATTTCGATATATTTGTTATTTCAGTCTCTGAATAATGTATGTTAGTTTATATTCGTCTAGACCAAACTGCATTTTGTCAAGGTCACTGCATCGTAGAGGTTACAGGACACGGTGACCTACTGTACCTGACCAAATAATGGACTTGATTGGTAGCAAAATTGAATCAAATCGCGCCTCTCGCGTTCCAGATTATACTTTTTAAAGAAGAGCTCTTTCTAAAATGGGTGGGTAAAAAGCGAAGGATTTTCTTTAAAAAAAGGAGGATATTCATAATTTTTTTTTATCATATAATTTACCTACTTTATATTGATGTATGCTGCTTTTTGCTAGAAAATTTTCACATGTAGTTTTAGAGCATCTTCAACACGCATGTAAAGGAGGACAAAATATGGAAAAGGACTGTCCTCCTTTTGGATACCATCTGGCAACCCTACTCGCCTATCGGCAAGGTTATGTATTTTTGGCTATTTTCTTTTTCAAATAGTTGATCAGACACACACCACTTGAGTTAGTTTATTGTAATGGTTCTGTGCTTACGGTAACATAATAACTTATCATGGAGAGTTGTGGTCAAACGAAACCTGGTTCCATTTATTATTCTATGCCTAATATTCATGTTACAGTTCATTGAACGCAGCGACGCAATTTCACTTCTAGTCAGTTGTAAGCTTATGTTAGAAAAAAAAATATTAGGCATACCTCCTCGTGTCTATGAATCGACAAATCTGCTCCAATTAGTCGTTATTTTATTTACTCGTGCGCTGGTTCTGATTCTGTTGTCCACAACTAAACTAATTTAGTCTAACTATGGTGCCGATTCTGTTGCAAATCGCACTAAACTAATTTTAGTCACATCTCATCTCTTTCTTACGAACATGATTGAAAAAGAATAGAACATATTTTAAGTTGTAAAATTAATCTTTGCCGTCTTATTTTGCGTGTATTTAGGTGTAACCACGATAGATGGCGACTAAATTTATATTGAAAACAAGCATTGGACTAATTTGACAGGACTAAATTTCTTACATCCTTTTCTTATGTTCTTTGTTAGAAAGAGACATAGTGAGATTAAAATTAGTTTAGTTGTGAACAACAGAATCAGGGCCAGTATCTCTTTCTAACGAAGAATATAAGAAAACGATGTAAGTTTACTTAGTCCTGTTAAAAAAGATAGACGTCGTGTCGTATAAGGAGGTGCAGAATGTTGCTAATGATAGAGCGGAATGGAAGAAGCTAGAAGAAGAGCGCAGCTCTTAAATAGAGAAGAAGAAGTCGCGATCAAAGATGATCTATTTACAAGTAGTACCCAATTAACATGTCTTACCGATGTACCTGCGCAGAAGATACATTTTCAAAGCGCGGGAAACGCTATTGGCCGACAGCTGCCGACATGTTAGCGCGCGCCGTGCGGAGGGGCGTCACTTGCGAGTGAGACGGAACTAACAGCTGCAGTGTATTATGAACCTTATAGTAGTGATCTAAGGTTGATTGTAAGTTTTAAGCATTCTTTCGTTAATCTTCGGGGCCATGCCATACTTTCTTTTCTGTGCGAATGAAGATTCACGACGCGCCATATAAGTTGGGTAATACTGTACTCGCAATCGAAAGCGGCAAAGACTAATTTGACAGCTTTAAATATGTTCTATCCTTGTTCAATAATGTATTTAAGAAAGAGATGCGATGAGATTAAAATTAGTTTGGTGCGATTTACAATAGAATCGGCACCACTGTCACGCACCTACCATATTATCTTCTTTTCTTTATATTATTCTAGACAAAAAACTTGAGGCTATGGAAGGTGAGTAGGTGATTATTGTTTCAGTCTAGTACACACGGCTACAGATCAAGCTATATATTTCCAATATAAGCTGACCTCTCATTGTACGGAAATCCTATACAATGCGAGATCAGCTTATACTGGAAATGTATAGCTTGATGTGTTGCCGTGTGTACCTTTGTCAAAATGTAGGTTATTTGTGGTTTCACTTTACAACAAATGTTTTTAAATTACAATGGACTTTATACCAAATATTATTGTTAGGTACGAAATTACATCGTAATGAAAAATAAAACTATGAGTAATAATAAATAATTTGGTAGCAACAAAAGGCAGAATCAGAGATACTCGCTAAATTGCACTTTCAGTTAGCATATTAAGATATAATTTACATTGTGTGTGGACCTAGACATGACACATTGACACAAATAATTATTTCATATTGTACAAAAATTAAAGTCCAAAATATCGATGACTACTCATTTTAAAATTATTATTAAGGTAAACATTTTATCGTAAATATTACCTAAGTAATAACTAACCTTATTAGTATTGTATCAAAATCTAAACCTAAATGGTTTAGATTTTGATACAAATCGGTCCTAAAGGGAAACGAGTTACATTATTCTGATGGGCGTTATTTATTTGAAATAAGAATCAATTTAAGTATATTTTGTACCCCACTGACTTACTTTCCCTGAAATTTCAATAGTAAATGCACTAAAGAATTTTTTTTTTCATCAATGGCGTCACACGGCTTGTGTATTTTACCAATTTCCAGTAATATTATAAGTTCTCGTAACAATTAATCACTTTCACATAGTCCTCAGTCAGTCATCGTCCATTAAAGTCATGTTTTGGTACAATGGTGGTTATTTTACTAAAACGTCACGGACTTCTTGAGACAACTTGAAAAGTCACGATACACATAATTCATTTCATTTCACTTCACTGGTGCACATGATTGATGTTTATTGGATAAAATACCACCGATAATACGCAATAAAACTCAAACTACACGAATCTATGAAAATAAAAATGAAAACACAACGTCTCTCTACAAGTTCCCGCCAAAAAGTCCTAAAGAAAATTTACTGAACATTAAAAAAATAACAAAAAGCCATTAAAAAATAAAAAACCAAATGTCCTTTCTAACTGTATAGATTATTCAATATCTATGTTAGGTAGGTGCGTGCAATGGGCGCAAGGTCGCTTGGATGTAGGTCGTATAACTTGTGTTTTGGTATCTAACGCGCACCAGCAAGGTTGTATCTACGTTTTGAACACTTATATGTCTATGTACAGCTGTATTTAAAACATGGCGTCATTTTAGAGGGCATATTTTCGCGGTTACATTCAAAATGGTGGCCAAACGTGGTTGGATAAGAATTTCAAGGAACGGGAATAAGATAGTATAAGCGAGAGTTGACGGGCCAGTTGGCGCAGTTGGTCGTGGGTTCGATTCCCGCACAGGACATGCATTTGTGTGCATGAACATGTCTGTATGTCCTGAGTCTGGGTATAATTATGTATATTATGTATGTATTTACAAACAAAAAACTAGTATATGTATGTATATCAGTTATCTGGTTTCCATAGTACAAGCTCTGCTTAGTTTGGGATCAGATAGCCGTGTGTGAGGAATGTCCCAGGATATTTATTTATTTATGAGATGTTACATGATGTAATTTATAACAAACGACCTAATTAAGAAGTAATTTGCTTACCTTGTCATGTAAAAATATAAAATTTTAATCAAAATTCCATTGCATGTATAGAGTCAAATAACATAGTACTGGGCAGAAAGCATCGTGGGAATATAGAGTGAAATTATTTCGCACTGTAATATGAGTACATTAAAAATGTCTAATTCTAAATATCTTAGCTTGACAGAACTTTGTACTGGCTTTATTATTATTATATGCTTTCTTTATTTTTAGGGTTCTGTACCCAAATAATAAGCCTCCGCTGTCTGTCCGTCCATCTGTCCATCTGCCGAATGTATTGAAATTTTCACAGAATGTGTATTTTAATTGCTGCTTATCCACAAATAATAAAAATGAAATAAAATTAAAGCCATACAAAAACGTCTCCAGGGAACATTTTATGTGCGTGCTGACTCGCACTTGACTGGAACTTTTTATTCGTCTTTACAAGCTAAGTACTTGTTTGCGCCCAGAGGTTTCATACATGAAATATGGGCTACGGCTCGCCTGATGGTAAGCGGTTACCGTAGCTATATGGACGCTTGCAACACACGAGGCATCACTCACTCGTTACCGACCCTTCCCCCTCCCCAATGAGCTCTGGCGACCTTACTCACGCGCAGGAACACAACATAGAGTTATTTGGCTGCGGTATTCTGTAAGGTGGAGGTACTTCCCCAGTCGAACTGCTCTTTGAGCGAATAAACAATACGCTCTACCTCTCTTAAATGTATGTTCTGTAATCATCTATATTATATGTATATGTACCTTTAAAAAAAGAAAAGTTGCAGTTATAGGAGTTATTTTTAAAATAAATATGATTGTAGATCCCAAAGTGGTTGCCAAAAAGGTTGAATATAAAAAACACAACGCGAAACACTTTATTTCCTGGACTGATATAGAATCAGAACAGCAAACCAGTTCGTTTATTGAAATCCGATCAAGAAATTCTTCAAAAAAATATAAAAATATAGGTGAATGCACGTAAAAATACTGTTGTTGTTAAATAAATAGTAGTGGTACAGTACATAGATATCACTATTTAATGATTCCTTCATAAGTGCCCTTCTAGGGCCTAAATTGAATAAATGGCTTTGACTTTGACTTTGAATGGCAGCTCAAATTTTTCATCATTATAGCGACCAAGATAGGTAGTAGAGGTAGCCGGCACCAACTTGGCCACACTCGTAAGACTATTTTAACTTTTTCTTCAATTAGTTCTACTAAACAGTGAAATTTAAAAATAAATGATTCTATTTACCATAGTATAATTACATTTAACAAGCAATTAAAATGAAAAGAACAACTGAAAGCCAACATGTATAGCAAAAAACTGAAAATTGAAAACCAAAACGTGACCAAGCTATCTGCCGAAGGGTAATAATGGTATAAAACTGGTATGAACAATACTAACGATAGGTATACTTAGTATAAAAAGTGTTATGTGCTAAATTTCAGCCCAGTCTGTCCAGCCATCTCAGTGTTTAGACACAAAATTTATATAGTCTTTTATGGCAAGTACAAGACATTTTCTATCATCAAAACATTAGTTCTTTCAGAAGTGCGTGTAGAGATTTTGGCATAGTCAAATCTGGAGTATTCTGGAGGCTATAGCCTATATGTAGTCTACTACACTCTCGGGAAACGCAAGGGCGATTAAATTAAGACGGGGCATCAAAATTTATCATCATTTTTGACTTAATATTCTAAGTCCATCACAAGTCTGATCAAAAAGGAAATTATAATTTAAGTTATTTCAGACCTTTATCTAGGGCCCCAAAAAGCCAAAAACATGATTCGAAGACTTTCATTCGATCATTTATTCGTTTTAAAAATGGTATTTTTTTAGCTTTAATATCATTTTCTACGTAAACGGCTTCAGGTTTCTGTCTTAAATTTGTCTTACAGCAAGAAAATATAGTTTACTAGGGCATAGCAAACCAAAATTTTCCTAGATATTATATAACTCATTTTATAAACGAAATTAGTTTTTAAACTTTTAGTCAGTTACTTTTGGACCATTCTACGTTCAAACGTCACACGCGATATTCAACTTTGTATTCGTCCTCCCTCGAGTTATAATAGCAATGAATAGGCAGCGGTTCTTCAGTACCGCGCAGTGCGCTCAGGAGAAAGGATGTATTCGTTTTTTTGTTTTTTTTTTTTTTTTATTTGTTTCAATTTCGACGAGTTGTTTGACATGACAATGTTTGTAAACAAAAGACACTCTGTCCACCAGTTCAATTACTTTTTGACGTAAAAAATGATAGAGAAAAATGAATCTTAATCCTGTATAGTAAGATTCTTTTGTAACATCATACCTTTGATTTTAACAGATAAACCTTATCACAAAGCATTAAAATTGAAACTCGTGGGTATTCTTAAACGTCAAAAACTGATGACCCTGGTTGGCAGAGTTTATGTTTAGTTTCATTTTAGAATACAAAAGGAACAGATCCAGTGGAGTCGCCAACGAAACATAGAATTATAGTTAAATTAGAAGTAGCAGTATGAGAACCTAGATTTGTCTGTAATCATTGTATTTTACAGATATGGATTATGTACTTTTTCACTTAGCGAACGTTCTTGTTTCAATAAGAAATCTAATATATAAAAATAAGTCGGGTTTTCCTTCCCGACGCTATAACTCCAGAACGCACGAACCGATTTCCACGGTTTTGCATTCGTTGGAAAGGTCTCGGGCTCCGTGAGGTTTATAGCAAAGAAAATTCAGGAAAAAACGTGGGTGAAACCGCGGTGGACAGCTATTATATATTTTGATGTGAACATTTGTAATTATTTTATTGATTGTAATATCAGATTGTATTAGAAATTATTTGACGTTATAAACTTCAGTTCTACATTTTTGGCATTATTTTGTAACCTTTTTTATATTCTCTCGTTTCGTTGTATAAAACTAGTAAATTCAAAATCATCATCATCATCATCAGCCTATAATGTCCCACTGCTGAGCACAGGCCTCCTTTCACAAATGAGGTTGTAAGGTAATGGGCAGATACTCCACCACACGTGCCCACTAAGGATCGGTGGAGTTAGGGCTAGTGGCCAACCTACTGTTGAGATTTTCCAAGCCGCCTATGAGGCATCCAACTAGCTTAACGACTATCACAATTAAGTGATAACCGGGACCAACGGCTTTTCGTGCCTTCCGTAGCACGGAAACGCTCGATTTGAAATACCACTAGGCGGTCACCCATCCAGGTACTGACCACGATGGTGGTAGCTTAACTTTGCCGATCGATTAAGAACGGCTAATTATGCTACACCACAAGCGCTTCAAATTCAAAATATTTATCGTAAACTGATTGATTGTTGATATATCAACGCACAGCCCAAGCCGCTGGACGTAGACTATAAATTTTGCACAAAGATACCTTATACGGTATAGGCATCCACTAAGGAAGAGTTTTTGGATATTTTCTTATGGATTGGATTATTTATGGATTGAATGAAAGTTTCGATGAAAGTCAGTCAGTTTAGAAGTTAGAATCTTCAAATTATGTGTTCAGGGTGTTTAGTGTCTCAGCGTTTTTGATAATTCCACCCCCAAAGTGGTGAAAAGGGGCATGAAATTTTGTATTCAAGTTGTTTATTCACAAAATTTTATATTCAAGTAAAAATATCGTACACGTGTATCGTGTTATTACTAAGCCTCTACTGCCGCCCGTCTATTTGTCTGCCTGCCTGTCTACCACAAGCAAATATCTCAGCTGTCAGGATCACATCTTTGTGTGCCGTGCTAGGGTATGTATTTAAGTTAAGGAGGATATTTGCTGTCGTCGTCTCCATGGCCTGTTTTGTGAGCGCGCGTAGATCACGGTGTCCACACCAAAATTTACGCGTACCTTAACAGGTCCCACAGCGATGACTCCGAGACAAAACGGTTATTTGAGCAACTGCAATCGATGACTGACAAAGTACTGAAGCAGTACCTCTCCGCGGAGTTAGTGATTTTAGCTTCAACGCTCACCAAGTTGAGTGGCATGGTTCTCGGTCCACTGACTTTTCGGGGAAGACTGCTCACGACTTTGCTCTGGCCTATGGCTTCTCGCAACTGATTCTTTCTCCTACGAGAATCCCAGATATTGAGAGCTATACTAGCTCCTTACTGGACCTTCTGCTGACTATGCGACTGGACGGCTATGCAGTGACAGTGGATGCGTCACTCGGCTCATGGGACCACTGTCTCGTCCGGACGCAGGTGCCTTGTGCGTGGCCCGATTTGCTCCGGTCACCCGGGTGTCGTCGTGTGTGGCACTATAAGTCAGCAGACTGGGATGATTTGCGTGGATACTACGTATCGTACCCGTGCAGGCAGCTCTTCTTCGCAACAGAAGATCCTGACACCTGTACAGTTGCCGTCGCTGATGCGATACTGGCGGTAATAGAATGTCCTTGAACATCAGTAAAAGCATCAGGATCGTCCTCATCGTCCACTCTCTTGAAGTGAATCCTTGATACATCTAATCTGCTGGCACTCGTGACTTGAATGCCCAGGTTCCGAAATTCTGTACTAAAACTATTGTTTTCCTAATTACCATTCTGTTCAAAAGAGCCTTTCTTGATTGTTATGTCCCTTCTGTCTGGAAGTCTGCCTTCATTACCAATTTACAAGAAGGGTTCTAAATTAGAAGTAGCCAACTACCGCCCTATCTAAAAATTATGTATAATATCCAAAATACTTGAATATCTTATCTAACATCAAGTTTACGCAGCTTTAAAGAACTCTTTCAACCAAAGCCAACATGGTTTCTTAACAGAATTGACCATAGTCTTCTCTTATCCAAGCTAAAAGGCATAGGCATAAGAGGTGTCGATGGTTTTCATCTTACCTAGAAAATCGGAGACATGCTGTTGTTGTCAATAACTACATATCAAGCTAGGTTCCCATATGTAGTGGCATTCTCCAGGGTTCATTACTGGGGCCTTTGCTATTGATAATATTTGTAAATTAACGAAAACGGTGCATTAAGACTTCTCATGTTCTTTGTTTCTGATGCTGACGCGCTTCTCTCGTCTGCCTAAGTTTGCCACTTATTTATTTACTTATTAAATATAGATTCAGTCTACTTTGCCGCCGCACTGGGGCACGCAATTGTTGTCAGTGCGATTAGAATGTAAATATTATGTAATGAATCTAAGCTTGTTTTGAAAAGAGTAATTGCTGAGTTTATTGCCGGCTCTTCTCAGCAAATGCAACCTTCCGAACCGGTATTAGAGTATTACAGTCAGACTTTTCATAAGTGCCTGCGAAGGTCTATTTGCATAAATGATTTTGAATTTTGAATTTTGTGGTGCGTATGAATGTTTCACTCAAGTAAAATGGTTAAAAATATTGTATTGCACTTACGTCTGAAGCCACTTGGAGTATGCATTGCAGGTTTAGAACCCCAGATACAAGGACCTTGTTTCAAGAATCGAAAATATCTAACAGATATTTCTTGAATACCTCTGCTACCTCTTTAAACATAAATATGACTCGTCTATGTACCTTGATCTTGATAAGAAACATCACTCGCATCAGCGCTGCGAAATTGCCGACCTTACTTACCTGTTGAAGATAGTATCTGGAAGTGTCGACTGTCCAGAATTACTATCTAACATATCGTTATATATCCTCTACGCCTAATTGGCGGTATAATAGTCCCGCATGCCTCTACATGTTACAGGCAGAATGCCTTCCTTCTGCGAGCTGGCGACAGGTATAATAGGCCTTGCACATGAGCATGACATTGATTTGTTTGATTCGAGCATTGTTTCAGTAAGGCGCAAACTCAGTCAAATCTTTTTCTTAGGTAAGCTGTTAAGAATAATATCTTCTGTGAATTATTCCTATTTTGTGTTACATTTCTAAATGTTGTCTTTATTTTTTAGTAGGTTATCTTTATTTTTAATCCATTTATCTTTATTAATTTGTTAATCCAAAGCTGTGGGTTTTTGACACTGAAACATTTTAACCAAATTACTCAGTACGAAAAATCCCTGATTCAGTATTAACCACCCATGGGTTACAGTGGATAACGTCACCATCTTTTTTAAATGTATATATTGTATTACTGAACTTCCCAAGTCCTATCTTTGTCTTTGATTTTCTAACACAGATGTTAAACGTATATTTTAAGAATAAAACTAACCTTTTTGAAGCGAAACTAGCGCGATGATATCAGTTTAAAAAAAAAACCACACTGACCCTCTCTCCCCTATAGTTTTATTATTTTTACTCTTTTTAGTAGAGTTTTTGTAGTAAATGAATATTAAAAAGCGGCTCTTGAGGCTACTTCTTCGGGGATAATGAGCGTGACGCTGGAAAAATATTTATTTTAAAAACTACTCCATTCTTTTTGTGTTATTTTCTTACTCGCGCGTCATCAATCGCGCAAATTTCTATCGGACACTAGGTCGTGCTATCGCGATACAGACAGCAGCGCGTCTTATACATGAGGGGTGGCGGGGTGTGTAGGCGGAGCGAACGTGGGAATTTATTTTTCAGGGTATGGTCTTAAACAGCGGCCTGCTCAAAGCTTTATTCCAATTTCAGTGCACGGGCTCCTGAAAATTTAAAAATAAAGCCACCTCAATGGCGAGCCCACTTTAGAACGCAAACGTACGACACGATACAACACCGTATGTTGTCGTTTTTCGTCAATACACCGTTAGTCCTCTGTTTTTTGGTCGTGCATGCGGCCGCACCGACCAGGCGGCATTTTGTGTGTTTTTCATGAGGTTTTTTCCGTATAGGTAACAACGATTTACGAAAAATGTTTCAGTGGACTGCGAGTGGTATGGAGTAGCAACGCTGTTCAAGGTTTTGGTACCTACCCCATTTATGTATCATGGCCTTATTCAGTCCATTGTTGGACATCACCTTTTGGGGCTATTACCACATCTTCTCAGCTGAAAATTTGATACAGTACCTAGTTCGGTGTGAGAAACCGGCTGTTAGCCGACAAAATCAAATGTACTGTTGCATTTGGATTAAACACCACCAATTAAAACTATAAGGATAACCTACACGGTTTAAGCGTTTAGTAGCAAGTCCCACTATTGGCTGTCTATTAATATCGTATATAGTATTTTATGCAATAAAAATCATTCCTTGTCCACCAATGAAATGTATTATGTGTATCGTGACTTTTCAAGTTGTCTCAAGAAGTCCCTGAAAAGTTTTAGTACAATGACCACCATTTTACTAAAACATAACTTTTATGGACGGTGACTGACTGAGGACTATGTGAAAGTGATTTATTGTGACTAGAACTTATAATATAACTGGACATTGGCAAAATACACAAGCTGTGTGACGCCATTGAAAAAAAAAAATATCGTTAATGGCATCTCCACATCATCTCAAATAGGATCCATTTCGGTCAATTATTACCGACTGCACTAGATATTGTCGAGTCAAACGCGACGACAACGCGACACGTGACGCGGGACATTCGGGGAAATTGTTTTTTTTTGTTTTTTTTCGGTCGCGTGATGACAAAGGAAATTAATGCTTCAAAACATGCAGCGGTTTTTGGCTTTGATACTTTCGTGTAGTCGAAATTGGGATTTGACATGTTAGGAGTACTTAAATAGGTTTTCTAACCTACCACGTTGCAGTGAAAATTTTATTGGTTTTGTATATCGTTTGCTACTATTTAAAAACTGGTAACCAGGTTGCTGGGAGCCACTCAATACAACATAGCAGTGGGGTTTTTACGTGGAATTTGCCAGTGTACATTTATAGGCCTAGAGTTTGTAGCCCATCCATTGGAAAAATAAGAAATAAATTCAGCTACACATAATTATATAGTATATTAATCACCTAGGGCAGGAAAGTAAGAAATGTCTCAGATCACATGTAATTCGACAAATTTTATAAAGCAGAGGTTAATTTGACAAAGCCTACTATACGGTGGCTCATTACGTGGAAGACAAGAATAATAATAATGTATTTCCAATAATATCTATAAGTATAACATTCAATTTTTTTTTTGCTATAATTAAAATAAAGCTCAGGCGTCTTGAGACCTCTGTTGCTGAGCTTGGCTTGACGCCTATGTATTGAATATATGGTTGTAGTTACAAATTGCAGATGAAGCGCACGGAACACGAAAGTGAAGTCAAAAACCAAATACAAATTCAAAATCAGATGCCTGGTATTCGTTTTCCAATTTGTATTTGCTTTGTTTTTGTAATTTCGAACCGGTGGTAAAAAACTGTATGTAACAAATAAGTGCCTTATCAGGGTCTAAACTGGATAAATGACTTTTTGATTTTGATTTTGCAAGCGGCCATAGGCTACGGTGACCGCTTACCATCAGATGCCGTATACTTTACTCCCACGCATTATTATACTATTGAATAACAAACTTAAAATTACTAGATAGATACAAGCCAGTATATACAAGCCTTAAAACAAGCAAAAAATGTAAAGCAAAAATTTTAAGGTAGATTTTGAACAATGCAAGCCTTATCCAGAAATGTTCAGGATAATTGCGTATAGTACAATTACACACTCCATGTGGTGACTTAAACACTTGTAGTTTGCCCAAATGGTATGTTTAATTGCACATACGAATACGGGGAAAATACGTTCTCACGTAAATGAGAACCGTTTCAGATTGAGTTTTTCACCCGTTTTTCGTTAAGGTACTAAGAATCTTTTTTGTGTTATAAATGTTGAATGATCTTATTAGCTATCCCCCGCGGGATAAAAGTAGCCTATAATACTCGGGGATAATGTATCTACCTATTATTGAAAGAATTTATCGAGTCCGACTGGTAGTTCCCCAGAGATAAGCCTGTTTAAACGAACAAAAAAATAACTCTACGCTTTGTTATTATTAGTATAAGTATAGTTTTCAAGATATTTGTAATAAATGTGTGTGCTAAATCTTACCGTGGACATCAGTACAAAAATCGTGCACCATATAAATCAAACACTGCACACCACTTTATCAGTAATAGAGTGGTCTGGAACTGGAACCGATTACCTCAGGAAGTGGTATCTGCTACCACAATAAACATTTTTACAACAAATTAGACAACTGGAAACGACAAAAAACTTGAAAAATTTAGCTATATACAGGATGTTGTTTTGGTCGGCGACAAGCGACCCAGGAGCGGTAGTACAAAATATATATTCCCCAAAAATGGACTACTGTAAATATGTTGAGAAATACCTTATTCAATTTGAAATAAAATTACCGCAAAGTATGGTTACTAGGCACGTGCATAGACTAGAGCTAGGCGCAAGCCGCCATCGCCCCACCTCTTTACTCCCTCGTACTACCGTTGAGTATTATGTCTACACTTTAGCTTATTACATGATTTTCAAATTTTATTTTTTTTATTTTTATTATTAAAAAAAATAAAGTATTTTTTTTATATTTTTTTAGAACCAGTATCATTTGTATTATCGACCCTGAGTCGCTCGTCGCTGACTAAAACAACGACCTGTATACGTACAAAGTAATTTTCAACACTAGAGGTGCGATGATAAAGATGGCGGTGGGCATCAAGTCAAACAATTCTTCAAAACACTGCGGTAGAACACACATACGGAGGCAAAGTCTCTCCTCAGACTAAGGAGCTCGAAACCGCTTGTGAGGTTGGGATCGTTTACACCATAAGCACGCACCAAACTTCACCTATAAATTACGAAAAACAATATACGATATCGTTGTCAAATAACCAGTAGTATTCAAGCAAAACTAACGAGTCATCTTCTACTTAGTTTTAAGTTTGGCAACCAAATCTAAATTAGGCCTTATTTCTGCCAGTGTCGAGTTATATTATAATTTCCAGTCACATAAATGATTATCACTTTCACAGTCCTCAGTCAGTCACCAACCATAAAATTCATGTTTTACTACAATGGTGGTCATTGTACTAAAACTGTTCACGGACATTTTGAGACAAAGTTGTCTCAAAATATCCGTGAAGATTTCTTGAAAAGTCACTATACACATAATTCATTTCATTTCACTTCACTGGTGCACATGGATGATCTTTATTGGGTAAAATACCACCGAAAATACACAATTATAACCCAAAACTGACGAGTCGTAAATTTTGTGCAATACTCTGCTGAGACCCCGTCTAAATTAAAAAATAAACAACCATAGACACTTAATTAATTCATACCGCAACTCAGTATTAGTTATAGTATCTATATGGCAGTTACAGGTGTAACTGTGTGCCGTTAACCGTTTAGTTTCGGTTCGATTCCGTGTAATCTCGCCAGATTTCGCTGACAGCGCTCGGCGGGCGCGCGCCGGCGTGCCTATCCGACGTGAATAGACGGTCACACAAGTGCTTGCGTTGCATTGATACATTTTTTGAAGTGAAAACTTCTTTAGCGGCGTTGTGCACTTTTTGGGATGGGTAAAAAATGTTGAACTCGCGTCAGATGTCACGTGACCCTAATCGATCGAAATTCGTAAGACGGAGGGAGAGTAGTTGCAAATTAGACTGTATTTATACTGGGGTTATGTTCAAATTCTTATAATATTATATAGCTAACCGGAAGGTAGGTACCATTTTTGTTCCCATTTCAAGTTAATAAAAAAAGTATTATATGTACATGTATCTTGAACTAGCTTTCCCTTGTATAAAAACACTATGTGAAAAATGTCTAAGTTTCAAAAATGCGCAACGTTAATATTCAAGTTTTTACTTCTGCCGGCACTCCCGGAGTGCAACCCGTTGTTTATTTTATGGTCACATTTTATTAATTTTTTAGTTGATCTTTCTGACATTCCGTGTACAAAAAAATTTTGGTGTTTAAAACTAAATAACTTTTTGATTTATAAGCTATTATTTAGTTTCAGATCTCATGGGGTAGGGGGCTCCTTTTTCTTGTTTTACATTATATTTTGACCACACAAACACAATCTCATAGTTATATGTATGTTGCAGAAGGCGGTAAACACACAAAGACTAAAAAGGAACAGGACGACAGTAAGGTTCACGACAGTACCTTCACCAAAAGTTGAGACTCATTGTACGATTCGAACCTAAAACATCCGTTACAGCATTCTAAGCTAGACTAATCTATAAGCCATAATATGGACTACATAAATATGATTTTACTTGCTGTCCCTCGCGGTTTCACCCGCGTTCCCGGGATAAAAAGCAGCTTATGTCCTTCTCCATACCATAGGCTATCTGCTTTCCAAATTTCATGATGATCAGTTGAGTAGTTAAGGCGTGAAATCGTAATAAACAAAGAAACTCACATTCGCATTAATAATATTAGTAAAGATAGTTAGGATTCACGTAAGGTAGCAAAGTAGTCACGCCTGATGGTAAACGATCACCGTAACCTACAGGTGCTTGCAACACCAGCCCCCTAGACAAAATGATTGTCGACAATCATCATCGTTACTAAACGATCAACCTTTGACATAAGAGATTGTTAATAATCACGCGATATTTCTATTTGAAATGTCAATGCCATACAAATGTTGATCGTTTAGTCACGATGATGATTGTCGACAACCACCTTATCTTCTCGCCCAGGGGTATCAACTCGCGCTTTGCCGATCCAAAAACGCTTATAACACTTAACCACGCGACTGCACCAAGCATCCGGCATCGCTCGCGCGTTGTTGTGTCTGGTGCGATTTGGAACCTCTATTCAATACCTACTTATATTCGATTCTCTGGACTTTTACATTAATATGTATGTATAAACTTGGTCCGACTAGCTTTAAGACCGTGGTTTCACTCGCATTTTCGGGAAATCTTTTTTTAGTCTACCCCTACGCTGTAAGAGAATACTAGGATCTGATGGAGAATTTAATGATTCTACGACCAGTATTTGATCACCATTCTACCATGTAAAGTGATGATGTGATCGAAGTTGATAAGCAAACAAAGCCTATTAATGTCTTTCAAGTTTAGTTTGGGGACATTTTTGTCACACGGATCTGGTGTGACAAAAATGTCCTAGGATATATATCGTATGGAGTTCAGATACAAAAAAAAATTTTCAGATTGTCCAATGAAATATTTAAAAAAATAAAAACGGCGGTGACTTCAATAGCCTTGTTCACAAGGTCCTGAACTATACAAAAATGGGTTTGACTTTGAATCGGTTCGGTAGTTACCTGTGAAAACGTTACAAACAGCCAGACAGACTGATCCAATTCCGCATTTATAGGTATTATTAGTAAGGATTGCACTTAAAGTTTAGTTACTTCAAAAAGTATCAATGACTCATTAAAGATAAAGAGGTTAATACCCGAATAACAATTTATCAAACCACAAATAACTCTTCGAATTATTAAAACAAAATAATGTAGGTAAAGGAAACATTAGGTAGGTATCTAAATCTACTTGAGAAATATATACCGAAAATATAAAAGGAAAAATAATAGTGTCCACATTTAGGTCCTTACATATGAAATGTTTTTAAGGACTGTTTAATAAATGTAACGTTTTTGCAGCTGAGTGTATATCTAACAAAAAGAGTACAAATAATTTTAATAAAATTAAATAAATCCTCTTTTGTAGTCTCCGCTGACAGGTTTAGTCGGCGCGTTAGGAAATTAAAGTTCCGCCCGTGTCTCTCTATTTGTGTTCAATATACATTTTATACGTGTTTTATTGTTAATTATTAGTTATTTATAAACTGACAGTATTGTTACTTTACATGCTTACACTCATGAAGGTTCGGCACACTAAGAGGAACAGTATGTTGACACGGCAGTATGGGTTAATGGTCAGGACCACGTCAGGACCATAGACTTTTAAAATTCATCAGATTTTCACAAGCTTTTATTTAGTTTCACCTGTCCCGTTGTCTGTAATGGAATTTTGCAAGTTAAAGACCCACTTTCCGGTTTCCGATTGAGCTGAAATTTTGCACGAATATGCAAATAGCGTGACAATACAATATTATGATGACGTGGAGTTGATCTGATGATGGAGCTGGAAGGTGGCCATAGGAACTCCGTAATAAAACCACATAACCCCATCGAGTTGGGCTCGTTTGATTCGTCTTGATGAATACTTTGTCGCAAGTACAGTCACTCAAAAAAAGCTTGTATTAAAAATGTCATTTTTAACAAAGAACTTGTTTGATTCATCACTATGCTAATCGAATACACTGACATTTTGTTGGTCGTTTTCGATTTCCTAAAACAAACATAGAACCAAAACGTAATAACTAATTCCTATAAATTCGTAATATTTTGTGCCAATTCAAACTTTTAACGATATTATAAGGTAATCAAAATTCAAGTAAAAGACAAATATCGCGTGTTTACAAAAATACTGATTTACGTTTCTTAAATAGATGTTGTATTTCTATTACAAAAGGTTTAAGGTTCAAAATTGTACCGAATTTAATTGATACTAACTGCAAAATAACTGTCGCGAACGGTTCGCCGAAAGCATTCTGAATTCAAACAATAGCTCGAGTGTCCTTCCCCGGAATTGGCGCGGAGGAAATTTTTGTTATCTTTTCGTGTTCCCCGAACGGATTTTAAATTGAGAACACAAATGTGGGAGCGCTAAAACGATACTTTTTTTTCGAATTGCTCGTGAAGAAATATGATGTCTGACTGAATGCCATTAGGTACCTAAGTTTTGTAATAGTAAAGCGCCAATCTCACGGAGAGAGTTCTAGAGTTCCGAGTTCCGAGTTCAGAGTTCTGAGTATTGCGTTCACTGTAATCTAAGCGGCGCCTTTGATCATTGCACACAGAGAAATCGACGTTCAAGGGAACGCGAGTTCTGTCGGAGTTCCATTCTCTAAAGCTGGCAGTTGAGGCGACACGTCTGAGCAATCACTGTCTAATTTACTGAGTGATACAAGGCACAAGAGATGGGCATTCTGGCCCTGAGCGACCACTAATTAAACTAAAGTAAGGCCAATGAAACGAAATAAATAATGTAAACAAACATTTGCATGCTGTATGTATAAAATTACACCTTTTGGTACGGGATACTAATTAAATGCAATTTCGTAATATACTCTATAACTTTTTTCTAAATACACCACAGTATAAAGCTTTCATATTTGTTTAATAAAGCCTCATAGAAAACATAGAAATTATTGCTGACCGCCAATGGGACCAGCTCCATACTTTGCCCATTTACCTTTAGAACTCTAGACTGCTCGCTCGCTGTGTGTACAGTAGTGAACGCGGAACTCGGAACGCGGAACTCTAGAACTCTCTCTAGGATCAGTGCCAACGTTACAAATGTTCTGACTATAAAAAGTACGTATGTTAATGCAATAACCTACAGCAAATTTATTATACCTACTGAGGTCCATACTCAAAGCCAAAACATTTAATATGCGACTCATGTTTTGTACCTCTATGAAGGCATTGAATCCGTGACTTCCTGACTACCAATCTAGAATAAACACAATAAAATCATTAAATAATAGTAGATCAGGAAATCTTACTAAGGGTATACCTTATTAGATAATATCACGGTATTATTTATTGTAGATAAATTCAATTTGACTTACTAACGGATAAAATAATTAAGCTCATATAAAAATACCTGGTAACCTATGTACCTAGAGACATAGAAAAGTGGTACTTAAGTGACATTAAATCACGATGAACTGTGTACACAAATTCACATTACTTTGCATTTTTACAAAAAATATAGAAATATGAAAAAAATTGAGAAGGTATTGTATTACACCCGAACCGTTAAAGTACCGACACTTTCCCAGAAGCTGAATAATGTAAGTCTAACAACGAATAGCCAAAATAAAAATATTTGTCACCGAGCTCCTACCGACAGTTGCACTTGAGCCTAGGCTATGTAAATGTCGGCAATATATTGGCAATCCTCTGTTATTGCTAATATCCATAAGCGGCCGTTGCCTCAGCTTTCTGACATAAAAAGAAGAATTATGTAAAACAAATAAACATAACTTGCAAAGTATTACGTAATCGTTTAGATTTTCATGAGTGAAAAAGGTTGAATAAATCATTGAATTATGAATACTAAGCAGCATTTTATTGGCCCAGTTTCGTGTTGCCACCATAATCGCAAGTGATAAGCGCGCATTGTTTTATAATACGTTTCGATTTACGGAGTTTCTCGAACGTGACCAATGGTTTTTGGACCAATCACAGGTTAACGGCTGGCCGAATATGTGTTTTTTACGAGGTTTCCGTTGATTTTTAGTTACCAAATGGTGAGATGAAGTCACCACATCACGCCTTATTGTGAGCACGCGTGGTATGCTAATTTTATTTATCTTATGGTCAATAATAAAGTATGAACTCTTCGCTTTGTATGCGCAGTTCCATATTCAAGTTACGTAAAACTTTTCAAATATCATTGCTTTTATAAATTAAAATAAATCCTTATAGAAAAGATTCCAAACCTCACCAGCAATTTAACTAACAATAATAATATCCCTAATATCTAATATCTACTAAGCAGTACTAACGAAATGTAATTAAAAAAATTAAAGCTAACAGCGTAAAACGGAGTGCATTGGCCTTAAAAAAAGAAAAAAACTTAAACACCGGTCTCGGTAAACCCTAGTCCATTATTAAACGGGCAATAATAGCAAAGCGAATGGATCCGTGAGAACGCATGCGCGGTAAACGCATAGTTAAAATAACGCTCCGAGGGACGCGAGCGCTGAAGTTAGGAGCTGCAGAGCGAATGACAAAAACGAAAAACTAATAAGTTGTGTTATTCCATTTATAAAACAGGATTAAAAAAGTGTTCTTATTTTAAATTCATTCAAATACAGGTAAATACCGGTACTTTTTTAAGCGTCTATCTGTTATGAGGTAATACCGTAAAAAATACTACTTATTGGTCAAAAAGTTATCAAAACACATCTGATTATGTACCTCAATAGTTATGTGATGGTGTTTTTCGAAACAAATAGATATACAAATAGAGATAGATCCATAAAAATAAATAGGGGATCTCAGAATACCGATAGTCATCGACTTTGGCGACAATCCAGCATAACAAGTCTTGACAAACGAGAATGAGTAAAAACTCTTTATAATAATGTTACAATTCACGGGTCTCTATTATGGTATTAACGATCAAGACATACAACACCTTTACTAAAAACAACGTCAACTGACACTGCGCCATTTAAAAAACCAGCATAAATTTGTCTTTTAACTTTAATATTAACCTTAGTTCGACCAAATAAGTATTATTTCAATAATACCGTTTTTGCTTAGATCGTATAAATGTCAAACCTTAACCTCAAAACCGTGACGCTCGACGCCATATTAGCCGCGATCGGATCACGTCGGCAATCATCGGGCGTGTTCGTGTGGCTAGTTTTACAAGAGCTCCCGCGTAATGCGTTCTGGCAATGAATTCAAGTGATTGGTTGCATCTGGAGGAGTCAAGTGTAATTGGCTGTCTTTTAAAGCGGGAAGGGTGCCATTGAATTAGATAAGAACACCTTGGCTTGCGTCGTGAACTATCTGATAGTGTGACTCGGTTACGCGTATTTTGTAACTTTAACTGTAATGTTACGGTTTTGTTTATGTAATTAGAAGCACGTAGCATGACTAGAAAATCTAGATACGTAAATTAAATGTCAATTATTTATTTAAAAAAAAACTGACGTTATTTCTTTACGTTTTAGAACATAAGAATACAAGGAGTAGAAAAAATATAGATAAGGCCATATATAGAGCACACTGCCAAATGTACCCACTACACATGTCTATCTACATGCCCATTGGAGGGAGGGGAGTTGTGTGACGAAAATTCCACTCCTAAATTCTAAAACATCATAACTCGTCACTGCCAACATTCAATTGTCACCCGTATATCAAAACGAATACGGTAGAAAATCCAATGTCCACAAAAGCAAATATGGCGGTGCGATTTTAAATTCAAAAATGACTTGGCGAGCCTAATGACAAGGTTAAGTGTATGAAACGCAAGAAACTGGTTCTAACATTCGCTCGGCCGTTAGCGAATAGACAAAAAAAACGAACGGCCATCTTGGATGCGCGATGATGAGTTTTCTTGCTATAAAATTACGTGCTACTTCTCGTGTTAGTTTTAAACGATTATTTTCGTTGTGGGAAATGTATCTGCGTGCTGAGCCATTGGTGATTTCAAAATTGTCTATGTTTTACATTTTAATGGAGAACTGTTGGTAAGTATTACCATAAATACTCCACACTGCAGATTAAAGGGAAAAAAATATAAGTACATATTAACCAAAACACAAAATAAACAATCAACTCATTGATTGGAGTAACGCCAAAGTGATGCCCAAAGTAGTTTTTCGTATGGTAATCCCATACTGTCTTATGGCAATGGCATGCTTTGAAATTTAATGGCGAATAGCACCTGCGTCTGCGCTTCTTCTGTATAGAATTAAAATCTACTTTACTTATGTCAAGTATCTTAATGCCCCGCAATCCCCGTTCTCAACCCTTTAGCTATTATTACTACGTATAGAGAAGACGCCACACATCACAACTATGTTCCGTTCAAATGAGGCCATCCGGCCACACTTGTTGTAGATCGATGAACGAAACGCGTAAGCGCCGTGAAAATCACGGTGTTTGCGAGAAAAATACTCCTAAAAGCGTTCTGATAGCGCTACGTGTTTCTACTGTCTGCTTAGATGACTAATTATTGTTTCTGCGCTAAATAGAACTTTAGTTGACTCTCAAATGGGACATAACCTTTGCTTATGATAGCTTTTCTATGAGTTTAGAGGTTGAATTTTGAAAAACCTTTAGTGTGCCTGAGTACATAATAAGGAACCTGTATGCAAAATTTTAAATTACTAGTCTCTGCGGTTTTAACTACCCTAAGTTACCCTAACGTGCCCTACTAAAGCCAAATTCTGATTTCTTAAAAAAATCCTCCTAGGCCTGCCCAAAACTTTCGTTGTGCCGCGGCTGCTGTCGAAATTGGAAGATTATTAAGTCCATAGATGGTAGTAAACTTAAAGTAAAAACAACGCTAGCAAAAAAAATTATCACGCTGTACTAAAGTATAGTCTAATACCGGAAAATGTTAATGGCTAATATCGTTTTTTTTTTCTAAAAATAAACAAAGAGATAATCGCTCCACCAGCTGATGGCCAATATAGCTGACTCAAAAAGCTAGAAGGCTGCTATCAAGTAGGGACAACTGCGATTGAGAGCCATCAGCGCGGGAGACAAACCCCCCTAAAAAAGAAGCTAAAGCAATATTGCTAACGCAATTCATTTTTTCGAATTCTCGTCAGCTGCCCTAAAAACGTAGAGTTACGCAATATTGCTGAAAGGAATTCATTTCCCGAATTCCCAGCAGATCTGACGCAATTCCTATAAATTTTGGTAAAATGGTCACTAATTTCATGCAATTCAATTCATTAGCTGATTCTAATTTGATATTAATGTTACAACACCAAAAATAAAAAACCGTAATTTACCGGTAAGTTTTTCTATTATCATTTTTAAGTCGTAAGAAAGAACTAATAGAGAATTCACGTATTAAAATTATGATCTTAAATATTTGTAACTATAAAACGTTTATAAAACTGCAATTACGTATCTAAAATGGGAATTTATAAATGATTAAGAAAATATTTTCAGCTTCGACTGGTAATAATAAGTTTGCTAGTCTATGGTCGGTCGATGTCACTAAGTTATATATTTTACCTACATAAAGGTGGTAAATAATACTAATATCTTTTGAATTTTATCAAAAGTTCTTTATATAAGATAAATTCCGTCATTATTTAGTCTAAATAATGGATTATTATGAATAAACAATCACGTGAAATGTGCAGGGAAGAAAATTTCTGTGTAGTACAAATAACAAGAAGAAACATTTCGTTCATTCGTTATGAAGACTTTTTAACTAAAAAAAGCCGAGTATTTGCGAAGACAAAGGAGTAATTGCATAAATATCCTCTATACATGATAAATCATTATGAGGACATTTCACCAGAGTTCCATGTTGAAGTTTCTAGTTTTATGAGAGTGAGTTCGTAAATATCATCAATAACAGCATAATGTAGCATATTCCCAACCTAATCTCAACAAAAGAATATACTATTATTTCTATTTATACCATAAATTATTGAATTATAAGCCCCAAATAATATGTTCAACAGAAACTAGGATTTTTTTATATGAAACATGCAATGCATGTAAAGTGCATAACTAAGACCATTATTAACTTTCCCTTGTTAGATAGGTGGTAGGTTAGGTAGATGATACCTACTAAGCATGATGTCAAACAATAATATAATCAACAAATAATATTACTTTCAGGTTATAAATTACCCGAAGATAAAGATAATTGTACATGGGATTACCAAAAGGATATTTATATTATAATTACTTTGGCATCTGTCATCATCATGCTGCTAATATGATGGGGAAAGGACCACAGAGAATTTGGGAGTTGGCGTTGCTATCATATCATAATGTTGATAATACTGTAATAAAAGTTACGCTGATTTATTTACTTTTGTCTTTTATGTAACCTAAACAAACACGCAACCCCTATGTGTATCTCTTTGTGTCACTGTGATTAGTCTTCGGCAATATATACCAACACATATATATATACTCTAGTAATACCTTTGATAGAAAGTAGATCTGCGGATATAATTCCTCAAAACGCTAAAGCTTATTCTATCAAAATTTAAGCTGCAGATCTTAAAGCTTTTTGTTATTATTAGTTCTAATCTTTATAAAAAATCAAATGTATAAGAAACTAGTCAGTTGCATGTAGCATGCAGTCGCATGACAGATGCACGCACAGCTCAAACCGCAGAGTACAGAGATACTTGAACTTTTGCACACATGTTCCTTATAACATAGGCAACTACTAAGGTCTTTTCGAAATTCAACCCCTATGGGGATAAAAGGGGTTTCTGGGTGGAAAAATAGTATAATATTAATCATGTAAAAATTGCGATAGTACTATGTTAGGTTATCACAAAATTGATGGTAAAAGAACTTTATTGGTAGCCAATAGCTTTTAACATTCCACAAAATGGTTTATGGGTGTTAGAAAAACCTCGAAATTCCCTCATTATTCATTGATTTTCAACAAAATCTCTAAATTGAATTGTAATAAGTTGCTCCTCGGTATCCTCTTATGATTCTACTGTTTGACACAAAAGCAATTCCTATTTAGTGAGCCATTTTACGAATCTCCATAGAAAACTGTCAAAAAAATGAATTGCAGAATTAGAATCGTATTGAGATCATATCCTGAATTGCCTACTAAGTGACCATTTTACGATTTGTAATTCAATTCCTAATGGGAACTCAATCCGATTCGGCGTTTCCTTCCTTTTTAGCCCCCAGATCCTACGTAATTTCAATATTTTTTGGTATACTAGTCACTCATTATATACAATTCAATTCAATAAAAGATTCGGAATTGATGAATTGCATAAGATCTGCCGTAAATTCGAAAATATGAATTGCGTTAGCAATATTGCTTTAGCTTCCTTTTTAGGGGGGAAGCCAACAAACCACACTCGTTTTAGCAACCGCCTGAAAATCACACCGACAAAAATCAAACAAACTTCAAAAAGTTTGTCAATTGTTTAAAAAAAAACTTTCGAAATGTGAACATCGTTAGAGGGCACTGGCCGGTAATAAGTTCATGATATAGAATGCATTCAGTACGACAGTTTAGTTCTAGTTAGTATCGATTGTGCACGCCCGTCCGGCCGAATTGCCCGAATGAAATATTAAAAACCCGTTTGGACATTTTTGTATGCGATCGATATTCTAAAGCAGGAACTAGCATGGGAGCTGAGATGTGAATTTTTTTATACTTTATTTAATTTTGTAATTTACTGAATAAATTTTCTTTTATGATTTGGATTTCTTTAGGTCTTTTTGAATGTTTTTTTTTTATTACATAGATGTGATGTGCCTACGTAAGCCAAGCTTGGCGGGCTAGTGTATAAAGTAGGTACTATACCAAAGTCAAGTCAATATCTTCTATACAAAATTCAAAGTCCTGACTGACTGACTGACTGATTGATTGACTGATATATCAACGCACAGCCTATACTACTGGTCCTAGAGACATGAAATTTAGAGGGTATATTCTTTGTGAAGAAAGGGTTTTTCGAAATTCCACTCCTAAGGGGGTAAATAGGGGATGAAAGTCCGTCAGTTTCGAAGTTAGGCTGAAGATTGAAAATTATACGTGTTATACGTGTCTCAGCGTTTTTAATAATTCCACCTTCGAAGCGGGATGAAGTTTGTTTTATTGTTGTAGAAAATATTTCATTTGTTTCCTGTAGGCCACGCGGGCGAAGCCGCGAGCAGAAGCTAGTTAGATATATAAATAAATATAAAACTTAACTTTTTATAAGTATCTAACTCAACATATCCCAAAAGTTGAAAAAAAAACTAAAGATAAAATTCAAATTCAGTAAACTTTTACTATAATCGTCTAAATACACCGTGCTTTATTTTTCTACTATAACAATGCAATGAAAACCTGCCACATTCAGGCTATACATGTCCTAAGTATCACCAATTTACTTACCTACTTATTGTTTTGATTCCACCTGTGAAAAACCGGAAAAATATTCTATATTTAAACAATGGTTTGTTTTACGAAAAATAATAATGACATCATGCTAGTCTGACCGACCATTACCGGTTCCGCGATTTGGGGTTCACAGTACAACGTGCCTTTGTGTGGCTTTTGAGTAAACCTTTTAATATTAGGGTTTGTCACGGAAGTTAAAATGTTTCGCGGGTATTAAATGTACCTATGGACTTTTGGTGTAATTAGTACTATGGGCGATTTTTTATTAGTGCCCGGTCAACTTCAGGTTAAACAAAAAAGTTCGCATTGAGTTAATTTCATATACTCGTACGCCCTAAACGTCCTAAACCAATATTTAATCTATCCTTGATTTTGGCGGTAGATATTTGTATGTCTCGTAATGAGGGCTACAGTTTCTGTGGCTACCAGGTGGCGCCACTAGCTAGTAAGGTCCTATCGCTTTCGTTAAAAATATATTTTAATTTATTTAATGTTCCGAAAAAAAAGGAGGAAGGTTTTCGAAAGACAAAACTAGCCTAAAACCATAAAGTTGATTTTACTCTATGCCTAAAACAGTGGTTGGTAGCGATTCGCAGCTGTATGTCTGCCAAGTAGAGGCACGATGCCCTCTGTAAATGATCTTCCATAATTAATCAGAAAGGGCACAATCTTTACAACAATCAAGAATAATTTGTGAAAAATCGCGATGAAAATCTCGCAAACAGTAAACGTTCAGCCCCCCTAGACAAAGTACTTTTCGTTGAGTTTGCGCGAATAGAAACGCTACAAAATGTATGAGATTGACATAAGGATTCGCTAGATCCTAGCGTAACCAAATGTCAATCACATACATTTTGTAGCGTTTCTATTCGCGCAAACGCAACGAAAAGTATTTTGTCTAGGGGTACTGGCCCCCCATTCTCGCATCTTCGACATAGACATGACGGATATCTTAAAAATTCTATACGTTTTGACAGAAGACCGCCAAGTTTTTCGCCAAATGTCTATTCGACATCAATGTCGAAAGTGCGAGAATTGGGCGCCTGTACATTTGACGTTTTTAGAGACCTCACTCTACACTAACTCATGGTCATATTAGACAGCCCGCCACACGACGCAGCCACGCCACTAGCAAATAGCTTGCAGCAGCGTCGTGTGGCTAGTAGTCCTTGTAATATTACACGATGATAATGAATAACATAGTTGTTGTGGCTCGATGGCATTGATATATATATAACTAGATTCGGCGTTGAGAACAAACAATCTGTCGAACTTGATGACTGAGGCTGCTCAATGGGAGATAAATCAGACTGCCTTTCAGTAGAGGATGATCTTTCGAATGTTGGTACGTATCTACAATTGGTTTGCAATAAAGAAAGTATGACTGACAAGAACTTTAAAATTCATCTAAAGTCTACCTTAATGGACTATTCTCTACGTCGTAATGAGTACCTACCTACTGAGGGCCTTGATATGATGGAATGACACATGAGATCTAAGTGACACGCAATTATGTATAATTTTCAAGTAAATCATCAATTTAGAAGATCATGTCGTGGCAGAGGGGCAGAAGCTGCACCGAAACCTGATGCCAACCTAAACCTTTACATGATACTTTGTAAGCACCATTCTCTAATTCTAACATATGCTCTGAAGATCCATCAGCTATATTATCAAGTCGCGGCAAGGGTTTGGAATCTATAAGCTTGAGCTGATGGTGACGGTACTTCTTAGTACCACATGGTGGAGATAACTACTGTCAAGATAAAATCCCTGTGTATTCCTGCAGGTGCACCTTTCTTGGGTGTGCGAATCAGGGATGTTTCGGATCTGGATATGGTTTAATGAAATTATTTCGGATACATATCCTATACTTTCGGTTAGTTTCAGCTACTCTGCTCCTATCCAAATTTATTTGAAACCTCTATATCAGATTCGGTTACGGTTTCGATAGATTTTTATTTCGGATATCCGATAGTTTCGGTTACGGAGCTCCACATCATCCCTGGTCTTATCAGCTTCAGCCGTGTCGTTAATAATCATAGTCACCTGATTGGCTACGACCTTCAAGCTCAAAAAGTACCTAGTGATGGTTAGACACTTGCAGGCCCGGATCTGTGGATGAGCAAACCTGGGCAACTGCCCTAGACGGCAGATTCAGAGGGCGCCATAATCATAATGTTTTGAAACATAAACTTGTTTAACAAAGCGCGTAGCATCCAGCGCACCATCTTCTATCGATAATTATTGATAGAAGAAGGTTTTTGTTGCAAATTATCTCAAAAGCTGGCGCCAAAAACAAGTTACTGCCCTGGTTTGAAAAAAACGTAGATCCGGGGCTCGAATCTTGCCTGCTAGGCTTTGTAAACGTCGGCAGAACATTAGCAATTGAAGGAAACATATGTCTTTCTATTGAAAACTGGTCAGGCGCAGGCATCGAACAATTAAAGTTTATTTTACACGATATCTATTCCGTCAATTTCCCACCATCAACAAAGCGCTCTGATTGGCTAAGCGAAGGACACATGCGCTCTGATTGGCCAAGTCAAGAACACGATGCAGTAATTGGTTACTTCTGTTCAAAATCAGTGCAAAATCACTGACCAGTTGCGGAATGGGTTTGCTCGGTATTACTCGATGGACGCAGGCTTATGACACATTATTCTCCCAAAACAAGATAAAATTAATTCCTCATCGATGAATAAGTTAATTGCTTGTAGGTAATTGATTGTTTATTAATTTGCCAATTATAAAAGTGATTGCACTTTCCTGTGTTACGGAAAGCATGTCCATTTAAGGGCGGAATTTCCACGATTCCTTATTTGTCAGCGAACAGGATTTAAATCACATAAGAGGATGCTAACTAACACATTAAATAAAAAAAAAATAGGTATGTATTTATAAGGATGAGTCAAATTTTCGTAACAAAAAAATTCACAGCTCAACTTTATTGTTAATCAAAATAATTAATAATACAATGTTTCCTTATTTGTTCATAGTTATGGAATTTCAGTTTTGTACGAATTATTTTAATCCCGTTTATTTACCTCAAAAAGGTGGTTTTCCCAAAAACATTCAAGATAAAGACCATTTTGAGTTCAAACATCTAGTAGAACCCGACTGATTTGGGAAGCTAATTCCCCTCATATTCAGAAATGACGATAATGATGTCTTACGATCTTACTAAGACTATCATGATTACTAAGGTAGATATGTGGTAACCCTACGAATGAGATAACCTCATGCACTCACTCAAGAACTCGCAAAGTTCTTGCTTTGGCAATTTTAATCTACTGTCATATTAAAAATATTTCTGATTCTTCAATGGAAATTTGAGTAGGTAAGTCCTTTCCTACACCAATTTTGAATGATGTCAATTTCACATTTCATTCATTCATTCATTCATTCATAAACGTCAATTATGAGATATGATTTTAATATTTACCCGTTAGATATATAAATTAATTAAATCCAATATGGCCGGATATGATTTAGAAAGCTCAACCGTTTCTAAATCTATCTGAGATGTAATCTTCATAAACTGGGTTAGTTGTAAATTTCAATAATACCAAACTTCATTATGGCCACAACTATAAACCTAGACGATACCTACCTATTACATATAGCTATACTTATAACAGATATAGCGAAGGCCAGTGGTCCAACTGCAAGGCAAACCAACACAATAATACCAATGTGCATTTTACGAAACAAAAATATCTTTCACAAGTTCGTCAACCCAAAAATAAAAAATACATACGATTTACAACCCAGATGTACACGGTGTCGGTATGATATTTAGACGATTTTTGCTTGCGCAGAACTTTGCGGACGAAGTTAGCGATACGCACATGAGCGAATTTGCAGTCGCAATCTAGGAATGCAACTCACTTGCGGCCAACTTCGCTCAGTCACAATCAAGTTCATAGATTAAGATTGGCGTTCTAGACTTGACAATAAATTATAACTATTTATTGACGCGACGCGAATGTTTCTTATCTAAAATTTCATAAATCACTTACCTAAGCTCTACGCAGTATTTGTCCATATGCACATTAAAATGTTCCGATGTTGTCTTACTTCCAAAAAATAGTTCACTATCACTCTTTAGCCTAGTTTTATCTAACTTTGCACTTTGACATCACAAATTTCCATTAGTTTGTACGGAGAAGGCACTACGTCTACATCACAAAATTGAGCAAAGTGAAAGAAAAAAAATAGTTTCACTTTATGAGGTCATCGAACGCGCGGCTGCTACTATTTCACTGCATTCGAAAATGGAACGTTTTGAACACATTCACATGAAGTTCGAAAAGTCAATTTGGCGGGGCTCGTCGCCGGCTCGGGGTCCATTCGGTGGATTTTCGTAGATTTTCGTGTCGGATAGGACGCGAGACGCGTGCGGGGACAGCTCGCGCGCAACTGAAGATTGTCGTAGGTTAAGTTTGGAAAAAAACACCGCTAGCTCAATTTTCCGCTTACGATCCCGCCACAGTTTCACCGCGCCAAAAGCACGTCACATCACACATCGTCACCACCAACTCGGAAGGTGAGTTTAAATAAAAAAAATCCTTCAGTCAGTTCACGACTTCCACGAGGTTCTTCACTATTGTTTTGACAGCTCCATGAATTACAACCATGTGTACTATGGAGTGTAAATATGGGACAGAGGGCGCCACTCGTTATCGAATCAGTAACTCCAATTAGAAAAAATAACAAACCGCTGCTATTAACAAAATAAACTAGCACAGCGCGTAAACACAACGAAATTACTGCCACTTTTCATTATTATTTCGCTATGCACCGGCCGACGTCACCGAAATAGCAGACGCGTGGAGGTATATTCGTCTCCCTCCCACATGCAGTCACGAACGTGCATTTCACTTCTAAATTCAAACATTCGGAATTTGAATTGGGATTGTCATCTTTTACTTTTTTAATTTGATATTAGGAGGTTTGTTGGTGTAAGTCCGGCGTGGTTTGCGCGCGGTGAATAGATCGTGCATGCTTGCACGGAACTGCAGTTATACTGAGGCTAGATGACATTCACAGAGGCTTAAACTCAAGTTCAGACGGATGCGGCGTCAATAAACTGGCCGATGCTACGTTCGTAATGTGCGAACGATGTAATTTTATATCGGTTACATGTTACATGCACCCGAGTGTGATCTTGAAGTGGCTGCGGTTCTAGTTACGTCACACGACATGATCTTAAACAAAACATGGGCTTAGGGAAACACTAATTGTTTATAACGATTGATTATTGTCTACAATTGGTCACAAACGACGCATTTGTTTGTAAATCAACAGTTTTATCTGGGTCAGATAAATGGATGACACGAGTAAATTAAAAAAAAATCGAATAGTGATAATTAGCAATTTTTTTTCTACAAATTGTATCCATGCACCTATGTTCTACTTAATTTGGCAAATAATCTAGATTAACACAAAGTAATCGATCAAATTCCATCCAAGTTGAAAGAAAACACAAGAAACAAACGCCTCAGTCGAATCTATAAACACTGACTCTTATTCATGCCATGTATCTAATAGCTTAGTCATGAAACTTGTGTAATAGTCAAGAGTAAGTAAATAATAAAGGATTTTCCATTAAATAACAGATGAGTCTCAAAATGCCCCAGTTCCTGTTTGTTTGGTTACAATTAGGTTTTCCAAATCTGCTTAGTAATGCATATTTGTTTCCGATTTTTGGAACATAGTTAAAGTATTCTGTAATATCATGCTGTAGATCACAAACATGCGATTTACAATCAAAAAGTTCAGAAATATGCTACTTACCATGAAGTTTTGACATTTAGAACAAAGCTTCCAACGTAAACAGTGCCTGTTTCAATACAAGTTTACTACGACATTGACCTATTAAGGATTTTTCACAAGCATTGTACTTTATAAATCACAATTTTAACTTTGTCCTTTTATGTTTCTTGTATATTATTACATTATTTACTTAATTCTTATCTTAAGCAGGAAATTTGGTTAAGTTAATAATATATTCTCAGTTCTCACCTTTATATTATTTCAATTTAGCATTTATTAAAATTGCTTACACACATTTCTCAGGGATACATTTTTGGGCCACTATTCTTTAAATCATATACTTCCGCCATTTCTTGAGTCATCTTTCTTCAACTTGTTTTGTGAAAGTGAAACTATTTACAGACTCTAGAAACATATGTCACTGGATAAAATGGCCAATCTGACTAAAGAAAGTGCCAATTCAAGGGCAACAACAAAGATGCCAAAAACCAACAATTTCGCTACCATCACATGGGAATAAGGTGAAAAATGTATTCACTATTCATTACTTTTTTGATATTCAATAGTTCTTGTAGTAGTGAAACGGCCAAGCCACATATTTTGACTACGGTGTGTAGAGTTTGTGAAGTTAGGGCTTGTAGAGTAAGTGCATGTAGGTAGAGTTATAAGCTTGGCTCTACATGAGATCTGATAACTTTTTGACAGTGCAAGCCATATGTCTTGGCAACATTTTACATAAAAATGTTTTTGGTGGGATTTCACTTCTTTTTGTAAGTTGCTTATGATTTTTTTTTTTGTTTAAAATTTCCAAGTTTTATAATTTTTTTGTAGTTTGTGTACTAATACAAGCTTACATACCAAATTTCAGCTTTCTAGGACTTCAGGAAGTACCCTATGAGTTTTGATGATCATCAGTGAGTCAGTGACGAAATCGGGGTTTTTTAGATATCAATAAAATCTAAAGTATAAGGGCTATGTTATTGAAACTTAATATGTTTAATAAGTTCACTATTGACATCATATCCTGAAAATTTTGTTTATCTGGTATAATCCAAACCCAAGTTATGAGGGTTCAAAAAAACGACGAAGCGCTTCGAGAAAAGGTAGGTAGTGCCCTTTCGCTTCGCTAGACTGTCTTGGCGGGGGGCACTTCCGTGCCCCCAGATTATAGAAGATCAAACTAATCCTGAAAATAAACCTGAATGGAAAGATATAAAATCATCATAATTCATCAAAGAAGTAACTACATAGCTGCTAGCAGTTGCAACCGTCAAGAAACAAATCCCGGAAATTGTAAGATTTCATTCAAATCTAAACCTGAAGGAAAAACACTGACGCAAACAAGTTACAAAACCACATTCTTTTTTTTTTTTGAGATTTTGACATTTGTTCAAAACCTCATTCATAATGATAATGATGAATGAGGAAAATAACATCAACTCCAATGGGATTTAAGGTTATTTTAAATTACACTATAGCTCTGATTACGAGTCAATTTTAGGTAACTGTTTCTAAACTCTAGATCTCTGAATCAGATTTCTAATTAATTCGCTAATAGATAGTTAATACAACGAGATAGTGGGACGCTGCAAAGCTATTGTGCTGTCTGTACACGCTCCTAAAACGCTTTGTTCTTTCTGAAAACGAATACGGTTGGTGTACCTAGCTGAGAAGAAAGTGAACTCTAATGAGAAATGAGTAGCCATTCTACTAAATATTTGTTTTGAATAGACTGACTGTCACCTGACACCTTTTAACAATGTATGGGTTTTACTTCATGCTGCAAAGTGATAAGGACGAAGCACAAAAAGCCCAGAAAAGTAACTTTCTCGTTTTGAAACTGCGAAAAACATATTTTATTTTATTGAATTTGAAAGATACAAAGAAAAGGAGAACATAAAATTTTATTGGTTCCAAAGTTTAAGTGGTTGATTCGAAGTTACTAATCCATCATTAGTTATAGATCTATGATCATTAAAATATTCAACATCTAAAACCAGAGAAGTGAAATCCATTTCAGTGTCTCGAAACGAAGAACCCCAAAATTAAAAAAACTCGAAAGCAATGCTCGAAAGCAATTTGGATCATTCACTGAAACCGTACGCGAACATCGACGCTTCATTTTCCATAGTGAAAGTGATCGGTGTGGTTTATTTTTTAATTTTTCACGAATCCTGCCGAATGGTCGTTCGGCTCACCGATGCACCGGTGTCGTTGACCTTCCATTATTTGGGCGCGGACGGTTGGGAAAGGTCAGTTTTGTATGTGCAAAACTGCGCATGTGTATGTGAGCTTTTACTTTCAATATTATTCAACTTCAGTGTAAATTATTATAATGACATTTATAATTTTAAATTCATGTTCCATTTTACATTATGTAGGTTTACATTATGCACATTATGTATGCTGTTCCATATTTCAAATTCAAAAGTATATTCCATTCTTTTTGGGACTGCCGGATTATCGCGTATCTTTGATGGTAATCGAAACGAACATCATCAATGATTTCATCAAATGAGGCGATACGACCACCATTGGGCCCTCATTATATGAAATTAACGAATACCACTATAGATACGTGGTAGAGCCCCTGATGGACCTCGAGGATACGGTATTTATTTTTCGAGTAGTTAGATAGGTACCTGCTTTGAAAGGTAGGGATATTTTAAGATACCTAACGCTTTATAATACCTGCTTACAATTTAGTTAGTAGATGTACCTATCTCCTATTTTCTTTGTTATTATTTGAATGAATGAATGAATGAGATTCGCAGTAACGGAATTGGACAAGACTGATCGTGACGGAGCCGCGTCTCATCTCATCCAAAAGATTATGGTATTGTTTGTAAGTAGGTAGATTGAAGCAAGTAATTATAAAACATTGATAAGCTTTCCAAACATTGCCGAAATACCAAATCCACTGATAACCTATCATTTCGTTATCGTGTCACTGACCGTGTCAATTCGGCGACTGTTGTCTGAGGTCATGGTTTGTCGCCGACTCGCTCACAATCACGCTTATCAACCCTCTGTCTCTTTCACTCACAAGCAATGTACCGTTATTGATGCAGCTGTTTTTGGCAAAGCATGTTATGTTTTGAAGTGTTTTTAATAATATTGTAGTTATATTAAAGTATCTTATATTAACGTATCATATATTAGATAGATAATTCAAAATGCAAAGTTACTTCAAACCACTTCTTCAAATAAATGTTATTTATCAGCTCTGAGGATCTGCATATCAGCATTAACACAAATTAATTAAACATTTTACATTTGCCGTAAGCCGTCACACTGTCACACCTGCTGACTTTTGACACGAATTATCAATAAAATGGATAGCAATTGGGACCTCTTGTCACATCTGTACTCTATTTCATATTCTCTTATTTAGAGCAGAGTATGCAACGTGTGGCTGGGTGCCACTCGTTGCAGCAGTAGTTGCCTTGTTGGATTCATCGTGACTGGCGTTGTGGCATGTGTCTAAACCTTATTAAGAATCTCTTTATTGAATTATACTTAACTAGCTGTCCCCCGCGGTTTCATCCGTGTTCTAAGGTCACTTTCCAGCCTATAAACTATATCTATGGACAAACCTGGTATTAGCATAGATGTGAAGCTACAGCTAACTTTCATAATACGTAAAATTAAAAGCAGCATAGAATCGGGGGGCACGGCAGTGCCCCCGCCGAGTCGAGCGCGAAGCAAACACTGCCGTACCATCCTTTACTGGAACCATTTCGCCGCATTTTCAGGCCCCTATTTGAGAACCTCTGGATAAGACCCGAACGCAGAAATTTTCGTCATCCAGTAAGCTATAATCACATACTTAAAATCCAAAATTTCAAGTCTGTAGGTCATTTAGTTCCGAAGTTAAGCGAAAGCAAAGTTTCATATTTATGAAACTCACTCACTCACTCACTCACTCACTCACTTATGATCATCAAAATAGAACTAGTACTTCCCATAAACTCAGAGTGCTGAAATTTGGTACAGAGTTAGGGTTTAATGACCACATAAAGGGAAAACTATAAAAACTAGGATAATCGAAGATCTGGAGTACCTGGTGACCCTGATTAGAAAACACAAGAGCCCAACCAAACTATTAGAGATATCGACATACCGCCTTTACAAAAAATATTCAACTTGGTGGGCCGCTTCATTTTCTACAAAAAGAAGTGAAATCCCATCAAAAACATTCTGTAAAAAACTAGCCAAGTCTCGATGAAATGTCTTGTTTATCTCTAAAAAGTAATGAAATCTAGACAAAGTCGTGCCAAGTCTAAGGTTCCTTACTGCGATTTCTTTATTATTATAGTTAATGTTGTGTGACTTGGCCGTTGAAGGGAACACAAGGGTACAAAACCAGGTGTTCCATGACACCATTGCACCAATCTGTACTTGTACCCACTAACGTATAAAGAATGTTCAACGGCCAAGTCACACAAGATTAACTATAATAATAAAGAAATCGCAGTAAGGAACCTTAGACTTGGCACGACTTTGTCTAGATTTCATTACTTTTTAGAGATAAACAAGACATTTCATCGAGACTTGGCTAGTTTTTTACAGAATGTTTTTGATGGGATCATATAGACCGGGAGATACTGGCACAAATTTCCTGGTCATTTGTACCAGTATGGCGACCCTCCAAAAAATCTAGAACTATGATTTTTACAATTTTTTTTTTTTTTTTTACTGTTTTTAGGCCGCTGTTTGACCGCAATCTCACCATGGTAAGTGATGATGCGGCCGAAGGTGGTAAGCACACAAAGCCTAGAAGGAACTGGCTCTCAAGTGCAGCTATCGGAACACACCGAAAGGTGCTTGGCGACAGATTTTCAACTTGAGGGTGGTAGCCAGCCAGGCGGGTACTACAAAGTACCCTACCACCGTGCTATGGTTTCCTCACGATGTTTTCCTTCACCGAAAGCTCAAGCTCATTGTAGTAAACAATGAAACTATATATATAGCTATATAGAACTATCTATACAGGGTGTTGTTTTGGTCGGCGACAAGCGACTCAGGAGCGGTAGTACAAAATATATAATCCCCAAAAATGGACTTAATTCCATGAAATACTGTAAATATGTTGAGAAATACCTTATTCAATTTGAAATAAAATTACCGCAAAGTATGGTTACTAGGCACGTGCACAGACTAGAGCTAGGCGCAAGCCGCCATCGCCCCACCCCTTTACTCCCTCGTACTCCCGTTGAGTATTATGTCTACAATTTAGCTTATTACATGATTTTCAAAAAAAAAAAATTTTATTTTTTATAATAAAAAAAAATAAAGTATTTTTTTTATATTTTTTTTAGCACCTGTATCTATTGTATGATCAACCCTGAGTCGCTCGTCGCTGACCAAAACAACGACCTGTATAGCTATATTCAAGTAAACAGTAGTTTTTATCAAAATCGGTATCGGCACTCCTTTCAGCATTTTTCGCTATTCCTTATACTGTAGGAATAGGCCATTCATGCCCAGGTGAAAAATTAATTCTGTATGTATACTAGGTACCTATATCTGTTCGTTCAGCAATTATGTGTTGATTGAGTAACAAATAATCAAACTTTTGAATAGTATTGAATAACCACCAAATTGTTAGGTGCGTTCTTGCTATTGTTTCACCAAAAATAATTTTCCTTAAAACTTGCATCACTCAATTAGTTAGGTATATTATTGTTGGTGTTTGACTTAGTTACCAACCGCAAAGTTGATGATAACGAAATAAATTCGGGGGAATTTCCAAATATGTATTTGTGTTCGACACGTGTACGGACGGGATGTTTGATACATTGTTTAAGAGTAATATAAGGTTTGTGTGTTTGTTTGTCATCATTTTTAAACCCAAAGCTACCACGAAATACGTCCTCTTCAATAAATTCTGATCTGTTGCAGCAGTTTACTGTCTCAACAAATCATCAGTCCACAATGAGAAAATACTCTATGCACTTTTCAGTAATGTCATCAATGGATGACAAGAGTAAGAGAGGCAAAAGAGAAACTCAAGAAAAATAGACAAATACGACGCAGACTGATAGTTTATTAGTATTGGTTATATTTGGTAACCCAAATTTTATGTTGTATTTTCCTCAATGGACAAAAATAGCTTAACTGGAACGTATTGTGTTAGAAACATGTAATTAACCATTCTAAATATTTAAACGACCGTAAATGAATTTCGGCAACTACTGATTAAGATAAGTCAAGGAATGCCTTTATTCTTCTCTTAAATAACTGACATAGTTATATTAAGCTCCTACCTTCGTTTTATGTATATTTTTATTTTGAGGCAATGTTATAGCACAATCTTAGTATTGTGGGTTCAAACCTAGCAACTGATTTTTGCTTTTCTCACTTTATTGTCCTCCCGTATTGTACTCACCTGCCTGCGTACTGCCCTCAATTGAAATAGGCCACCAAGCACCAACCGGTGTGTTCAGACTGTTACACGTCTTTGCTTTACCATCTTCGGCCACATCATCACCTTCCACGGCGTTATAGTCAAACCCAAAAATAAATATCATAAAATATGACGTCATAAACCTTTAGGCCACATTTCAGCAGATCCTTGAGAGTAAAAATAAACTTAATTATTAATATAATTATTTACTATGACGCATTACTTGTCTGTTGCATTAATATTATTCACTTAGGTACATTTGAATGCCTAAGTGGTAACTATCGGTCAAAGAACTTAGATAATAAAAAATATATCGCTTTGCCTTGACGGTTTTAAATTAAGATTTTAGTTATGTTTCAAACTAGCACTGCTGGAAACACCAACATACGATAATGAATCGAATATGATTAGTCCCCAATTTAAAGGAGATATACAGGTGTTTTTTTTTCTAGCCAGGATGGGCAACTTCTGAACTACAGGTCTTAGAGGAAAACGCTCAGAATCGCTCGAGAATTAGCTCTTAGCATTCTGACAAACAATTAGAGGTCAATTTTGATATTTTCTAGCAACTTGTGACCAATATTGTCACATATAATTTTGTTCGTATTGTAACGTAAAAGAAGAAAAAGTTTTATTTTCGCATTAAAGCGTTTTTCTCTAAGACCTGTAGTTCAGAAGTTGCCCACACTGGCTGGGAAAAAAAATCATAATATACTGTATAATTCTATAGCATCCCCTCCCCCTAACTCCCTACATGCTGAGCTAGGGCATTTGCAAGATTAAAATAGGCAGAAATCATAAAATATAGGAAGAATAGCAAATGAGTCAATATATTTAAATAAACAGTCAGGAATTAGGACTATGTATTTAGAAATATAATGTTTAACTTACATGAAAAAATTTTGTTACGTTTTAAATACGCTTCTTGAAGCTTTTGGAATGAAAGATAGATAAAATATTAGTAAAAAAAAAACACGTGACTCTCGTATTAACGACCGAATGTGAAAAGTCAAAAGTTTAATGACTCGTGCGCTGCAACTGGGTCAACATTCATTTATTGATTTCGTTCAATAACAACAAACGTTGTACCATCTTTTATAGAATAACAAGCTCAACCGATATCTTTATTATGCCTATTTCATTTATTTTCGTATTTATTCTTACCGGCATTGAAGGGCCACCATAACCATTGGCAGTCTTCTCTAAGGTCCTTTGTTACTATTTGGTTGTGGTCATTCATAGATAAGCCACTCTACATATTGCAGCCACAGGTGGCTGGCCACCTGAGGCTGAGGCTCTAGAGCGCTGGATAGCAGCATCATGTGGCAGGTTCAAAAAATTACTGTATGCTACAGGGGCCTTTACCACTGTGTTCTACTATATCTGGTACTCCATCCTCCACAATGTAACTATAATAATAAGTATAAATAATAATTGTAGCCACAAACTATGAATAAATTTAATCAACGGTTAGGTATATAGTAAGAACACGTCACCCTTATCAACCATAGTATCTAAGTATTTGATTAAATATATTTACATCCACACAATAGATTACACATACCGCCTAAAGTGTTACAAAAACGTGTTTTTTGACATTGCAATGACAAATGTCAAAGTACTGTAAGGATTACAGATAATCAGATATATTTGTACTATCAGTGTGAGTTTGATAAAAATATAAATTGGAGTAGAAATGATAAGAGGTCGTCAAACTTTAAATTCTACTACATACTTACTTCATAAACAATATTTCAAAGAATTCGTATTCTTGGTCCTTATTAACACTAAATAGGAGAGAGCTAGATTAAATTTTGTAAAAAATATTCTCTGTTATAGAAAGTCGCCAAAATCTGAAGGCGATGATGGCTAAGTGGTAGGACGAAGGGTTTCTACCATGAGTTTGTGTTTTGGTGAAGATAAATATCGTGAAGAAACCATATCACGTTCGAAGGGTGCTTTTTTACCCGCATAGCTACCACCCTCAATCGGTCAATCAGTGTGTTCCAATAAGTGCATCTGAAAGCCAGTTTCCTTCTATGCTTTCTGTGCTTACCACCTTCAGCCACATAATCACTGACCAAGTGAGATTGTGGTCAAACATAGGCCTAACAAAAACCGTATACATTTTTGGAGGGTCACATTTTCTCTAAACATTTTAGGTAACGGTTAGTGTCACTAAAAGTCATCAAAACGTCTCAAAATCTTGCCTACGTTCCTTGTTTACGCAATATTGAATAGAATTTTAAAATTACCGACTGCATCAAATCTGCGTTGTTACTTGACACCAGTTTGAGGTAAAACTTTATAATTAATAGCCACTGATTCTTGGAACTGACGAATTTAAGCAATCGTTTCTCAGAACCTGTTGTTACTAATTCTATGACATCATCCCTTTGGTACTATATCAGGAAATTCTAAAATTTATAAAGCTGGTATTGGCAATATAGTAAATTCATTAGGGTAACTGGCACTACCCGAAGGCGAAGAAAAGACTTTTGAACATTAGCCCAGTGGAAAGCAAGGAGAGCTGAACAAATGGATATCCCTATTTCAGCCTGATTTGCATGTGGAAATTGACTGGATGAGGAAGACAGTAGATCGGGTGTTGATTATGGCATGGGATTTAGGAAAGATTCTTTAAACTCTATAGCAAACTTGCAATTACTGATCAATTAGCTCTTTTATATAAAACTGTACCTCCTGGTGAACTAACCACCAACATTTAACAATAAAAACGTCATTGAGCAGGTCAGTGGCACCGCGATAACGGGCATGGTGACGCGAGCGACGCTGCGCGGGCGCAGGAGGGCCCAACGAATTGTGGAGTTTGTGCTCCATGGGTAAAGAGGGAACTAGTGAGTGTGAGAAAAATGACTATCGTTTTATATGCGCTTAATCATCTACCTGCCGTGTTCCCAATAAATATTGAATGTTGGGATAGTCATACGCTTGATGATGTAAAGGGCATGGAATGTCAACATTTTGTTGGTCGATAAATCAGACACAATTCTTTGAACTTTTAATCTTTCTCACAGTTTGACTGACTGGCTGACTGATTAACTGATTGAGAGATTGTATTGACAGACTTTTTTTTTTTTTTTCTTTTTTTTTTATACTACTTAGGTAGCAAACAAGCATACGGCCCGCCTGATGGTAAGCGGTTACCGTAGCCTATGGACGCATGCAACACCAGGGGAGTCACTCGCGCGTTGCTGACCCTGCAGAAATCTCTTCACACCCTTTTTGAATTTACTGACTTTAAATATTACCCACAGATTACATAAATAATATAAGCATCTCTAAGGAAGAGTTTTGAATCTAAGTGATCGTTTGTCCGTGTATCACAGATTACTCAGATACTTTCACTAATAAACCAACATAACTACAAACCGTACTTTATATGTATTCACTGCACAAAATATCGTCGCCGATGCATCATCGAAATGCAAGTTCATTGCACTTTGTGGCTGAATCATTGCAATTTGTATTATCTGTCCCTCTCACGCTTAACTTATCACGTATAAGTGTATCTCACTCCGTGAATGAGACACAATTAGTTGGACTTGAGATTTTAAGGACTTTAAGTCGTGGCAGTTTGAAATATGCGTATTTTAAACTGTCCGTCAATTTTCATTCAAGAAAGACGTTTCAATCCCGGTGCTTATATTCCAGTCATAATTTTTTGCTTTCGAACAATACAAGAACGCATTTGAATGAAGTGTTCGCTCCACAAGCAATTTATGATTATATAAATTTTGTAAATAAAGCCTTACTGTACGGAGTTACTTGCTGGAAGTCTTCTAAGTAGTGTATTCCGAAATTATGGTAGATTAAGTGTAACGTTTGCATGTGCCCATGGTCTAAACTGAATGAATGAGTACTGATTTTGAATTTTGCTGCAGATTCACCAAAAATATGTTTACTAGCAGCATTTTCGAACCTAACTACCAACCCAACGTCTACGTCTACGTATAGTCTACGTCATCGTTGCTAGTTTTCCATTCATCATCATCATCATCATCAGCCTATAATGTCCCACTGCTGAGCACAGGCCTCCTTTCACAAATGAGGGTGAAAGGGAATGGGCAATACTCCACCACGCGTGCCCACTGCGGATCGGTGGAGGTAGGCTAGTGGTCAACCTACTGTTGGAATTTTTCAAGCCACCTAGGAGGCATCCAACTAGCTTAACGACTATCACAATTATGTGATAACTGGGACCAACGGCTTTACGTGCCTTCCGAAGCACGGAGTTTTCCATTATAAGATTTATAAGTAATCAACCGCTTAAGATTTTGAATTATGTACCCATCTGTGAATCGATTTGTAAATAAATGCTCAAAATAGGTGACAGGGAAATTTTGCTGATATATCAATTCAAGATCTTTATTGATATAATCTTTTGATAACGAATGTACGATTATATTTGTAGAACAATAATAAATAATGCAAAAGTATGTTATCTGCAACGAACGGCCGAGCCCGTGTCGATGACCCGCCACCGAACACTGATAAGGTTTCAGGTATTCCTGTAATATTGTACAAATACTTCACGTTAAAAGTAAAGATAAAAATATTCGCATTTGATGTAGAATTGCATACAGACAGCTTACTTTCAGTCATCTTTAAATATAAAATATTTATTCCAAAAGTTACCGCCACTAAATCAAAAAAATACACTAAAACTTGGTCAAACAAACACAACATAACAACAAACCTCAATAAAATAACTGTTCCAAGTTATTTTCGAACTTGGAACGTCGCCTCGTGGCTGTATTTGCCCCTTCCATTCACCCCATCAACCAAAATCGCTCGGCCAAAATCCGGTCACACACAATGAGGGGAGACAACAGACAGCCAAAATATTTGCGGCGTGAATTCAAGGTCGCAGTGAGGCAGGTCAGCGCGTGACGTCACCGGCGCCCTCCAAAACGTGGGGTCGTCGACCGCGCCGCCATTGCGGAAACTGTGCTGTGCGCGCTCGGAATTCGAATTGGGGCTTTTTGTTATTGTGTGTGTGAGGACCGTGCGATTCGGTGTTCCTATAGGGTCTCCTCATTGTGTGCGTTACTTGTTTTGTTGTCGTCTGGCTGCGAGTGTATGCGTAACGCAATTCGGGGTTTCTTCTTTTTTTTAAATCTTGAGGCTTGGGAAAAAAACAATGATCGCAAGATTTTATTGATGTTTGTTCAAAATAATACTTTTTCGTTGGGCTTCCGCGTTTTATATTATCTTTCCGTGACCAACTCGGTTGTTTTTAAAAAGGTCTACGCCATTTTGTGTCGTATTTTATTTGTATGTGGAAATATTTTCGTAAGTGGCTCTTAATGTGTTGATGTTATTTCGCCCAATGTTTTATTTTACACTTACGCTTGGTTGTTTGCATTTACACAGTAAGTAAAGTAGATAAGTATTTAATTTAATGACAGTAAATGAGTTGTACAATATAAATAGCTGATAATAAGTAATACTACCGTTCAAAAAGTTGCAAAACTAATTTATACTTTCTTCATACCATGTGCTAGTAAAATTTAATAGAATCAAAAGCACTTTAGAACCTATCTAATAAATATTTAAGACGCCATCTTCTCAAGCCATAAACTAAAACAAAAAAAAAACTATCGTGTATACATAGACCTGCCTCTATAACAGGTTCTTATATTAAAAAAAAGAAACGTCGACCAATCATCTAACGCGTTTCAAATTTCGGATGCCGAAGAGTGGGGTCGGGTTAGACGTTTGATTTATTTATTATTGTATTTGTGTGAGTGTGTGCGACTGTGAGGGTAACAATGGACTCATATTATAGGGTTCAAAACTTATACCACCAGATTTGTTTTCTAAGAATTAGGGTTAATTCTAATACGCACACACACACATAATAAAGTACCCACCCATCTAAAGAGTGCATACAAGTAATTTATTTTGATTTATATAATTGTACGAATGACCTAAATGACACGAATTATTTATCCTTGAGTGTTGTTTATTAATATATTTTAAGTTACAAATAATGTATTACTAATTTAAGTCTTATTTGTGTTACAAAGCCAAAAATATCTCGATCATATCAAAGCAACTTGAAGGACCGACATTTAACCTAATAAAAAAAAAAACTACAATTTTAATAGGAATTAATCTATATTAAATAAGTACAATAATGTAGAAATTATTGCAACAGTCAAACACTTAAACTACACAAAAATACCTAAACGCAAAGTAAATAACAAAAAAAGATGCCATTTATCACTCGGAATAGACAACGACCATTCACGTGACTTTAAAAATACCTTCTAATTTTTTTCTAAATACAAACCGACCAATCACAGCCCACCCGAAATCGAGGATGCGCGGGAGTGGACGAATTTCTAAACGAGTTAGATGCACACATACGCAGCGTTGTCGCGTGTACGTGTGAAATGATGCTAATAAGTGTGCGTGTTGTGATTGTGTGCGTGCTATTAGCATTTAGTGAATAGAGGTGTCAAAAGTTAATGCTGTGAATTATTAATGGGCGGTTTTCGGTAGTTGTAGGTGTGTTTTAAAATATAATATGTTGGATAGGTACATACCTAATAATGTAATGAATAGGTACCATAATATTTAAAAAGTATTGCTTTACTAATTCTATTAATTCTTTCTTCAATATTGAGTCAGAGAGACATTTGATATCACTATTTGTATTAACCATTTGACTTTGTAAGATTTCCCCTTCAATAAAATTTACCACTATTTCCAAAAACTATACGTAACCGAATCAAACTCAATTATTTAATTTAAAAAACTCACGCTTGTTTTTTTTTTAATTTGACTAGGAAGGAGGTCGTAGGTATGGAAATAAAATATTATAAAAGTAACAACCATTAGCCATCATTCACAAGTATAACACGTGTGGCAGCCACATCACTCTTCTCTTTGCTCACTTCTCGACCCGCCACACAACGCTGCCCTGCAAGCAAAGGAAACACATCGACATTCATAACTTTAAAATTAGAAGCAGCGGCATTTGGTATAGAAAATTAACAATTAGGGGAATAGTCCTCCTAGAACAGCACTGGGCGAGAGGTAGCGGACATATCCCAGGCCCTTTCGCCACCGACCTTATACAATTTAGTGAAATGCATTTTCCACTTGCGGACAAGAGAAATATATTTTTCTAGTTATATTTTATTATTTCTTAAGTATAAATATTTCACTTGATATGTTTTTTGATATACCTATATTTTTTTTACTAATTAAATTACCTATTGGCCACAATGCCCACAATCTTACCATAGTCAGTGAATGAATTGGTCGAAGGTAGTAAGCACACAAAGCCTATAAAGGAACTGACTCTTATGTGCAACTTTCGGAACACACCAGTAGGTAGGTGCTTGATGACAGATTTTTCAACTTGAGGGTGGTAACCAGCTAGGCTAGTAGGTAGGTTACTATAAAGTACTTATCCTAACACCGAGCGATGATTTCATCGCGTTGTTTTCCTTCACAGAAACCAAGCATGCTGCACTTTTGTGTTTTTATTGGCTAATTATGATGCCCCGACTAACAAAAATATAATTGATTCTCGTATACTTTACATTGTCCCGCAGTGCAAGTACAGTGGCGCGCAATTTTTAAGACTAATTATCGCCGTCCGTCAGTGTCACTCGGTGACACCGGACATTTGTCTGACTGTACTACATACTTACTCGCCGAACTAAAATTGCTTGTTTTTGTCCAAAACATAGAGTTTTATTTTTATTAGCTTTTGTTTTTTTTATATAGTTTTTGACCAGAATTTCAGCTTTGGAATGTGATGGAATAGAAACTGTAATACGGAAGGTTGGAGATTGATAGAGGTATTCAATTAGACTGATAGAGACAATAGAATTCGTAAAACCAATACCAGAGACGGTAGCTTCATCCTTAATTCGCGCACAGATTTATTATCGAAACTGTATGTAAAAAAATCTTTTTGTTTATGTTATATGTTATAAATATTTGTGTGATTCGATAGTACTGTGCAGTCTCAAAGGAGCTTCCTTCCGCGGACGCTCAGATTGTGGAATGAGCTCCCCGCCGTGGTTTTCCCAATGGAGTACAGCATGGGGTACTTCAAAAAGGGTGTGAAGAAATTTTTTCAGGGTCGGCAACGCGTGAGTAACACCCCTGGTGTTGCAAGCGTCCATAGGCTGCGGTAGCCGCTTACCATCAGGCGGGCCGTATGCTTGTTTGCTACCTAAGTAGTATAACCTTTTATCTGTATGTTACATTTTCACGACTAACCGATCGCGATGTAATTTGGCTCACAGATAGTCTAGGAAATGAAATATGGAAACGCGGGTAAAGCCGCAGGGGACTGCTAGTTCCTAATAAAGAATACGTTAATTTCACAAAGGTCGAAAATAATTCATCATTTTCAATTCACCGAAGCATAATGAAAACATTCCACACAAGTCGTATGACCTCATCCATCCGTTTCCGGCCACATTGATCTAGTAACTTGCGCCGAGCCCAAACTTTTAAGCTAATTAAGCTATTCCCAGAGCTTCTGTAACTTAGCTGTGAACTTTTGATGCTGTATCAGTTACCCAACTTTATTGTTAAAGAATTCAATTAGTTTTGAACGCCACTATTTAGTTAGCCATTGCTTTTTTAAACTTTGTACTTTTAGGTCAAAGTCAAAGCCATTTATTCAATTTAGGCCCTAGTAGGGCACTTATGAAGGACAAAGCTACTGAAGTTACCACCAGTTCGTAAGTCGGCCTTCAACTGAGAAGAACAGGCAAGAAACTCAGCAAAGTTAAATTTTTTAATTATTTGTTGGACAATATTGGCTATTTTTTACAAAACATTATAAATACATACTTTTTTAATTTAACAAAATAAAATACACAAGCATAAGAACGCATAAAAAACCAACATACAAAAAAAAAATAACCTGTATTAGTTCATAAGTGATGATGTGGCCGAAAGTGATAAGAAGATAAAGACTAATAAGTTTCTGTTGAAAATAAAAATTCTTTTTTTGGTGACTGTACTTTTTGTTGACTGTACTTGCATTGTCTTCCAATATACTCATGTATACCAAATATCAAGACAATCCGACCACTGGAAGTAGGTGAAATTCGACTTGCAAGATTCCACCCGAACAAACATACATACATACATTGCAAGTTAAATAAAAGCTTGTAAAATGAACTAGCTCTCAAGTGCAGCTGTCGGAACACACCGGGAGGTGCCTGACGATGGGTAGCCCTAACCTTTTCTTAGTTTGTGTGCTTACCACCTTCAGCCACATCATTACTGTACCATGAGATTGTCAAACAAAGTTCTATAAATAATAAAAGCTAGCAAAGCGATTGTGATTGTTACGCTAGTTGGAGGCCTCCTAGGCAGCTTGAAAACTCTAACAGTAGGTTGACCACTAGCCTACCTCCACCAATCCGCAGTGGGCACGCGTGGTGGAGTATTGCCCATTCGGACTTTTTGGCGGGAACTTGCAGAGTGACGTTGTGTCTTCATTTTTATTTTCATAAATTCGTGTATTTTGAGTTTTATTGCATATTATCGGTGGTATTTTATCCAATAAAGATCAATTCATGTGCACCAGTGAAGTGAAATGAAATGAATATGTGTATCGTGACTTTTCAAGTTGTCTCAAGAAGTTCGTGAAAATTTTTAGTACAATGACCACCATTGTACTAAAACATGACTATTATGGACGGAAAAATAACGGATGAGACATGGCTTCGGCCCTATAAAATATCAAATCAGACTTGGCTTTGACCTTCATTGGAAGGAATAAAACAGACATGGCTTGCCTTTGAAATGCCTTTTGAATTGAATAAATCAGACCTGGATTAGACCTTTTTTAGAATAACAGACATGGCGTTCGCCTTTTGAATTTGAAGATATTATGAACGAATGAAAATAAGACTAGGCTGTATGGCTCAGACCTTTGCCTGCCTTTTGGCGAATATTATAAACAACAAAGTATTGCCCATTCCCTTTCACCCTCATTTGTGAAAGGAGGCCTGTGCTCAGCAGTGGGACATTATAGGCTGATGATGATGAATCGGGTACTACCACCATGATATGGTTTCTCCACGATGTTTTCCCGCTCCGAAACTCAAGCTCATTGTCGGATTCGAACCCACGACTTTATTCAACAAACACGTGGACAGACTTTCTCATTTATAGGTTATGTGGGAATATTTAGTTACAATAAATAATAATTTTACAAGCGGAATGTCCGGCTCGGGTCACGTTTAGTGTGTCACTAGTTAAATATGCGGTGACCATCGTTTTGTTTATTATTGGATCGTTCTGTTTTTTATACTAATATAAGCTGGCAAACAAGCATATGGCCCGCCTGATGGTAAGCGGTTACCTTACACACGGGGTTACAAAATTAGGAGGCGCGTGCCGGCTGCGGTAGGGACAAAGCTCGGTTAGATTGTGTACTACACTACTGGTCCCCATACACTAGAGTCTGGCAAACGAAAGTAGAGCCTGGCTGTAATTGAAACTCTTTAGATGGCAACATTCTATTATTGTCACTTTCGTCACCCGGCATAAAAAGTGACAACTAGTTTACCAGAACCAGTTTTGATACTAACCCTTTATTCATAATGGCTTTATAGCTAAATCAGTGTTATATTGTCCACCTTCTCATTCTTTCGATCACCTTATGTCTACAAAATGCTAAATGAACTTGTAAGGTCGCTTATCACTGAAACATTATCCATATTGTTCTACGAAGGTAAAAAAACTGGGAAAAATTCAAATTTCCTACCTCGGTACTGATGTTTAAACTTAAGTTTATAACGATAGTAAAATCAATTGTAACGTTTGTAAGTGCCTTATTAGGGCCTATATTGAATAATCAATTTTGGAATTTGAATATACAGGATGTAACGGAAAGTGTATATACATTACACTAATCCACTTTTTTGGTACAAGGCGCACAGATCGCGGAAGATAAAATTTTATATTAATATTAGCAAGGGACGCAAAATGATAATGACCTTCATTGAGCGGTGACACGTTGGTTATGATTTTAATTCAATATACTTGAATTCAAAAAATTGGTTTGAATTTTTGAGTACCTTATTTTGAGCTGAAACTTTTTATAGAGAGTCTGTACCTGATGTAGTCTTCACCCCCTTCGGATGTATATACCCTTTCCGTTACACCCTATATATAGGACAAGTTCTGCTTAGTTTATGATCAGATAACCGTGTGTGAGGAATATCCCAGTATATTTATGTAAAAACTGAATATAACGAGTTTTATTTATTTAAAAGCATTCAATATAAAAATAGAATATAACTCATTTACATGCAAATATTATTTAGGAAAATCAAACATGACATAATATTTATATATTTTTTTGTAAAGTATCAAAACAATTTATTCCTTCTATACTTAGTGATACCACATCTAGTTTTTTTAATTTTGCGCGCTTTTTCAGTTTCTACTTTCGTATGCCAGACTATACCAGCACAGCATAGCGACTCCTCAAGAAAAGAGCTCTACTGAATTTACTCACCTCTATAGTATATTTGGCTGCATTCAAACTGTAAGATGGAGGTACCGCAGTCGGGATGATCTGTTTTTTACTGGATACCCTATCTCACTTTTCTATGGTACCTACTTTCAATCTACTAAAGTAGCAAACAAGCATACGTCCTGCCTGATAGTAAGCGTTTACCGTAGCCTATGGTCACTTGCAACACCAGGAGTATCAGTTGCACGTGCAAAAATCTCTTCACACCCTTTTTGAAGAACCAATGCTCTACTCCCTTGGGAAAACCACGGCGTTTACCACGGTTATTGCGATTCTCCTATCACCACAATCAAGAGCTGTTACATATTAAATCAGGATTCAGGACTATCCCCGCAGCATCCAACAGTAGGCCCTCCCTACACGTGGCGGGTGAAAGTCGTGACACAACCGCCCAATTAGTCGCACCGTCGACACTCCGCTGCTGTGCGCATGCCTGACACCGTATGCATTATGCTCTACACACGTAACGGTTAAGGCTACCACCAGATGTCGTGGTTTTAGGCTGTTTACACATGCAACAGTAATAAAACACAACGTGTTTTTTAGGCACAGACCAAGAATCCAACAAGCCGGTTCATACCGCTATAACAGAATATGACTCCTACCCGAATACTGAATAGAAACTTTGTTGGCGTCTATAAGACTTATTGGTCTGTGTTTTTAGGATTCTTCTTTTGTCTTCGTTCATAATGATATTATATATAATTAGCAGAGGCCTGACAACACCAGTTTGTAGCGACGTCACTACCCCCAACATTGTTTATAAAATGACTGCGCATACCGACGAACATTTGCTTGCTGGTGTTCGGATCGTGCACATCGCTCTCGGCGTGTTCCTCGGTATACGTAGTTTCGTGAGTCAGTCTTCGTATTTCTTATTGTTAGATAAGTATTTTCTATTAGTGCTTAAATAATTGGTGTATCGTTTTGTCCCATTTTGTTAACCTAATTTTGTAGTAAAGTAGATTGTTTTCAATATTGTTCTAAGTTGTTTGTTACAATTTAAGTATACCGTTGTTGATTCCAATAATTGTTTCTTTTTAACAAATACCTGCTTCTGAATCTAATTTCAGAAGTGGGATTGATTAAAGCACCCAGGCCCATTACTATCGCTTACCAATTAGTCATGTTTTGTTGTTAGTTTAAAAAGCGAAGCACCAATTTTTCCTAATTCATAATTAAAATTATTTCGTAACCACCCACAACGGGTATGTCCGATCGACAGCGGATTTCATTTGATAGGACACGCCGAGGTGATTGCACGCACAGGTCGCGTAGTAGAACACGCGTACGCGCAGATGTACGTAGATCACGGAGTAGATCTGCTAGGAATCATGCGCATAGGTCACGTAGTATGTCGTCACGTGCCAGGTCGCGCCACCAAAATAACGCATATACGTTGCGTAGTGGGTCCGGTAGACGGGATAATTTAGTTAAGGTCAGGTCAAGCCGAGCACCGCCCACGCAGCCGTGGCGAGCACCGCCAGCGCAGCCGTGGCGAGCACCGCCAGCGCAGCCGTGGTGAGCACCGCCAGCGCAGCCGTGGCAAGCACCGCCACGCTGCCGTAGTGAGCGCCGCCCGCGCAGATGTATTGGGCACCGCTCGTGCAGCCGAGCTGGCCGTCGCCATCACTGCCATCACGGCCGAGCCGTGGACTTCATGACATCCAGCCATGTGCAGGCAGAGTTGTGATTTGGCTTGCCATGAGTTAGATGTTTTAGGTGTAGGCAACTAGTTTATTATTTTACGTGTAGGTAGCTAGTTTAGTGTTTTACTTGTAGGTAGGATAAATTAATAAACTTACACACACATACATACACACACCCGTAGTATCTACACATTCGCATCATAAATTTTTAGGTTGGTCCGTTACTTAGGGTTGTACGTTTTACCATTTCTCTTTCGTTCGTATGAGCATAACAGCTGGCTTGGCAAGTTAAATCATAAACTCTGTAGAGGTGGGCACCCAATAAAATTTACTGTCGTGTCAGAACCTCGAGACAAGCGGACCCTATGCCTCTGTCTACCTGAGACAAGCGGACCCTATGCCTCTATCTACCCGAGACAAGCGTACCCTATGCCTCTGTCTACTCGAGACAAGCGGACCCTATGCCTCTGTCTACCCGAGACACGCGGACTCTACGCCTCTGTCTCTTAGATATGTTCACAGATGGAGTTCCAGAACATAACCCGAGATCGAGGTTCGAGTAGATGGAAGCCGGACACTTACTAATACTTTGGTTTGATAAAACGAGAGCTCTCTATTTATTTTTCTTTACTGATTTACTTATGTGTACTAAATATGGCTTAATACAGTATGAAAGAGACGAATGAAAGTGTTTACTCTTAACAACTGGTTGGTTACATTAGATAGCTACGGATGACTAATGAGGGTCAGACTCCAGCATCATACGAGATGGATGAGCCTATTGCTGGCTCATCTTCGGCACCACACCAGAGGGCAGCGCGACTGCTACGTACGCCAAGCCGATCTCAGACGTCCGAGATGTCGTCGAGGACGACTCCACGTCAGGAGAGGCCGAATTAGCAGAGGCCTGACAACACCAGTTTGTAGCGACGTCACTACCCCCAACATTGTTTATAAAATGACTGCGCATACCGACGAACATTTGCTTGCTGGTGTTCGGATCGTGCACATCGCTCTCGGCGTGTTCCTCGGTATACGTAGTTTCGTGAGTCAGTCTTCGTATTTCTTATTGTTAGATAAGTATTTTCTATTAGTGCTTAAATAATTGGTGTATCGTTTTGTCCCATTTTGTTAACCTAATTTTGTAGTAAAGTAGATTGTTTTCAATATTGTTCTAAGTTGTTTGTTACAATTTAAGTATACCGTTGTTGATTCCAATAATTGTTTCTTTTTAACAAATACCTGCTTCTGAATCTAATTATATAATATCCTGGGACATTCCTCACATACGGTCATCTGATCCCAAACTAAGCGAGCTTGTACTATGGAAACTAAATACCTATTTTACTATTTTTCCAGTAGGCAATTAGGAATGAAACTCTATATTATGACTAGCAGCGAAACCCGGCGTTGCTCGGGTTAAAATACATCGCATGTTTAATGGTATTAAAAATATATAAGGATACATTTTTTAACATATTATAGATTTCTATTTTCGATATTGAGAGACTTTCCAGAACATTCAAATAGTTTGTTCTTTTTTTTACTTGACTGCAATCACAATTGAACTGACGAAAAGTCACTGAATTTCGATTTATTCTCCGAAATTTCCAGTACCAGATCACTCTAGAATATTTAGATGTACATCACTTCGATTTGGTTTTTATAGATCAATAATAACACTCGTACACATTTTGGAACTTTCCAGACCAATCCAAAAATTCTCGATCATAATAAATTGCACTCATTTATGAATTTCCCAGATAATTCGGAAATTTTCTAGAACGTTCTCGAATATTCTAACTCGATAATAACAGTTTTGGGACATTTTGGAACTTTCTATGAAGCCAGAAATTTGTAGAACTTTCTCAAACATTCTATATCGATTATAATAGTTTGCATTCATTCTAGAATTTTCTAGATCATTCCAGATATTTGTTGAACTTTCTAGAACACTCCAGATAAATTATAACAGTTTTACTCATTTTGGAACTTTCTAGATCATTCAAAAAAATTCTCGAACATTCTAAATCGATCATAATCAATTGCATTAATTTTGTAACTTTCCAGATCATTCGGAAAATTTCTAGAACGTTCTTGAAGATTCTAACTCGATAATAACAGTTTTGGACATTTTGGAACTTTCTAGATGAAGCCAGATCAATTATAACCGTTTTACTCATTTTGGAACTTTCTAGATCATTCGGAAAATTTCTAGAACATTCTCGATCATTCTAAATCGATCATAATAAATTGCACTCATTTTGGAACTTTCCAGATCATTCTGGAAATTTCAGTTTAGGACATTTTGGAACTTTCTAGATGAAGCCAGTAATTTGGAGAACTTTCTCAAAACATGCTATATCGATTATAATAGTTTGCAATCACTCTAGAATTTTCTAGATTATTCCAGATATTTGTTGAACTTTCTAGTACATTCCAGATCGATTATAACCGTTTTACACATTTTGGAACTTTCCATTCCAGAAATTTTTAGATCTTTTCAGAAGTCCTCATGCGTTAGAAAAGGACAGCAATATTTGTTTTAACATTTTCGCCACCCACAACCAACCCCTTCCACCCATCGCGACCAAACTCCCTTACTACCACCTGGAGACCAAGGGGTATTTACCACCCCAACGGGAAGTTGATTGGGGTTGGTGGTGATTGAGAAAACTGCGTATTTACGTACCCACAAAAGCATTTTATATATATTATTATTAGATTTGTTGATGTTAGTCTTGGTATTCAACATTTTCAATACCGGAAAATGTTGAATACCAAGACAACATCTCTCGACTCTCAGCATTTTGTCACTTGTCCATATTTTATTGATTAGAGAATAATTCTTTCGATGCATTTGCTGCTGTTAGCGAAAGCGGGACGTATGGACTGTGTGGGAATCGAATCCACGACTTGCAGCGAGATATATGGGGTCTTACTAACGCCAACAGGCCCAAAGCATGTGTGGCTCCCTCTATAGAGCGTGGTTCAAAGCCACCACTCCTATTACTCCTTGCATGATGACTTCTGTCTTTAGACCCATTGGTCCAATGCTAATTTGGTCAAAAAGTAAAAAAAAAAAATATGACGCGATTGTATTAGTAGACTATTCTGACGTTTTTGGACACAAAAAACGATTTAATTCAGGCTGGCTGGATCGCAAAATCGCAATAAGCATTGGTAATGCGGCTCGTGTAGATTTATTTATTTTATTCTGTATGACAGCAATATTTGTTTTAACATTTTCGCCACCCACAACCAACCCCTTCCACCCATCGCGACCAAACTCCCTTACTACCACCTGGAGACCAAGGGGTATTTACCACCCCAACGGGAAGTTGATTGGGGTTGGTGGTGATTGAGAAAACTGCGTATTTACGTACCCACAAAAGCATTTTATATATATTATTATTAGATTTGTTGATGTTAGTCTTGGTATTCAACATTTTCAATACCGGAAAATGTTGAATACCAAGACAACATCTCTCGACTCTCAGCATTTTGTCACTTGTCCATATTTTATTGATTAGAGAATAATTCTTTCGATGCATTTGCTGCTGTTAGCGAAAGCGGGACGTATGGACTGTGTGGGAATCGAATCCACGACTTGCAGCGAGATATATGGGGTCTTACTAACGCCAACAGGCCCAAAGCATGTGTGGCTCCCTCTATAGAGCGTGGTTCAAAGCCACCACTCCTATTACTCCTTGCATGATGACTTCTGTCTCTAGACCCATTGGTCCACTGCCATTTTGGTCAAAAAGTAAAAAAAGAATATGACGCGATTGTATTAGTAGCATGGATTTAATATACAAATTAAATCCATGATTAGTAGACTATTCTGACGTTTTTGGACACAAAAAACGATTTAATTCAGGCTGGCTGGATCGCAAAATCGCAATAAGCATTGGTAATGCGGCTCGTGTAGATTTATTTCTTTTATTCTGAAGTGTTGCATCCTGTTTAATAAATGAGAAAATCAATTTTATGCAATCCTTGTATGAAAATGGGCGTACCTATAGATCCAAACGAGCCGTGTTACCTATATATTTTATTGGCCCTATAGACGATTTCAAGCATAGATAAGTTGTCTATGTTTTTTTTCGGCTACCTTCTACCATCACAACTTTCTCCATCGTCGTGGAGTTCATCCTCACAAATTGCAACCAAAATATTCTTGTACTGTATGGTTTCAAATAAGCTTTTTGCCTCGGACTCAGGCTGTGGAATGAGCTCCCCATAGTGATTTTCCCAAGGGAGCACAGCATGGAGTTCTTCAAAGGTGTGAAGAGATTTCTGCAGGGTCGGCAACGCGCGAGTGGTAACCCTGGTGGTAATAGGCTACGACTGCTTACCATCAGGTGGGCCATATGCTAGTAGTATAAAAACAGATTTAAATCATGAGGGTTGCCAGTTAGGTGGGTACTACAGAGTACAGAGACTACGGTGCTAGTTTCCTAACGATGTTTTCCTTCGTCGCAAACTCAACTTGATTGTAGACTTTAGAATCCGCGCTGTCACTATTTTCTGTCCCTTTCTTAAACTAAGAAATCAGGTGAGAAGGCGCATCAATGCGAGGACTCACCAGTTCTGTTTAGGGCCTGAAATAAATTACTGTCCAACGGTGAAAGTTTGGGTATTCATCATTAGAAACTACTTAAACCAGTTCAAATGAGATTTTGTATGACAAAGCTATTCAAAAGACACTTTTGCCTAACTTTACTATGTCGGTATGTATGTATGTATGTAGTAAGAGCGGTAGAGGTTAGTATCGCGGTATAGTATCGCTCAAAGAGCAGCTCCACTGGGGAAGTACCTCCACCTCACATAATACCGCAGCCAAATAACTTTATGTTGTGTTCCTGCGCGTGAGTAAGGTCGCCAGAGCTCATTGGGGAGGAAGGGTCAGGAACGCGTGAGTGAGGATCGTGTGTTACAAGCGTCCATATGGCTACGGTAACCGCTTACCTTCAGGCGGGCCGCATGCTTGTGTACCAATTTAGAATTTATGGTTTTTAGATTTTGATTTTTTTTTACGGAAAAGCCAATTTCGTAACCTATACTCGAACTAAATAAAATTAAACATTTTATTTATGACAAATAAAAAACATGGTACAGTATGAGGCACGAGTCGTGAGCACAAAGTGACACCTTCGCAGTAGTTAATTTTTCGGTCTCTTTGGCGTAATGAAGAAGGGGGGAGCGTCGAGCTGCACACGATTGGTTCGTCAGTCGATGCTCGTCGTCTATTGGATTTTTGCAAGTCATTTGGCTACTGTGATTTGGCCAAAAGTGTACATGCGCGAGCTTGCCCCCACTACTGCCTATCTATGCTCACGACTCGTGCCTCTTACTATACAAAGTTAACAATAAATGTATGTGCAGCTTATTTCTTCACGAGTTTATAGTTTCGCCATAGAGAAATATGTACAATTCGATGGACTCAACATCCGTCTGAAAGGATGCCAACGAGTTTATTATAATAAAGATCATTTACATTTGCTGCTGATTGTACATTGTGGGCTGTACCGAAGACTGACATATATAAGGAGGCACCTCACAAAATAGATAAGTAACGCGTAATTTCGCGCAGGTACCGTACCAACCCACTTTTGTCATGAAACCAAGACACAAATGAAATGATGAAGCGGTTTATTAGGACAATGTGGGCGCCAGACGAGGTGACTGTCTGCATTCCAACAAAATTGATAAATAACACGACACGATTCACTATTTTTAGTTAAGTGACTATTTGATCAATTGAATGGACATTTCCACAGACATAAATCTAAATAGATAACGCAAGTTCTTCCACCCGTATGAAAAGCAACCATTTTTTTGTTCCTACCATAATGTCACAAGATACATTTAGTTAGGCTGGCATTAGATTTTTAACGTAAAAATGAAGCTATCCTATTTGTCAGCTAAACATATCCCTCGCTACACATATCTGATGGACATGCAGCCTTATGCGAGTTCCCTGTCCGCGTGAAACAGTTTCAAAAGAACATTGTGCCCCATTTTTGCACAGATTTTGACACGCGAAGTATATACACTCGCGTCATCTATTTAGTTGTATATCTGTGACTGGTACAGACTTCAGATGCCTTCAAGGACCTTCCTTATTTTATCATAGGATGTAATTCCAGGAATTGAGCAGATTTCGATGAAGAGTTCTTATACGTGTCTGGAGTGAGATAGAGCCAAAAAGGAAGGGACTTTGACCGTATACAGGCTAATGTCTACTCCTACAAATGACCCAGCATATTTTAACAGATGTTGCCACGGGCGCAAAATTAGCACTGAAAAAAAAAAACTTTTCTTTTTTTCTTTCTAAATGGCAATAGTCTTGTTTGTTTAAGAGCCAATAAGGATATTGTAAAACGTTATCTTAAATGCCCAGTATCTAAGCTCATATACACATATTACAACATGGTATGTTTCTGATACCGATAACAAATTATTCGCAATAACCCATTTCACGGCGTCTCCGATATGTACGGCCAATGAAGTTTTACAAAAAGACACGTCATAGACATTGGTAGACCGTAGCGTTTTTCGCTCAAAGAGCAGCTCGACTGGTACCTCCAACTTACAGAATACCGCAGCCAAATAACTTTATGTTGTGTTCCTGCGCGTGAGTAAAGTCGCCAGAGCTCATTGGGGAGGAAAACTTCAGTAAGGCGTGAGTGATGCCCCGTGGTGCCCCGGATGTTGCAACGTCCATATGGCTACGGTAACCGCTTACCATCAGGCGGGCCGTATGCTTGTTTGTCGACTTAATTCGAAGTATAAAAGATTCGAAAATTTGTCATTGCTACATGCTTTACGCAGTGAAACGTTTATTTTGTCTTCGTATAAAAACAAGAAGGCATTTTTCCCACATAATATTCAAACAGATATAGACACTTTAGTGCGTGACTACGAACAAAACCAATATTCCATCTATCTTGATTGTAGATATTTGACATTACAATTACCATCTCAAAAAGTCGTGTTAAATATTAATCCACAATCGAAAATAAAGGATAGATTTAATATAGGTTTCGGGCGTAACTAAATACTGGACAATAAACTTATTTTATTACCAATATACAGCTCGTGTGATGATGCATCTACACCTATACAACGTATATCCGAAAGGGGGGGGGGGGGGGGGGTGAAGACTACATCAGCTAAAGACTCTCTACATATATTACTCAAAAATTCATAATAAAGTGCTTCCAAGTTTTTTGATTAAAATCATAACCAACGTGTCATTCAACGCACAATGAGGCGAGATCTTTTCACGTCACTTGCTAATTGTTATGACATTTTCGCTTTTGCGATCTCTGCGCCTAGTACCAAAGAAGTCGTACTTTTATGGATATACCCACAGACATAAATCTAAATAGATAACGCAAGTCCCTCCATCCATATGAAAACCAGCGTGTCACTTTTTTCGTACCTACCATAATGCCACAAGATTGATTTAGTTAGGTTGGCATTCGATTTTTAACGTAGTATGAAGTAAAATATTTGTCAGCTAAACACATCCCTCGCTACACATCTCTGATGGACATGCAGCCTTATGCGAGTCCCCTGTCCGCGCGAAACAGTTTCAAAAGAACATTGTGCCCCATTTTTGCACAGATTTAGACACGCGAAGAACATACACTCGCGTCATCTATATAGATGTATATCTGTGGATATACCCTTTCCGTCACACGTTATTTAAATATACATAAGTAGGGATTTTGCAGATTTCGATGACAAGTTTATATACTTTTTTCTCGAATATGGTAGAGCCAAAAATTAAGGGCTTTTGATCATATACAAATGTCTACTCCTACATATATCCTAGGACCTACGTCACATTTCCCTTAATTCTAGCTAGTTACTTGATGCAAATATTGACTGATTAAACATTATTAGGTAATGTGTAAGGTAAACAGAGCGCTGCCTGTACTGGTATTAGCGACAGTTTTGTGGCTTCAGTTTCAGCGCTAAGTCAATTTATTTCGCGAGCTTCCGAACATTGTAGTAGCTTCACTCAAATATAAATATATTATTTTATTATAATTTATAATTATAATGGCAACTATTCTAAACATTGGACGAAGAAGACGATCAAACCTTTAGGCGCGGATCCCACAGAGAAGAGTTCTAGAGTTCTCCGTTCCGAGTTCTGCATTCCGCGTTGACTGTAAGCTATGTGGGGCCTTTGAAAGTAAAAAATGTTAGATGTGCGATCAGTAGCGAATATTGCAGAACTCTAGACTGCTTGCTGTGTGCACAATAGTCAACACGGAATGCAGAACTCGGAACTCTAGAACTCTAGACTGCTTGCTGTGTGCACAATAGTCAACACGGAATGCAGAACTCGGAACTAAGAACTCTAGAACTCTCTCTGTGGGATCGGCGCCTTAAATAGTTATTTGTGCAAAGTAGTTTTTGTTGCGAGTGGCGTAGAGTTTGAATCCCGAGGGCAAAGTGAGGTTCTTGTGCATTTGGAATCCCTCACTACCTTCAAGGTTAGAATCGCTCGCTGAGCTTGCGATTCAAATAAAGAATCCTTCGCTCTCGGGATTCAAACTTTGCTGCATCTTTACTGTCATATTTTGATAATGTAACTCATCTTGATATTTTGATTCCTCAACCATGCAGGTTTCCTATTGTTTTTCTACTCCGAGTGGTCATGGGTGACCACACCAGCCTACAAAATGAGTAGCATAAATGTAACTGTAAAATATTCCCTCGCCTCTGTCTATAAAATTATAAATCGCTTCCATAAATTAATACTTTGTTTCATAATAACTAATTTATGAACACTAGGGTTGTTAAAATATAAATATTTAAAAGTAGCCTTGTAGCTAAAGCCTAATTGGAGAACATTTCGTTTAAGAAACGAATGATTTTTAATCATGATACATGAGAGAAATTCGTAACCAATATAAATCGATACAATGATCACCACCACGTGGTACTCGTCCGCTCTCCACAGATTATTCATCCATTTTGTAGGGTGGTAGACAGCGGTGCGTAACACTTTCTTCCTTTATTAGTAGTATTAGTAATTCATTAGAAAAACGTATAATGTTGCACTAATGAAACTTTCTTAGCCTTTAATTTAGGATTTTTTATCTCATTTTTTGTTTGCTTGATATTATGTATTTAGTATATCTCTAAAATATGTTTTTATATATTTTTTTTTCATATATAAGATTTATTTTCAAACCACGAATCGAACTGCAACTCACGATGCATACTCCGAGCCGCCGCGTTGCAACGGCGCGCGGCGGCCCTGTTTAGCAGTATTTTGTGCGACAAATCTTATTAGCATCGAACCTGTAGGTACCTACGTTACGTAATGTCACAGCCAACGCGCATGCGGGTCTTGAGGTTACTGATTTAAATGATCTATTGTTAAACTTTCGTAAGGATTCACCAATGGCTTCCAGAAATAAATATTTAATTATCATTATCGCTCGAAGAGCGAATAACCGATGGGAACGAAAGGTTCTCGAGGCGACCAAGTACGTGTCCAGTGGGATGACCACCAAATAGACCGACGACCAGGCCCCTGGTTCTCGCATTTTCGACATCGATGTCGAGTTAGGGTCGGCAAAGCGCGAGTGATACCCCTGGTGTTGCAAGTGTCCATAGGCTACGGTGACCGCTTACCAACAAACGGGCCGTATGCTTGTTTGCTACCTTAGGGGTATAAAAAAAATTGAGATTTGGCGAAAAATAATAGGACATTGATACCGAAGATGTGACGTGATTCCGATGAGCGTTAACAAGATGGGTGCTGGTAGAATTGGATGAAAATAACTTGTAATCCTTCGCCTGGAGATAAACACAAGGCAATATACTTATACCTTAGCCACTGATATTTCATACAAATTACATATTTTTGCTACACTTCATATGACCGTGGTAAGATCAAATGTCGACTATTTTTTTGTTTTTCTTTTATACTGTGTATATGTTACACCGCAAACCAAAAGTACCTATGTGAAGATATGGCCGATGGTGACAAGCATACAAAGCTTAGGAGGAACTGGCTCTCAAATGCATCTGTTGGAACACACCGATAAGTGCTTGGCGACAGATTTTCAACATGAGGGTAGCCAACCAGGCAGGTACTACATAGTATCCCGTGCTATGGTTTCCTCACGATGTTTTTCCTTCACCGAAAGCTCAAGGACATTTTAGGGTTCGAACCCGGGACCTTCGTCTCGGCATGCGACGTCACTAACCAACCTATTAAACTCAACTTAACTAAGTGTAAGTGATTATTTCAGAATTCGGCCATGAGACTAACTAAGCTAACACTAACACCCTGCCTACTTCATGAGTTCTATACTCTTGAGATATATACATATCACACATGATCACTAAAGTTACAAATAGAAATGATACAAACCCGGCTACACTCGATATTCATTTAAATGTAACACATATCGAACGGACTATGGGAAAACTGTGGAACGTTAATGGGTGGATTAGACTAATGCTATATCCAACAGCACGTAAGCTGCTGCATAATTCTACAATATTGACCAGTCACTTTGCTGAGTGCGTATTGACAATGAGAATCATTCAAGTTTTTTGTGGAGTATGCAGATTTGTAGCGGTATCATCATCATCAGCCTATAATGTCCCACTGCTGAGCACAGGCCTCCTTTCACAAATGTAGGTGAAAGGGAATGGGCAATACTCCACCACGCGTGCCCACTGCGGATCGGTGGAGGTAGGCTAGTGGTCAACACTGTTGGAATTTTTAAAGCCGCCTAGGAGGCATCCAACTAGCTTAACGACTATCACAATTAAGTGATAACCGGGACCAACGGCTTTACGTGCCTTCCGAAGCACGGAAACGCTCGATTTGAAATACCACTAGGCGGTCACCCATCCAGGTACCGACCACGACAGGTGTAGCTTAACTTTGCCGATCGATTAAGAACGATTAATCATGCTACAACACGAGCGGTATAAAAACATATAAATACTGTGTTTTTTTTTTTAATTGGGTCACAAATTAAGTTACAGCGATTTTAGGGCAAGAATCTCAAAAACGCTCCCGAGGATGTAGCGTCCCGCTGTGACGTCATACGTCTTCCACCGCGCGACTCTGGCTATCAGTTTGTTTTTTACCACAGCCAATTTTATTTTATGGGTGTTCATTTCTTCATCATAACTTTCTTTTCATATTTACATTACAATATTAAGTTGCAGTATATTTCTTTGCGACTCTACTTTTTTACTCTGTATACATGACTTGAACAAGTCTTTTTATTTTTATCATAAAATTATAAATGCGAAAGTGCCTTTTTTGAGCAACTCTGCAAGATCTGCAAAAAGTTTATGGGCCGGAGGCTACTTTTACACACCGGTAAAATTTAAATTGAGTAGGGTAGGGAAAAGTAGCATATAGGTAAAATCTAGTTAAAATTAAAAACGAAAAACAAATGAAGTAAAAAAAACTATTTGACTCTTAATCCACACCCAACGGATCTCTGTCGGCCTATTGCTAATGTACCTACCATAGTTTCGCCGACTATTTTCACCGGACATTATCGCTTACTGTCGGATGTCGTCGGACAACTTCGTATGTTTCCGCGCGGGGGAGCGCGGGGGAGTGCGGGGGGTGTAGATTCAAACGAGCTAATAAAATGTTATTATTTTTGATATCACAGTTTCGTGTTTATGGGCTTATTTGCGGTAAATGGATGGAGTTAGAAAAGTTGGACTGACATAATATAAACGTTTTTGATTTTAGTCATCATCTAGTCATTCTTAGACCTAGTAAGAATGATCTAGAAATTTTGGCTACTATAATTTCCGGTTTTCTTTGTCTCACCATTTTTAATTTTCTTGCTAATCGATTGTCAGAACTTACATTTAGACAATTTTTTTTGTATAAAAGTCAAAATTTGTCTGCAGTCACCCGATTGCGATGAAATTTTGGCGAGTTGTAGCCTGGTTGACGTAGAAAAAAAACCGTCAGACTAATATCGACTTTATACCATAGCACAATGTGCCAACAGTACTAAATGATAAGACAATAATAATTATGTCATCTGTTAGTAAAACGGTGCCCACAGACACACTTGATTATTATGAGAGTGAGTTGGTTTTTTTTTGTTTTTTTTTTCTCTCTCTTTGGTTGCAACATACATACGTAATGTACCTCATACTGATAACGCTGTTTATCGAACATTGCGTTTTCATTTCGGTACTCTTAAAACAGGTGTTTAAATTTTTAACACGGGTCATACAGCATCCAGTGTACTTTTACTTGGCACAACTATTTGTTCTCGAACGTAACTCATCTACATTTTTTTAGCAAGAATTAGTTGCGCCCCGCGGTTTCATCCGTGTTCCCGAGCGATATCCTACTCTACGCGACCATTAAATTTTCTTAAATTTACTACACATTTTTTTTTCCGGAAGAGCCTTCTCCAGAGTATTCGAAAACTTTAAAAAAAAATATGGATAAAGTCGTCGTTCTCAAGTTATGGCGTGTCCAAGGGAAATAGGGATTCATTTTTATACGACTAGCTGCCCGTGGCTGTTTTACCCAAGTACATTTTTTTGCGTGGATCACTAATTCTTTTTCTAAAATAAAAGTACCATAGCATGAGTACTCCTTATAACATCAGCTATCTGCCAGTGAAAGTCCCGTCCAAATCGGTCGAGCCGTTTCGGAGATTAGCCGGACCAGACAGACAGAAAAACATTTTGATAACTGTTTTTTGGTATAAGTGTACTGTACTTGTGTGCATTTTACCACCTCTGGCCACATTAATAATTTTCCACGTTGCGATAGAAGTAGACCTATCAGGCTTAAAAAATAAGCCGTTGGTTCTTTAGATGAGCTATTTCTTTTCAGATATTAATTTAGGTAAAAGTACAGGAACAGTTAAGCTTATTGTGGATTATTGCACTATGTTTAAAAATAAACTTTAATCTGTAGATAAAAATAGTGATTCTTGCTATGTCTGTGCCTTAAGAGCATTAAGAACGTCTGCTGCACGCAAACAATTAAGTGAAAAACAATGTTAAAAATACATTAGGCGCCGATCCCACTGAAAAGAGTTCTAGAGTTCCGAGTTCCGAGTTCTGCATTCCGCGTTGACTGTAAGCTATGTGGGGCCTTTGAAAGTAAAAAAAGTGTATGATGTGTGATCAGTAGCGAATATTGCAGAACTCTAGAACTCGACTGCTTGCTGTGTGCACAATAGTCAACACGGAATGCAGAACTCGGAACGCGGAACACTAGAACTCTTTCTGCCCTGAAAAAATGGACTAAAGTGACAACAAAATTTTATTTAACAGTAACACAACATTTGACGACCAATAACCTAAACACACTCTGTATAGTTAAATAAAATTTTGTTGTCACTTTAGTCCATTATTATCAGTGTATGGGATCGGCGCTTTATACATTTTTAAATGCACACTATCAAAATATTTCGTAAATATCTCGATCCATCGCATCATATACATTCTAGAACCGCCAGTAGCGCCATCTAGCAGCTAATGCGCCAGGCTGTTACGAGCACTCTCTATTTATGGCTACACATAAACTGGAATCGCTCAGTCGCACCTCGGGAGCCAGCTAAGGGTGCCACCCGCCACCACCCTGTCATACACCATAACTCACTTATCTACACGCTGTGGTTCTGAAGACGTCAGGGCTCATAATAAGATTGTTATTTAATCACACGACAGTGTGTCAGCCTTGAAAAGAACTGTTGTATATTGTTTTTATATCTCGAAAACAGTTCTAACGATTTCGATGAGATTTGAAATTAGGGGGTTTTTGGGAGCGAAAAATCAAACTAGCTACGTCTCATCTCTATGAATACACGTTATTCCGAGTTTTCGGTCACCCAAGTACTATTACTTATTAAATAAGAATAATCTGCATGCCCAATTGCATAATGATCGTCGAGTAGTTGAAGCGTGAAGCCGTAACAAACAAACAAACTCACTTTCGTATTTAAAATATTAAATTAGGATTAGGATGAACCGATTTGAGCTTTTGGTCGTCCATAACTAGAATCTCTTTGATTTGACGGGCCAGTTGGCGCAGTTGGTTAAGATTCACCTTACGCGCTGCAGGTCGTGGGTTCGATTCCCACACAGGACATGACAGACATTTGTGTGCATGAACATGTCTGTATGTCCTAAATCTGGGTGTAATTATGTATATTAAGCATGTATGTACAAACGAAAAGTAGTATATGTATTATATCAGTTATCTGGTTTCCATAGTACAAGCTCTGCTTAGTTTGGGATCAGATGACCGTGTGTGAGGAATGTCCCAGGATATTTATTTTTTTAATTGCACTCTTCGTTTCCACCGATTTGATATCAGCGTTGGTACCATACAAGCTGTAGCACACCTTCCGACCGTCGGACTTTTAGGAGGTGGGGCGTCTTGCCGATGCCGTCGGAGCGTGCGTAGCGCGGCAGGACCGCCGAACAGATGCTGGAACAATCATGGTTGTTCCCGTTGAGGGTGGTAGTCAGCCAGGTACTATAAATTACCCAACCACCTAGCAATGGTTTCCGCTCGTTATTTTCTTCCAGATTCCTTCCTATTTGGTTCGTACCAGGCCCGTAGACTCGGGGTGATATGGAGTCTTGACTATTTTTTTTTTACTTTTATAGGCCTGTGTTTGACCGCAATCTCACCATGGTAAGTGATGATGCGGTCGAAGGTGGTGCACACACAAAGCCTAGAAGGGACTGGCTCTCAAGTGCAGCTATCGGAACTCACCGAAAGGTGCTTGGCGACAGATTTTCAACTTGAGGGTGGTAGCCAGCCAGGCGGGTACTACAAAGTACCCTACCACCGTGCTATGATTTCCTCACGATGTTTTCCTTCACCGAAAGCTCAAGCTCATTGCAGGATTCGAACCCGGGACCTTCATCTCGGTCAGTACCACTGAGCTATCATCGCCTTAAAAACCGAAATTCGTCACCGAACATGAGTTCTGGCTACGATACTGGTATCCACAGCATTCGACGTCAGGGCGAAACCCTAGGCTCCTCCGAAGGCCTTCAATAGAAAAGTATACATTTCTGATTTCGTTGCAATTTACTTACTAAGAAAGTAAGTAGTAAAGTAAATCTTTGAATACTGTCTCGTTGCAATTAATTAAGTGGAGATGCATTCCGATCCAGGATTAGGAAGGCGCCTCGTCGTCGCAGTCAGACTTGTTACAATGATTTGAAAGTAAAATTATGCCATTAAAACAAATCCTTCTATTTCTAGCTTTATAAAGATGTAACAAGAACACTATACTCTAATTTGATGGTAATTCGCTCATTATTATTCATGTTATGAAAGTTATGGTCGTAGTAATCAACCCAAATACAACCCAAATTCAATTTTGGGACAAAACTTTACATGGATAGTTGATTAGATAATTTTGGCCCTCATGCGTAAAAAGGCATAACTTACTTTTTGCAAAATTGATACTTTTTTATAGGATCAATTGTTAAAAATCCTAACATATTAATTATGATAAACCCCTATTCTCGCTGGAAAAGCCTATACGCTCCAATAAAAAATAATAGAAAATCATTTTTTCTAAATCTCAAAGCGGCAGGCCAACCACGCTCAATTTGGTCAGTGGGCTTTGAACAAGCGTGAAAACTGAACAGGATGAACAGGCAATGTTGCCGACATTGCTCACTATGATCAGACTGCGGCAGGTAATTGCCCAATCGAAAGTTACGATTCGTTGAGCAATATGTGCATCAATGTTGGAGGGTCCACATCCACACAGTCGTAGGTCTGCTGCTCTGTGCGTTTGACGAATGCCGTTTGTCATCCACCTATATTAAATGTGTGAGTTTGCTTTGTTTATTGGTTCATGGTTTTATATATAAAATGGACTTGGGTTTTATTGTATCTGTAACTTCTAGTCTTTTTACAGCTTGTTTAAATACTGCTACTTTAAAAAAATTGCGTTCATGAGGGATTTTATGTTTTTCGGCATAAAAAGTATGTAGGGTGAGTGGGGGAAGATGAAAAACAGGGTAACAAAAAAGTCATCCATATCGCCTACGCCAAAGGATAAACGTCGGAAAGATCTTTAGGAAGCTTAAAAATCAATGTAGCTAGTTTGTTTTGGTATCCGTACACACCCTGAGTCATGTAAGCGTAAGCCCTCAGAGTTTCATGCTTTGACATTATGTAACCAAGCATAGTTCAAAGTCTGCTATTCCAATTTTTCCAATGAACTATCAGTGGTGTAAAATTTTACGGATTTGATAGTTTTGGTAGTGTACTAATTTAATAGTGTCGATAATTATTAATTTAGTAGACAACGCACATTGGCTCAATGGCAATGGAGATGTAATGGGTTCGTTTCAGAATGACATATTTGGTTTAAAATATTATACATTATTGTGCCACTGAAAATATCTGTGAAAGTTGTATCGTCATCTGACGGGCCAGTTGGCGCATTTGGTTAAGATTTCACCGATCGCGCCGCAGATCGTGAGTTCGATTCCCACACAGGACATGCATTTGTGTGCATGAACATGTCTGTCTGTATGTCCTGAGTCTGGGTGTAATTATATATTAATTGTATCAGTTATCTGGTTTCCATAGTAAGCTCTGTTAGTTTGGGACCAGATGACCGTGGGTGACGAATGCCCCAGATTATATACATTATTTTAGATCTGCAACATTTTATATTTTCTTCTAATGTACAATAAAATTGGAAAGATCTTACTTTTTTATTGAAAATTAAATGGTCTATAATAAAGAAGGTTAAAAAGCGACTCATTTATACCCATAATTGGCATAAAATGCAATTCATTATTCTAACAACTTTATATTATACTATTGACCTTTAATATTAAATTAAAACAACACATTTCATACTTAAACAAACATAACTATAGTTAAATTATAAGCCTACTCTAACGCAGAGCCAAATAGGCAGTTAGGTTAGGCTATAAACTTAGACCACCTGTAGGCAGGTGGTGCAGATGTCCTAGGTACTAACTTAGCCTAAACTGGTCTACGCCAAACAAGGCATTACGTTAGACAACTGGTTATACACACTTATTAGTGTTTGACTTTCATGTTTTTTCTAGTTAACGAACTATTTTACGCTTCTTTGCTGGTGTTATTAAAATAATATAGCTGGGATATCATGCTTTCAAAAAAATATGGGAATCAAGTATTCTGTCAATTTAGATCGATTCTCACCGACTAATAATTTTGATATTAATTAAACTGAAACAAACATAGGTGTAACAATGTACTAGATGTATAAAAGAGTCTATATTTCTATAGATATAGGGAGCTGTCAAATGTCCAACACACATATGCAGTCGGTCATCATATAGGATCTATGTAATGCAGTTTATGCAGTCGTGGGTCACGTGAACACAAAATGTAATGGAACGAATTTCTTGAGTTTGCTCTCCGCGCGTAGTTATTGCCGCACGGTCATAAAGTTGTATAACCCAAATATTTTAATTTAATGTTTTATATATATTTTCTTTTTCAGGATTCAGAGGTATCGGTATAAAATTAATGCCCAATAATCTCATAGACATTTTTTTTTTCACATCTAAAACCGAACATCTTTTATTTTTACTGTTATTTTGTTCTAAACTATAATATTAATGTATATTTCTCAAAAATGATTTAGATTCCAATTGTTTTTTTTTTTATAACAATATGAGTAATAACAAACAATTATGTCCTTAACCTCAAAATACTAAGAAGTGAGCCTGAGTCCGAGGTCTACCAAAACTATTGATGTTGTTACAATGTTTTCTAGGAATTCTCAAGTTATAAGGTTTAACATATCAACCCCTATTCGTGTCATCGACGCAGGCGCAAGTGGCGAATTCGACGCGGCCTTGACGTCGGTCGTCGACTTGAGTGCTGTTTTTTATTCGCAAAAATAAGACGAATGCGCAAGAGCGAGATGGCTGCAATTTTTTTTTTATATTGATACTGTATCTAATAAGCATTATATCTTCAAAGATTAATATTTCATTCAAAAGAAAGCCCAAAGAAAATAAAATGTTTAAAAAACTTTCGCCATCAAAACTGACTCCACCCTGAAGGTCAATGGCCTTAGAAGCGTCATTCTTATATTGGCCGCATTTTGGCCGAACGAAACGCGAAAATTGTTTCTATCTTCCTCGCACTTATTGCAAGCCCCATTCATTTTCATGTGCGTGGTGAATACCGATTATATCATTCAGCGTTTGCTTTTGGAATTTTGTTTTAATGTGCGTACTTGTCAAGGTGTGAGTCACGAAAATTATCTGTTTGGCGCTTTGTACTGCATTCAAATAGGTTTGTTGTTCCAAAAATATCCTTTATATGAATTTTTATCACTTTTAAATTCTGAGCGGACGCAATGTGTTCGTGATTCCACGCACACATTGAAATCTAAATTATATTTTTGTATTATAATTTTTATGTTGTATAGGTACCTACGTTGTGGTAGGTCGCGAATTTTTACGTTTGTGTGCGAGCGGTCGGCGCATACGTGTTTCGGTTTCGGGATTCTAATTTCGAACCGGATTTGACTGGTTTTTTTGTTTTGATTTGTTTCTTGGGTTTGTTATTGGCTGATATAAGTAGGAGCTATCTAACATCTTGTAATTTATTGGTCAATCGCTTTATTATAGTGCTATTGGTCAAAATGTGTTATTTATTATTTATCTTTAATGATTTACCTACTAACAAATTATAATTAGCTTAGATAGCAAGGACTCTATTTCATAAATTAGGCTCTACTCAGAGCCTTATGCTTAATGCCTAGCTCTAAAATTTACCGTACCTTTAAAAAAACGTGTTTTAATTTAACAACTATGATAACATTTTTAATAAATGACCGACACCAGTGAGCCGTAAACTAAAATGGAATAACTGTAAATTTAACAAAAAAAAAACAATGAAAGCAAACAGTTCATTGGTTGGCTATAAAAATTAATTAAAAAAAGTTTGCATCCATCGAATCGTATATAAAATCTCAATGTATGTAATATAAAGCGTTCACACAAGGTGGTTGACCGGCAGCAACAATAAGAAGAGTCCATATCCCGTCACCTGCCGCTACAAAAACATAGTCTTGTGGTCTGGACCAGGTCTGGGGACCGGATCGGACCGGTTCAGTGCTGATTTAATGATAGAAACATGATTTTTAGAATTAGTCACACGATTTTTAGACGATAGCTAGATGCCATTTGCTATAAATTTATTTTTCACCTCAATCATAACTTCCAATGGTTTTTTAATTCTTATGATACGTGAAGGAACTTATATCCACCCTGTATTTAGATAGCCCCCTTAATCTAATAATATATATAAAATGCTTTTGTGGGTACGTAAATACGCAGTTTTCTCAATCACCACCAACTCCAATCAACTTCCCGTTGGGGTGGTAAATACCCTTTGGTCTCCAGGTGGTAGTAAGGTAGTTTGGTCGCGGTGGGTGGAAGGGAGTGGTTGTGGGTGGCGAAAATGTTAAAACATATATTGCTGTCCTTTTCTAACGCATGAGGACTTCTGAAAAGATCTCAAAATTTCTGGAATGGTCTAGAAAGTTCCAAAATGTGTAAAACGGTTATAATCGATCTGGAATGTTCTAGAAAGTTCAACAAATATCTGGAATGATCTAGAAAATTCTAGAGTGAATGCAAAATATTATAATCGATATAGCATGTTTTGAGAAAGTTCTACAAACTTCTGGCTTCATCTAGAAAGTTCCAAAATGTCCAAAACTGTTATTATCGAGTTAGGATGTTCGAGAACGTTCTAGAAATTTCCCGAATGATCTGGAAAGTTCCATAATGAGTGAAACGGTTATAATTGATCTGGAATGTTGTAGAAAGTTCTAGAAATATCTGGAATTATCCAAAAAAAATTAGAATGAATGCAAACTATTATAATCGATGTAGAATGTTTGAGAAAGTTCTACAAATTTCTGGCTTCATCTAGAAAGTTCCAAAATGTCCAAAACTGTTATTATCGAGTTAGAATGTTCAAGAACGTTCTAGAAATTTCCCGAATGAGCTGGAAAGTTCCAAAATGAGTGCAATTTATTATGATTAATTCAGGATGTTTGAGAAGGTTCTAGAAATTTCTAGAATGAGTGAAATTTATTATGATCGATTTAGAATGTTCGAGAAAGTTCTAGAAAATTCTAAAATTAGTGCAATTTATTATAACCGATTGAAAATGTTCCAGAAAGTTCTAAATTTTTTTGGATTGACCTGGAAAGTTCCAAAATGTTACATTTATTATGATCGATTTAGAATGTTCGAGAAAATTCTAAAATGAGTGCAATTTATTATAAGCGATTAAAAATATTCGAGAGAGTTCTAGAAAGTTCTAGAAATTTCTAGAATGATCTAGAAAGTTCCAAAATGAGTGAAATTTATTATGATCGATTTAGAATGTTCGAGAAAGTTCTAAAAAATTCTAAAATGAGTGCAATTTATTATAAGCGATTTAAAATGTTCGAGAAGGTTCTAATTTTTTTTTGGATTAATCTGGAAAGTTCCAAAATGTGTACGAGTATTGATCTAACTAAAAGAACCAAATCGAAATCGAAAATAGAAATCTATAATATCTGTTAAAAAATGTATTCTTATATATTTTTTATACCACTAAACATGCGATGTATTTTAACCCGAGCAACGCCGGGTTTCGCTGCTAGTTTTAATATAACTATCTAGCGCCTAATACTTTAGTAATAGCAAAATCACTGCAATCTGTTAAATATATAGTTTTGAATGCCCATGAATATAGCTCCTTTCTTTCTTACTCCAGGTCTGCCACAAGCCACAACCTTCGCTATGATAAAATAGCTTTATTTTTCATCAACCCACTAGATCACTATATTGATAAGTATTCTGAATTTCAATCTTTATTATGTTGTTAATACGGAAAACCTAAGTTATTTAATTTTCTTTATATATTTTTTTATACCACCAAGATGGCAAACAAGCATAGGCAAAACACTGCCTGTCATATTTATCCAATTGTGTAAATAATTTGAATACTTAATTAAATTTATGTAAACATCGCACAAATAATGTATGCACAAACGATACCCAACTAAGCGTAAATTGCAAAAATAACTATTCACTTCTCGGTCATTACCCCTCGGAACTAGAACCCCTCCTAGATTAGCAAACGGGAAAAAAAACTAAAATGGCGCATTGTTTTGCTTAAAGCCAGTGTTGGCACAAAGGGTGGTATTTCATGATTTTAGTTAGAAAACCGACGTTAGGGCTCCACCAATAGCTAGCGCCCCTGTCAGCGATAGATAGGGGATGATTGTGTATAAAAAAAGCATCAAGCGCTTCATAGAAAAAATGTTAAAGCGCTTTATATACATAGACTTTAGTTTTTTTTATGAAAAAACGCTTAATCACTTATTAAGATTATTATTTACCTAGATATAACTATTATACATATTTACACAACACAAAAAACAATGAAAAACTTTATTCAATTTAAAGTTACATAAAACAAATTTATTACGTAATCTTGAAAATCATCTCAAACCTACATCAACATTTAATCGTTTAAGGTAAGGACAGTCTATCGCTTAATTTTATCTATTCAGCGCTAAAACGCTTTAAAGGAGCAATCCTCCCCTAGTCCGCATCTAGGTCCCATCCCAGGCCTGCGTTTACACACATTATTGCAGTTTGATGAATTGCCCCGCGTACGTCGAGCGGTCATTCAACTTACGAATGATTATAAAAAATAAGAAAAGTGGCTTTTGACATTATTGCACGCAGGGTCCGTTGCGAGTTCCTATTCCAAGTTTAATTTAAATTGAGTATTTTTTTTATTGTCTTTGTTTTTATTGTGAGCAGATCTTGTTTCTAGCCAGTAAGTGCCTATAACGTGCTTTATAACGGTATTTTAAGAAAAAGTAAATAACTTTTTTCTCTCCACGACGTTCGGCTGTATGCAAAGCCCTGGAATGTTTTTTTTCTCTGTTTATTTATAATTTCTACCTGTTTGATTGTGTTTATTTCAGTGTTAGTATTAAATCCAATAGATTATTTTAATAATTTAGTAAATTTAACTTTTTGTACTTTGACCTGAATCGAGGTTTTTTTAGAGTCAGTTATATTTATTATTAGAAATTGTTTGGTTTCATGAAAACTGGTTATAAAATTAAGTAATGCAATTTATTATTGAAATCGTAATTCCACAGAATAAATAAATACTGTTTTTTTATTATAATAGTTTAGACAAACGTCAGAAAAACAGGACATTGGCATATTCCATGCTAAATTAATAAATGAAATGCGATATCTTCACGATATATTATCCCGAAAAGTTAAGCAGAGGAACTGAGTTACAAGTTCTGCTTATATTCTATGGAATTATGGTGCCAATGTGATAGGCTAAGAAATAACAGTGGCTCCTTGCCCGACCCAGGAATCAAACTCCAGATATAGGCGTCTCTGACCGGTGATATGCCTGCTTGATTCTACCTTGACCTTTAAATCCTGGAGTTGGTTTTAGCAGACATATCTTGAACTGACGTTATTAACATATTTTCGACAAATATGTAGAATATTGACGGGACCTTATTACTAAAACTCCGATGTCCGTCCGTCCGTCCGACTCTGTCTGTCAGTGGGCTGTATCTCATAAACGGTAATAGGTAGACAGCTGAAATTTTCGGAGATTATGTATTTCTATGGCCGCTATAACAACAAATAATAAAAATGAAATAAAATAAAAATCTTAAGAGGGCACCCATATAAGAAACTTCTTTTTTTAGAGTTTTTTTTTTTTCAAAGCAAGTTTGAGTTATTTAATATTGCACGGAACCCTCCATCTGCGAGTTTGACTCGCACTTGGCCGGTTTTTATTTATAGTATACGTCCCGCCTGATGATAAGCGGTTACCGTAGCCTATGGATGCTTGCAACATCAGGTATCACGCGTTGCCGTTCCTGCATCTCCTCGCCTTAAAAATCTCTACTGACCTCCATGGGAAAACTACGGCAGAGAGCTCATACCACAACTTGGGCGTCCACGCTAGAAAGTATCAGTCAGTACCAGTGGTAGAGTCAAGTGCCTTTCCAGCGATCAATCAAAAATATATATTTTTATTAAAGCATGACCAATGACCAATTTAAGGAGATGATAGCTCAGTGGTAGTGACGTCGGATACCGAGACGAAGGTCCCGGGCTCGAATCCTACAGTGAGCTTGAGCTTTCGGTGTAGGAAAACATCGTGAGGAAGCACGGTGGTAGGGTACTTTGTAGTACCCACCTGGCTGGCTACCACCCTCAAGTTGAAAATCTGTCGCCAAGCACCTATCGGTGTGTTCCGACAGCTGCACTTGAGAGCCAGTTCCTTCTAGGCTTTATGTGTGCACCACCTTCGGCCGCATCATCACTTACCATGGTGAGATTGTGGTCAAACACAGGCCAATACACAATAAAAAAAAAGAAAAAAAAATGAGCTGTCACCAAATTCATTTCAATATAATCTAGTCGAAGAGTTTTTTATTTGACAAGAGCTACTCTAAAACTACCATGTCGGATTTGAAAAATTGTTTCACTAATAGGAACCTACATTATCCCCGAGAGACTTTTTATCCCGGGAACGCGGGCTACACTACGCAGGACAGCTAGTTAGTTAATATTATTTTAACATTTGGCTATTATTAACCTTATTCTGGCTCGCAGTCATTTGTCTTCCGCTATCGATCAACAAAGACCAAACAATATCAATTAAGACCGTTCTCCATACTTACTTAAAAATTTCGAAATATAGTACCCAAAGTCATATTTAATACAATTTCCTGCATAAACAAGCCACCTTAACATTCAAAAACATTTAAACTTGACTTTTATCTTTCGAGTAATTACATGAAAAAAGTAGTGCAATGAACTGGCGTAACATAGCCTAACCTACGCCAACATGTCCTGCCTTGTCCGTGAATTGTGTGTGTGAGTGATTAGTGCGCGTGTGTGTGTGCATTTCGTGAGTTCATTCACCCTGCCAGTTGGGGAAGTTGGGAGTAGAGAAAAATTTAGAGTCGGTGTTAATGTTACATTTTATTCTTAGTAGAATAAAGGTACCTTTTTGAAACAAAATCAAACGTTTTGATTAGATTTTTCACGTTTTTTCTTGTATACTATGATGTCGATAAGCAAGCGTACGGCCCACCTGATGGTAAGCGGTTACCGACCCGACCACCCTCCCCAATAAGCTCTGGCGACCCTACTCACGCGCAGGAACACAACATAAAGTTATTTGGCTGCGGTATTCTGTAAGATGGAGGTACTTCGCCAGTGTAGCTGCTCTTTGAATGAAATGAGGCTATGCCCTTCCTACTTATCTACCTCCCTTAAAAATGGCCGAAAAATATACATACATACGGAGAAAACGAATTGAATTGTGACGCATGTTAAAGGCGATGATACCTTAGTGTTAGTGATATCAATACAGTAGCGAAGATCGTGAGTTAAAACTCTACACTTAGATTTCGGTGGAGGAAATCATATCAAGATGGCCTTTGGCCGGCGACCCGCCTATAAAACCACCATCCCGTGCAAGGTTCCAGCAGTTGTTCTACCGTTCAGTGCAATTTCCATAAAGGACAAACAGGCGCAGTTTAACAGACATATACGGAATTGTATTTGCTAAGATCTCTACATGAATGATGAAAAATGTTTCTTCGATTGGTCATTATTAAAGTTTTACTTACATTTTCCATTTGCCTGAAAAATTAATTCGGTGGATTTTATGTGAAAAATAATTATGTAAAAGTCTTAGGGAATTTGCTCATTAATAATGTGACGAAGAGAAAGACTGGATTTTGTGAAACAAAACATCTGCATATAAAGTACCTGAATAATTAAGGTCTATCCAGAACTAAAATATATTTTTATATTGTCTATTCTACTCGTTCCGCTGTTCGTCCGATATTTAACCAAGTCGCGGAGTAACATTTTTGCCATGCACGCACTTAACCACCCGTGTGTGCGTAACACGCACGCACACACACACGAACTCATTATACGTACGTACATACCGTATGTATATTGGGTGCGTATGATGTACGATTTTTTTTCTTAAGCCCTGCGCACACAGTCTTATTGAGTAAAAGTGGTTTTGATTTGATAATTTGGCCCTTCATAACACTTTTCATGTTATTGTGCCTATAAATGGGAGCCCATTTTGTTATTTTTACGAATATTTCTTGCGTTTTGTTTTATTACATCATTATCTATGCAATTATTTGAATATGTTATTTAGTTATGAATAAATAACGGACACCTGAAACGTATTGAATTCAAAATAAATACATAAATAAGTATATTATCTATCACCAATCACTAATCTAATATCACGTCTCAAAGGCGCCAAAAATCATATTTATTTATTTATTTAATTATAGACGAGCAGCTTGTAAGCTGATGTGTCTATTTCACACAGCGTTGAAAGTCACTCCGCACTTATACATAGTTCACTTTTCAAGTTTTTTAATCTTTGTCCAGATGTCCAATTTATTTTTAAAACTGTTTATTGAGGTAGCAGATACTACTTCCTCAGGTAATCGGTTCCAGTTCCAGACCACTCTATTACTGAGAAAGTGGTGTGCAGTGTTTGATTTAGATGGTGCACGATTGATTTTGTATTGATGCCCACGGGAGGATTTAGCACACACATTCATTACAAATATATCTTGTAAGTGAGGAAGGTTATAGTTTCCCGTGAGGATTTTGAAGGTCTCAATGAGGTCACCACGAAGGCGTCTTTCTTCAAGAGTAGTGAGGCGCAAAATGCGAAGCCTATCGTCATAGGACTTATGTCGTAAGGCGGCTGGTATCTTGGTAGCTTTCCTTTGGACGCTCTCAAGCAGATCGATATCTTTCTTAAAGTTCATATAACTACTTAATAACAAATAAACGCAAAAAAAACGATTAAAATTGGGAACAACCACATCAGTTGTTAAAATGTAATTTGAAATGCTAATTTAGAGTAGATACTTACCGTCTTATTAATAAATAAGGAGTAAGTCAAGAATAGTTAAACCTAGGATTAAAATATATCCGTCACTTTCTAATGTCATATAAACAAAAAGGGATGAGGCTATCTTAATACCTGGTTATTCCAAGACTAACTTACACCTTATTTATTAATAAGGGGGTTAGTGTTTAAAATCTTACTTTGTGACGAACGGACCTACAGACAATCATGAGTACAGTACTGATTCGAATAACATAGTAAGAGTTGAAAAGATTATTTGGATTGATAATTTGGTTTTGGTAAACGAAAACATCACGAGGAAAACCACATGCCCGAGAGAGTAAACTTGAGTCAAATCTCGGTTATGAGTAACGGTGTTTTTACTTTTTAACCGACTTCAAAAAGGAGGAGGTTATTATCAATTCAGATGTTTGAATGTTTTTTTTTTTTTTATGTATTTTCGGGCATAACTCCGTCATATATAGACGGATTTGCAAAATTCTTTTTTTGTTCGAAAGGGGTTTATTCCGAAATGGTCCCATATAAATTTCATATAGATGAAACTAAAAATTCAAAAATAAATTAACTTTTTAACAAAATAATAAACCGCCTTCAAAGTACACTAAAAAGTATGAAATAACTCTGATCGAAATATTTTCTATAGAACACGTCATGCGATTTCGCTGACTTCAAAACAGTGTCAGATAAGAGTTATTTCATACTTTTTAGTGTACTTTGAAGGCGGTTCATTATTTTGTTAAAAAGTTATATATATCAGAATACATACAAAATATATCAGAATAATTCAAAAAATATATGAAGATTCTACAGCAAAGATACAAACAGAGAGAATAGGAGAAACATTTCAAATAAAGAAAGGAGTGAGACAAGGGGATCCTCTATCTCTCTCTATCCTCGCGAAAAACTAAATCATTTAAGATTCGCAGACGACTTAATTTTGATTTGCGAAACACCAAGCGAATTACAAGAAATGTTACTCAAACTAGAAAGAGAAAGCAAAATTGTAGGCTTGTCTATGAACACGGATAAAACAAAATTTATGTCAAATCACATAAAAACGCCTATCTCACTAAACAAAAATAATATAGAATACGTCGATCAATACATATACTTGGGTCAAATTATATCACCAGAGGACCAAATGCAAAAAGAAAAAACATTAGAATAAGCAACGCATAGAAAAGGTTTTGGTCCTTCAAAGAGATTATGAAAAATCCACTCATGAAAATGAAGGAAAAAACCAAAATATTCAACTCCTGCATACTACCATGTCTGACGTATGGATCCCAAACCTGGAACCTCACTGATAAATGCAAAAGAGCACTCAATGTCTGACAGAATAGCATTGGAAGAGAGCAAATAGAGAGCAGCATTTTGAATATCAGATAACAAGATAAGGTCAATCTAAACATTATTACAAAAAAGCCAGCGACATCTTTCCTAGAAACACAAGGAATCCTGAAAGACTTGTTCTCCCTGTAGTGCCCAAAACTGCAATGTATTTAAATAACTGTTACGCAATGTGCATCACAATTTATAATAGTTTACCAAATGACATTACGAAATTACCAATTGAATATTTTAAATCCAGACTTCAAACATGGCTTGGCGAGAAGAATTTCTACTCAGTTAAAGAGCTTCTAACAAAATAGATTTACTTTACGCACAATTTCGACATTTTATTTAATTTTATGATTGAGGACATTTGTAGTAATATAATTTGAAATTTTATGTATTTTGTTTTATGAAGCAAGCATGCCTGCGCGCTGCAAATTTTGCATGCCAAAACTGGCAGAATATGTGATACTATATATATATTAATACCATGCCATTTGTTACCATATTCTCGCAAATAAATATCTTTATCTTTATCTTTATTAGACGAAAGACTAGAGTTACTGATGTCACATATACAGTAAACAAACTCAAATGGAACTGGGCAGGTCATATGATCAGAAACAAGGCAGAAAAATGGTCCAGGAATGTCACCATGTGGTACCCTCGTGAAGGGAAGAGAAAAAAGGGGAGACAGAAAAAAAGATGGGAGGAAGACATTAGAAAATAGCCGGACTATTATGGAGAAGAACAGTCAAAAACAGAAAAGAATGGGAAATTCTGGGGGAGGCCTTCACCAACGAGCAATCTGATATAAACGTTGCAGAGGATACAAATGCTGCTGATGTCACACAAATAATATACAATAAAGAATAATTATAATTACAATTGAAATTTTAATAATAATAATTGATTTGATTAATATAAATAAATGCATGTAATAAGTTAAAATTATAATATAAAATGTAATAATGATTGTGTAATGAAATGTACTTATCAGAAATAAAAGCTTTTTGGATATGATGTGGTAATGATGTAAGAGGTTCACCGTTTTCAAGAAACAAATATGAGGTGCCTTAACTTAGCACGGTGGTAGGGTACTTTGTAGTACCCACCTGGCTGGCTACCATCCTCAAGTTGAACTTTCACTTGCTTGTGTACACCGCACCTAACGCATATCAGTTTGGGCGTGATATCCGTCGGTGTGGCCGCGCATCCGTTCACTGGCTCATTGTTTCAACTCCATAGCTTATTATATTTATTTTCGCTATTTTTACATAAATATTATATATAAAATACAATAGGTTTTGTTCAAAATAGTGCTCACAAAACATACGTCTCATCAGCATCAAACTGATAACAGTTTTCTAACAAACTGTCAAATGCCAGCAATTATTATGAAATTATTATGAAAGGGTACTAAAATATACTTTTTTTTGGACGCTAACCAGTAGTGCCGACTCCGTGGGTGCTCAGGAGCTCCAGCAAGAATGCCAAATATTGAGTGCTGAGCACCTATGACCGCAGACATTAAAATTTGTCAGTAATCGGTTTTGAGCAGGTTTTGAGCAATATCTCTACAACCTCACCCGCTCGTGGGGCAAGACATCTAAGTACTACTTCTCAGATTATTATATTTTCTTACGTATTACGCAAAACTGAATGCCCAGACTGTCTTCGAAAAAACAAGACTGCGCGTTCTTCGCGAAAAAAAACCATTCATAGTAGCACCAAAGACACTCCTCTCAACATCCTTGGTGTCGATATTGCGAGTAATTTCCAGTTTCTAGGTTATTTGGAGAGCAAAGCCAAATTGTCTTCAAAAAAGTTGGGTGTGCTAAATAAGGCTAAGTGATACTTCAAGACACTCCAGCGGCTACAGCTTTATAAAGCGCAGGTTAGGCCGCATATGGAGTACTGCTCGCACCTCTGGGCAGGCGCACCCGCTTATCAGCTTGATCCACTTGCCTCGGTGCAAAGGCGGGCCACTCGTATCGTTGACGATCCCATACTCACTGACGGTTTAGAACCTCTCAGCCTTCGGAGAGATATAGGCTCGCTCTGTGTGTTCTACCATCTGTATAATAGGGAGTGTTTGCAAGAACTCTTTGACCTGGTGCCATCATCACCTTTCTACCATCGATCTGCTCATGAATTTGTGTAAGCATCTCTTGGCTGGTTGGTAAAAATGTGTGTAAGTATATGTCGTCATCATGATTTTTTATCTCAATAAGTGATGTTGTGAGTTCACTAGCATAAATCATATTCTAGATAAGTAAACTACATTTTCATCCTCATCATCACACTCTCAAGAGTAAGTTACTGAAATCATACCTAGGTTCCATCATACAGAGATACAGTATATATATCAACATAGCTATTCAACATTAAGTCATAAATCCTGGAAACAAAGGTCAATATACAATGCCCTAGGCATAACTGCTAGTACACTTTAGGCTACTACTGTAGTTAAACGACAAATAGTGGTGTAAATTTTGCTGTCCCTTGTAATTAGGCGTGCTAGGTGGAAACCATATAGCTCTACATCTCACTTATGGGTTATGGTACAAGTTACAAACTTCTAGTTAGATTGATCAATGTAAACAAAAGTCTAGTAAAAAATCTGTAATAGTGTGCGCCTAGCGCGATACGTTGGCAATTTCTTTATCAGCGCAGTATTTCATATTCATATTCTGGCATCCTTCATGACAGACATGTAAGTCTTCAAAAGCTAACCGCAGCGGAATACAGTTCGCTCCGTGTACTATTTTACTTTTTATTTTCTAGCAAGAAGCTAGTTACTCTTGGACAGCTTACCCTGGGTTTTTTGGGTCATTTAGGTAGCGTAAACGACAGATAGTATTACACTGAAGAGTTAGTAAATAGTAAGGTAAAAGCATTCGGAGTGCGCGTGGTCAGTGAATAGATTACATCGAGGAAGTTCAGGTTAATTGTTCGATGCTAGACTATAACAGCTCCGATAGGTAATATTCTGGACGAATTGATAAAGTCTACGTGCTACTCGCATATGCACAGAGAGTAACATTGTATATGCTTTGACGGCAGGACCTAAGGCAGATGGTATCTCGTCTCTTATAAGTGCTGCCACGAAACGGGCTAGAATTGGCTAGATGACTAAAAAAATCTATTTAGTCCGTCTCTTACATTATCAAAAAATATTAGACACGTATTTTTTCTAGATGTCGTGTGTTGAGGTTCCACGTGACGTCGCGAAAGAAAGACAAACATTTTATTATTGCGCGCAGTTGGCAGCACCTTCACACACACTTTTTAGTTACACTTTTTACTCTAAAGTGACGTCACGAGCTCCCACTCTCTGTCTATCGAACTTTAACTTTCTTTATCTTTGTAAGTTTTTTATGATTTGGTCTTAGATGAAGGATAGAAGTAGAAAGTTCTAAAGCTATGGATTTGGTAAAGCAAAAAATACGTGTCATTGTCTGTTAGCAGGTTATAGGCTGTTAGCAGCTAATTCTGTGAAAATGGCCCCTTGGGAGTACATGATTATAATAAACTCAGTATTCCGCTAACTCCTGTGCCATGCACGTATAATTTATTTCGGTGGTCGATCCCCTTATTTCGGATCCCCTCACATTTCGGTGCTCCAATTAGGGCTCGTCAAGTTGATCGTGTCGTTAAATGAATTTAATGATCTTCAACACGTACCGACTCGTTTGATGTCATGTTAATAACAATCAAACGTTTGTACGAGTTTATTTTGTCGGTAGATAAGTTATTTTATATCGCTCGTTAAGGCCAGGTCTAAGCTAAAACTGGTGTAATAATAGGATATTTCTATACATTTAGCCACTTAACATCCGGAGGAAGACTGAAAAAGAGGTGAATGGATTGTGAAATTTGATATGGGTAAGAAAGGAGTGGATGCTGGTATAATGGATGTTAGAGCCGAATGTATGAAGCGTACATATTGCGCCGATCCCAAGTGATGGGGAACAATGCAGGGTGATGATGATGGTAACATCCCATTGTGACATGCTGTAGCACAAGCCTTAAACAATGCTATGTTAAAAAAAAAAAATATGTTAAATGGGCTTGCGTTTGACCTTCGCCTGACCCCATGAGGAGTTATGACGAGGCCGAGGATGTAGCACGCTTACCCAGAAAAAGCCTATTCACTCTGGCCTTGAATAAATCTAGGTTATAGGTGTCGGGAAACACAGACCCCGGAAGAGAGTTCCACTCCTTTGCTGGTCGTATAAGAAAAATGCCACTAACATCTAGCTTCCGCGTTAAGTGCTACAACTGGCTTATCTCAAGGCAATCTATGGCCTAGTGTATTCATTCTTCTCAGTCGGGTGTCTTGTCTTGGTCGTGGTAGCAAAAGATGGTGTACGTGGAGGGTCTTCAACGCCAATGTTCTCCTTTACTAGGGTTACTGCTTTTGCAATGCTTCTCCATTCATGGCGGTTCGTAGCGCTGCGAGAACACTGTACCATGGTAGATTGGGTTACCGTCCTGATAAGATCAGTCCAACGAGTGGGTGATCGGCCATGAGATCGTTTGCCTTCAACCTGACCCTGGACAACAAGTCTCTCCATCGAGCGTATTCATTACTTATTACTTTTTATTTAATTTTTAAATATTTAGTAGTTCTTTTAGTTATGATTTTAATAAAAAAAAAAAAACAATCAATATTATTGTGTAATTTAATGCAGACTCATCATTTAATGCCAAATGTCAGGCTAGTGCAGAATATCAGCGGTTCGGCGATATGCTTATTAACAGCCATGGCTGAGCACTAGATCTTATTTTATCTGCTTTTCTTTCTCATGTTGTTTTATTATGCTATTTTTAAGTTATGGACAAATAAGGTTCATTAATTATTAAAAAAATTGGGTTATATTGGACCATTGGGAAAACAAAATAACCTCCTTAGAATGAACATCAATAAATAAGTTTTCCTTTTTAGATACCATTAAAAAATCACTACTGAATGTCAATCAAGGATTTGACAAATGTCGCAGCAAAAGTTCTACTTATAATAAAACAGTAAAGTGAAGATGACTTCCCGCCAGGTGGAAGATGTTCACGAGGCTCTGCTGAGACAGTTGCTGGCTGACTCTGGTCTGGACTGCATCAGGTCACCTCATGTGTCCACTGAGTTACCTTCTTCTTCAGGAGAGAGCGAGGAACAGGGTATTGTACACACGGCTACAGATCAAGCTATACATTTCTAGTATAAGCTGACCTCCCATTGTACGGAAATCCTATACAATGCGAGATCAGCTTAAACTGGAAATGTATAGCTTGATCTGTAGCCTTGTGTACTACCTTTTCTATATGATTTAAATTTATTATTGAAGGTTTTATTTAAGGTTAAAATCAGTTCTAAGATACTCGTACTGTATTCAGACTCAGAATAAAAGTGAGGTGTAATCCTTTTCAACACCTTAATTAACCAACATCCTTTCAAGTCTGTTGTCATGTAATTTTTGATTCATTGCTTTTATCAATGTATTGTTGGGTGTCTATAAACTTAAATGATTTTCTTCTTCCATAATTCCATCTTTCTTTTTCCATAAATTGATGAAAGGGTGTCGAGGAAAATAAAAACGCTTTGGATGGCAAAAGGAGGAATCAAAAATACATGTTTTGTAGGTAGATAAACTTCACTGTCCTCTCTCACGTAGGAAATAGGAGAAGGTAGATAATGATCACGTTTTATAGATATTGAGTGAGGTCTTTATTTTAAACAGGACCCTGTGAAGAAGAAGAAGAATTAAACCCAGAACATGTCACAGAAGAGGTAGAGCCAGCGCAAATAGAAGAAGAACCTCATGAGGAACTCCCCGATATATTCCCAACTCCATCTCTACGGAGAGTATTACCAGACAGAATAAGAAAGATAGAAGAACAAAATAGAATTCACGTGCTCCCAAAGAAATTCAGGACTGGCATAGATCCGGCATCTATACCGAAAATAGCAGTAACAGCTCAGCAGAAATACATAGATGCGTTGGCTGAGATTGTTGGCTGCAAGATGTATAAGAGCAGTTTGGCTGAGTTTTGGTTTTTAGACACGCTGGCTAATTTGCTGAGGAGGGCGCAGGAGGATGAGCTGGACAGGTGTAGGTTCTTATGCCATTTGATTTTACTACACCTAGATAGATTTATGATTCTAATTCTATGAGTCTTAGAGTGGAGACCGCTCAAAAATGTGATGCCCACAAAAAAGTGGCTGGACTGGGCTGGATGCGGGTGGTAAGAATTCGGAAGGAGTGGCGCGTTTTGGGAGAGGCCTATGTCCAGTGGACTGAGACAGGCTGACGATGATGATGTTTCTGTTTAAGGCTAATTATAAAGGTGCTTAGCAAAGGCAATAATAGAACTTTACGGATAAATATTTCGTGAACGTCAAAATTTCGAGTCGCATTTTCCGAATCAATCAAACAAATCTTAGATGATGGAAATTTTTAGATGCTTATAACTTTAAAATTAAATGTTGTACTTACGTAAGCTATTTATGAACAAGTTTAGTACAGTAGTACCCAACTGATATGGCTTACCGATGTACCTGCGCAGAAGATACATTTTCAAAGCGCGGGAAACGTTATTGGTCGGCAGCTGCCGCCATGTTAGCGCGCGCCGTGCGGAGGGGCGTGACTTGCGATTGAGACGGAACTAACAGCTGCAGTGTTATGAACCTTATAGTAGTAATCTAAGGTTGATTGTAAGTTTTAAGCATTCTTTCGTTAATCTTCGGGGCCATATTTTCATTTCTGTGCGAACGAAGATTCACGACGCGCCATATCAGTTGGGTATTACTCTACTACCTACCTAATTTTGGAAATTGGCCCCTTAATTTTGAGCTGCATATTTCAGTCAATCAAAGGCTATGGGAAAGGGAAAGCATGTGGGTATAGGGAAGCACATAGTTACCTTTATGTAATGAAGTTTTATTTCAGCAACTCAAGCAGTGCTTATTTTATGGTTTTGCGAGTGGATGAAAGAGATTGAACAATTCGATGCAGCTGATCGACAACGGATGATGAGGCGCTTTCAGGTGAGATTATATTGAGGACAATAGGTCTCAATCCAAGGTTTTGAATTTTAAATAATCTGATATGTTAGTTGTTTGAGGTGTAAGTCATTAAGTAGTTAATAATGATCATTGTAGCGACATCTATCAGTTAGGTACGATGAGATAGTTCACACACAGAAAGATAGATGGAGCTACAACATCGCGTGACTTATGCCCGGTTTCAATAAACAAAAACGAATCGTTTTGCTTACCAATAGTAGGTTTTTTTATTGCCAAACTGGGCATATAGATCATTTCGTAAGCTAATTTTACCTGTGATAGCTACTTCCATATGGGAGGATCTGCTATGCAAAGTTTTGAGGTCTTTGCTTCATTATTAGTAAAGATATGAGTCTTAATTTTAATAAATCTTAACCGATACCGGTCCGTAAATTATTGAAACCGGGCCAGAGTTAATTCCACGATCTGCATTTTATTCAAGTGTCCAACATGTACAGTGTGACCGCGGTCCCCAGCCACGATGACCCAGCCTGGCGGAAGATCTTCCCTTTTAAATTACTCGCAACTCTCGCCATCGACGGGGAGTCCATCCACACACATTGAAACCAGAATTGTTTCAAACTGTCCAGGCTAAAAGGAATTTTCTTCCGCGGACGCTCAGACTGTGGAATGAGCTCCCGGCCGTGGTTTTTCCAATGGAGTACAGCATGGGGTTCTTAAAAAAGGGTGTGAAGCGGTTTCTTCAGGGTCGGCAAGGCGTGAGTGAGGGACGGTTTTGCAAGCGTCCATAGGCTACGGTAACAGCTTACGGCAGGTGCGCCGTATGCTTGTTTGCCAGATTAGTGGTATAAAAAAAAACGAGCCATCCAGCCTTGCACCTCCATATCCATCCTCCATGTCTGACTATAGCATCTATTTGAATTTACGGTAACAGCTCTACTTGGTCTAAAAATCCTTTATCACCACAAATCGTCGCCAACATTCGGTCAACGTATGACATTGTTACCATAACTTCCAGGACAATATGCTAGCAGCATCTCAATTCATAGCTGAAGAGAACCACCTCCCAACACCAGCGGAGGTGGGTGTCACCTACGAAGCCCCTGTTGACCCTGCGCAGAGTCGTGACACGATGTTCAATGCCCTTTCAGACTCTAAGCAGATGGTGACATTCGAAGGAGTGGCCTATGAATGCTCTTTAAGGGATCTTACAAAGATCATTCATTATATTTTTGATCTGTGAGTTGGTTTTTAAAATGTGCTTTCAATAGCTAGGGGAAACGTAACATGGACTTCAGAAATACTCGTATAAATATGAAACTAATGTGTATGTTCGTAAAAATGATCCCTACACGGATTTGGACGATATCTGGCTTGTAGAGTGAGGTCATGCTATCTTGGATTAACATAAGTTCATCCTGTAAGATGTCTTGCGACGAGGCTGAAACTTTTTTTCATACGACACAGTCGGATTACAATCATACGGCCCGCCTGATGGTAAGCAGTTACTGTAGCCACAAGGACGCTTGCAACACACGGGATTACTCTAACGACTGTTCCCCATCTCCAATGAGCTCTTTCACTAATATGAAGAAACAGAATCCCTGAGTGGTGAATGGAGTTCAATCCATAAAAGGATAGGCAGGAGTCAATGAACCATTGCAGCCTTTTCATATGTGTAATTTTATTTATAATATCACTTTCATATAGTCCGCATCATCACGGACTTTTTGAGATAACTTGAAAAGTCACGATACACATAATTCATTTCATTTCACTTCACTGATGCACATGGATTGATCTTTATTGAATAAAACACCACCGATAATATACAATAACACTCAAAATACACGAATTTATGAAAATAAAAACGAAAACGCAACGTCACAAACGCAAGTTCCCGCCAAAAAGTCTAATTAATACTTATTATTTTATACCAGTTTCAGCACAGATTACCAATACAATCTGGTCAGATCTGTGTTCACGTTCTCCCCTGAATATAACCTCATTGACGCTCCGAGCCAATTACAAAACCCTAAGAAAATGTACACAGTGCTCAAAATAAAACCGAAGAAAGATAAGCCGGTCAAGAAAGACCTCAAAGCCGTTAAGAGCAAGAAAGATGTCATAACAGAAGAATACTTGGCTTTGATGGAGGTGATGTTGCCTATTTAAAGATATGTTAAGGTAGGCGGCTGAGCGCCTGATGGTAAGCGGTTACCGTAACGTGTAGACGCTTGCAACACAAGAGCATTTTCTACTCCATTACGTGCTGATTCTGTTGTTTACAACTAAACTAATTTAGTCTCATTATAAATTTCTTTTATATCGAAATTTAGTGCTGTCAAATTAGTCAGATTATTTATTTTCTATATTTTATTTTTGTCACTATCAAAATTGGTGACGTCTACCCGCAAATGAAAACAGCAAAGATTAATTTTAAAGCTTTATAGAAATATGTTCCATCCTTTTTCAATAATCTTTGTAAAAAAGAGATGTGATTAAAATTAGTTTAGTGCGATTTACATCAGAAGGCACCTTTCACGCATTATTATCCAAATTGACAAAACTGACAATATTTCACCGCTAGAGGCGCCACCAGCACATAGCTTAATTACTTACAATTATTTTTAATGCCCAATGTATGCCGTGAATAGAGCTTTGAATAATGTTTGAATACGTAAATACTTAGCTTTGGAATATCAAAATTATGAAAATATTTATTTTTGTATCCACTATACTTGGATTAAGAATTTTGTTTTGCTTTTCTGTATGAGTATTGGTAGCGCCATCTACATATCGCTTTGCGTTTTAGCAGATGCGACGTACAGTATACTACCCCAAAACAGCCGCTTGTAAAAATATTGTGTATGTTCAAGCATCACTCGAAAAGAAATGGACCGATCGCGTTGAAACTTGTGCGAAGAGACGCAGGTACAGGTCCTGCGTCTCTTCGCATAGAGCGATCCCAAACTAAGTAGAGCATTACCTGCTAAATGGTGCTACTACAAATCCTATTCATAAATAGATATATTACTAGCTGTACCCCGCGGTTTCATCCGCGTTACCGGGATAAAAAGTAGCCTAGGTCCTTCTCCATACCATAGGCTATGTGCATGCCAAGTTTCAACGCGATCGGTCCATTTCTTAAGAGATAATTTCCATGAGTTTTCTACGCTAACTTAATTTACACTCGCTAGCGACTACCGTGAATATTTTGTATGACGAGCAGCGCCTCTAGTGGACACTTTTGGAAGCATATCATACAACATCTTTCACCGTAGTCACTTGCGTGTGTCGATTACGTTAGCGTAGAAAACTCATGGTAGGTGTACAGGATGTTATCATTATCTTTTCGGATAAGACACAATTTTCTTACCACCCTGTCTTGAGACGCGTTACAGACTAGGTCTTATTCTTGTAAAATGTTAATTATCATAACTTGATTATTAATAACTTTAAAGCCAAAATGAATTTCTGTAATAATTATTTCCACAGCTAAAAGCGAAAGAAGAGCGCGAATTGGAGGAGTTAGAAGAACTCGATCGTGAAACTTGGAACCGCAAGAGTCATATCCTACCGCTTGTGTTTGCTGCTAATGATGCGTTCTTCGACAAATACTGGCCACCACCGGCACCCGAGCCGGAGCCAGAACCTCAACCTGATGTTAAGGGCAAGGGGAAAGGAAAGGGGAAGAAGTGATGATCATTTTGGATTTAGAGGAAGTGAAGAGAGATTTTGACCAAAATCAAGACATATTTTATTCTGACAACCGGTTCGGTTAAAAAAAAACAGTACCCAACTGATATGGCTTACCGATGTACCTGCGCAGGAGATACATTTTCAAAGCGCGGGAAATGCTATTGGTCGGCAGCTGCCGCCATGTTAGCGCGCGCCGTGCGGTGGGGCATGACTTGCGAGTGAGACGGAACTAACAACTGCACTGTATTATGAACCTTATAGTAGTGATCTAAGGTTGATTTGTAAGTTTTAAGCATTCTTTCGTTAATCTTCGGGGCCATACTTTCTTTTCTGTGCGAACGAAGATTCACGACGCGCCATATCAGTTGAGTACTACTGTACAGGTATTTGCTTTTTTGGCTTCACTTCAGTGTTCCGCGTGCTCCATCTACTTCTTATTCTGTATAATCTGGGAAATTTCTGGTCAAAGACAATAAATACAGAGGTCAGATTACAATATGTTTTATTCATCTATATTACATCATATCACTGACAAAAATGGTATTCAATGTACAAGAATAACGTCTTTCTATTTTCACAAGTAAATATGCAAAATATTTTATATTGAGAATTGTGCTTAGTATAACTAACGAACGGTATATGGGAAGGCAAAAGTGAATTCATTGACCGTGAATTAAAAAAAATTGATATGGAAATAATTATTCCGTTTGGAAACTAAAAATTATGCTCCTAAACAAAAATCAAGTCGTGTTAATCGAAAATAAAACTTAGTAATCATTAGTGCAGGTTCCAAATTCAATTGTAACTCAAAACTTGACTGGAGCATTGGTTGACATTCTAGAATACAGGTCAGTTAACTAAAGCACGTTCAACACATTTACACGTCTCGCTTGTGTAGTGTCTGAATAAGCGCGCGGCGTCACGTCGCACTGCATACGCATCATGAAAAGCATCGAACAATTAACCCAAAGAAGCGTAATGACGTTCATTTTGTTTGATTCTCTCTGATTGGCCGAGTCACGAACACACGATGCAGTGATTGGTCCTTACTGTTCAAAATCAGTGCAAAATCACTGACTAGTTGCGGAATTTGATTGTTCGGTATTACTAAGGGATTATTTCTCGATGATGAAAAGTCTGCCCGTCTCTCTCGCGCACGGTCAAGCTTATGAGTATGAAGGTGACAGTTATTGTTTTGCTTTGGCTCAAATATAGAGTGGTATTTTTGCATTCGTCCATTTTTTTTTTTTTTTTTTTTTTTTTTTACTGTTTATAGGCCGTGTTTGACCGCAATCTCACCATGGTAAGTGATGATGCAGCCGAAGGTGGTAAGCACACAAAGCCTAGAAGGAACTGGCTCTCAAGTGCAGCTGTCGGAACACACCGATAGGTGCTTGGCGACAGATTTTCAACTTGAGGGTGGTAGCCAACCAGGCGGGTACTACAAAGTACCCTACCACCGTGCTATGGTTTCCTCACGATGTTTTCCTTCACCGAAAGCTCAAGCTCATTGTAGGATTCGAACCCGGGACCTTCGCCTCGGTATCCGACGTCACTACCACTGAGCTATCATCGCCTAAAATTGACTGATTGATTAGAAGCAATAATGTAATAAACATACTGTATCGTGAAATTGCATATGTGTGAGTACTGTGAACGTGCCAGATTTAGTTAACCGAACTATACGGTCTGTTCTTTACACGAAGACCTATAAGTGTTTTACGTGTCATTGAAAAATGAACCTCATACCTTCACAATACGGTTCATTTGTATCATCATAAACGATTTTGACGACAAGCGATAAGGTTGATTTTTCTATGACATATAAATACCGTAGGTTTGATGTATCAAATTGGGAAATCTTTAATCAAATTCATATATGAAAATACCTTCTGCCTTCACTGTACCTTTTAAATCTAAATAAATGGCGTTTATACTAGGGGTGGGCGTTGAATGAACGAACCGTTTTTTTAGACTGTTTATTAGGCGTCAACGGTTCGACTAGTTTACAGTTCACATATAAACTAGTTTACTCATGAACGACATTACATGCGTCGACTTGATTTCGCGTGGTCCACTCACGACGCGACGGAACAAGTGATTACGAAGATTGCCGAAGCAATGCGACGTGCGTGCGATCCGCTTGTTATTGTTTTTTTCTCTTTCTCATGCAGAAACGAATATGTTCATGTCATCTCATATCATGTGAATGCTGTCAAATGTAAATAGACTCTATAACAAAGTAATAGATACGAATCTTTAATTGGTTAAATAATAAATATTTTTGAATTTTTATTCCGTTATTTGTTTAGTCCTGATTGAAATGCATTACGTGTCGGTCAAGGTCAAGTGTTATAGGTTATTATTATAAATTAGGTAATATAAGACAATGTAATTCAGAAATAAGTAAAAAACTGATTGTAAATAGTGTGTAAAAATAGTGTAGTCTGTGTTTGACTGGTTATTTTAGTGTAAATATTAATAATGTCGGTTCGTAAAAACAGCAGTGTTATTTGGCACCACTTTGAAAAAGACAATGGAACCTATAAAGCAACTTGTAATGAATGCAAAGACACCTATTTTAAGTTTGAATCATCAACCGTAATTTGGCGGTGTTTGGAGGTGATGACCAGTCCGGTCTTCCATCCAAAGGGAACATTTCAATTCGCAGGTACAATTCGTTGACTGATAGTTGATAAGTAAACAAGTTTTTAACTAAAGGACATATTCCGATCGTCCACTAAACTGTAGAACGCAATTCAGTCTATGATAAACCAGTCGAAAATTAAACTGTTTTATGAACTAGTTTATCATAGACGGTAAACCAGTCTCGTTTCGTCGACCGTAAAAACGTCGACGACCCACCACTAGTTTATACATACAAATTGTATTAATCTAAACTTTAGACATTGATTATTTACATTTCCTTAACTATACATCATTATATCACTATTAACTTAACATATTATATTTGGTTCAAAAAAGAACTATAATTAAGCTGATTTAAAGTTTTTAAAGTAAAATGAGCAATATACTGTACATTTTCCATTTACGTCGACTTATTTTAAACGATTACGTTTTTAAATAGTTAATGAACGGTAATAATACATTATGTTATGATACATGTGTGCAAAGTTGGTTATTAACAGTCGAGGCAGTAATAAGCGCGTGAGCTGAGAGTGTAATAAATCAATGCACACGCGTGTCATACGACGTTTTTCAACACACTTGCGAGGAAAAAAACAGACTTGTATTTTGCAATAAATGTCACTTTACGAGCGAGTGTGTTGAAAACGTTATTATAATTTAAAGTACATAATAAAATGGAAAATTAAAATTATAAACCAAACAGTTTGGAATCACAATCGCACGGAATTTGTTCAGGGCCTAAGGCCGGTCGCACTTTGGACGCGTTTTCGTACGAATTGGAACAACCCATCGATGAAGAATCCCTTTAGAGTAGTAATTGAACAATCAAATTCCAAAACTAGCCAGTGATTTGTCACTGATTTTGAACAGTAATGACCAATAACTGCATCGTGTTTTCTGACTTGGCCAATCAAAGCGCATGTGTCCTTGTCTTAGCCAATGAGAGCGCATTGTCGGCGGTGGGAAATTGGCGGAATCCGGCTCGAAGGACCAAATGTAGGGGACGCGACCATTGTGTTACGACTGCTGAATAATAGACTTTTGTAACACTTCAATAAATGTTTATTTCGTCTAATATTATGCTAGATGGAGAAGCTAAATGAATGCGAACGAGTTGCTGACCGGAAAAGTACGGTAAATGCACACTTGGTGCGGCCCCGCTATATTAATTGTTGGCTCAGCAACACGGTGTTCGATCGGAATTACATCGAACAATATTTCAACCAAAATGAATGTAATTGCGCTTCTTTGGGTTTAATGTTCAATGGAGCAACCTAACCGTACAAAGAACGAAGGCAAAGGAGGCTCTAATTGGCTAAATCAGGGGTCGGTACCAACTCGCACCCAATCTGCGCGCTCTCACAGTACTTCGTACAGTCAAATTCGTACGAAAACGCGTTCAAAGTGCGACCGGCCTAATAATCTTAATATGGCCAGTAAATAAATAAAAATCCTGGGACATTCCTCACACGGCTAACTGATCCCAAACTAAGCTTGTACTATGGAAACCAGATAACTGATAACTTTTTGCTTGTAAATACATACTTAAAATACATAATTACACCCAGACTCAGGACATGCAGACGTGTTCATGCACACAAATGCATGTCCTGTGTGGGCATCGATGGAATCTTAACCAACCACGCCAACTGGTCCGTCAGATAATGTGTTTTATAGATAGTCCTTTTAATTTTAAATTAAACTAATAATATTAACGTTTCGAGACCTATGTATAATTGAGACAGATTGCATTCAAAGACACTGAGATCGTATAGTTAACTCCACAAAATTATGGTGCTATACAGTATGACCATAATTTTGTGGAGTTCTTCTACTTCTTTCTGCTAATTTTACTAACTCCCGAACTGTTTGTGATGGCTTGAACCCTGGGATGTACAATCGATAATAATCTTCAACATGATCACTATAAGACTACATTTTGTGTGCAGTGACCAGCGGCTACAAGTGGCTGAGACAATATAAGCAGAAAATGCGCAAGAAACGGTTTTTGTTCTCAAATGGGCAAGACGGGCTAAGATGATTGCGAGCGAAAAGGTTTCAAAATCATGTTTGAAGATTGACGGTATACTTTTTTTGTTCGGGGGCGGGTACCTAAGAACTTTTGTATCCTATTCGGACCAAGAGGAAGCCACAAACTAAAAAGGCTAGCGGCCTGAAAAAAATCTATTTAGTCTATCATTTACATTATCGAAAATATTAGACACGTATTTTTTCTTTTGTCAATCAATCCAAAAAATCACAATTCAAATAGACGTTCGCAGGCACTTACGAAAAGTCTCTAATACCGGTTCAGAAGGTTGAAATGAACAATATAATTATGATCTGTTGAAGTTCCCCGTGACGTCACGCCATGTTACACTTTTCCCGAACTTTGACTCTCTTTATCTTTGTAATTTTTTTATTGATTTGATAAAGCAAAAAATACGTTTCCAATATTTTTTGATAATCTAACTGACGGACTAATTAGAATTATAATTTTGTTATCCAGGCGGCATCCCTATTCTGATTTGCGGTATATGTAATTAACATCTCAGTATCTTTGCGCACAAAAAGCTAAATTAAATTAAAACCACTAAAACTGGCACATTGGTGCCGATTCTGTTATAAATCGCACTAAACTAATTTTAGTTACATCACATCTCTTTCTTAAAAACACTATTGAAAAAGGATAGAACATATTTAAAGCTGTCAAATTAGTCTTAACTGTCTTCATTTGCGGGTATTTAGACGTAACCGCGATAGATGGCGACTAAATTTACGTTGAAAACAAGCATTGGACTAATTTGACAGGACTACATTTCTTACATCCTTTTCTTATGTTCTTTGTTAGAAAGAGATATAGTGAGACTAGATTTAGTTTAGTTGTAAACAACAGAATCAGCAATCTATAAATTTCTAACACAGAGGCAGAAAATAAAAATCGAAAACAGTAAACAGAACGCGTTATAAATTGAACTTTATTACAATTAAAGGTACGATTGAAATTAAACCTTATGTGGTGGGTAATAAAGTGCATTATTGTTTAAACAGTCTTCATGCTATGTGGTTGATTATAGACCTAGCGGCGCTATAAAGAGTCTCTATGACGAAGTCTTATAGTTCATTTTAGCGTAGTTTTTGTATTTCATACTTTAGCTATAGTTAAGTTTGACACCCCATGTGTCAGAAAGAGACAGATATAGGACATAAATGCTTATAAATCATAAAATACCTAGCATTACACTATTTAAATACAAATGAGTTTTATTCATACTAAGTTCTGTCCCAAGTTTTCACGGGGTCTTTTGTACCCCATCTGGCAGTCACATGGTTAATCTGTTTATTATATAACATGTTATTTCATATTGCACATGTTGAAGGCTAGAAAGAGCCAGATATCATGTTTTCTCTTTCTATAAAGGTCATTAAGACCAAAATATTTGTACAATTTATTTTATACTTTATATCTACTGAAATAAAGTTCATTATCGAATAGACAATAAAAAAGCTGTTATTAAATCCTAAGTAATTTCGATATAAATACAATTTTGGCATGTCAAAACTAAATTGAGCAATTTTTGGAATATAAATGGAGCTAACGAATGTTTATCACAACGTTTAAATAAATTAAGAATATTTTTAAAGTTTTGTATGAAGCTACGAGAAACTATAATGTCAAAATAACAATCTACAGTTATATTTTTCGAGTCAATATTAAATCTATGGAACTGTATTAAATTTAATTTATAATGAGAGAAATACTTAAATATATTTTTATATACAACCAAATCAACTATATTTAGAAACTACATATATATCGCGACCACAGACATAAATCTAAATAGATAACGCAAGTCCCTCCATCCGTGTGAAAACCAAGCGTGTAACTTTTTTTGTACCTACCATAATGTCACAAGATTGATTTATTTAGGCTGGCATTAAATGAAGCTATCCTATTTGTCAGCTAAACACATCCCTCGCTACACATCTCTGGTGGACAGGCAGCCTTATACGAGTTCCCTGTCCGCGCGAAACAGTTTCAAAAGAAGAACATTGTGCCCTATTTTTGCACAGATTTTGACACGCGAAGTATCTATATAGATGTATATCTGTGATCGTGACCATAAAGTAAAGGGACCATAGATATATATTATTATACATACTAGAAATGCCATTTCTCTTAATTTGTATGTTTGAATGAGATTCACTCACAAATGCAGAAACCTAAGGGTTTTTAACTCACGTTTAAGATAATATTAATAAATTACGTTCAATTATAAGAATCTACAACGGAATTTATACCATAATCAAGTGTAATTAAGGTTCTATTTTGATGAACGAGTATACCCAGGCTTACTTTTCAAGGGATATCCGAATTATCAGGGGTTATTGTACTTACCATGAACGTATACTATAAGACTAAGAAATCGCGAAAAAATACTTTACATGCTAAAGATCAAGGCTGCGTGAACAAAATGTATAAATAAATAACCTGGGACATTCCTCACACACGGTCATCTGATCCCAAACTAAGCAGAGCTTGTACTATGAAAACCAGATAACTGATATAATACATATACTACTTTTTGTTTGTACATACATACTTAATATACATAATTACACCCAGACTCAGGACATACAGACATGTTGCACACAAATGCATGTCCTGTGTTGGAATCGAACCCACGACCTGCGGCGCAATAGGCGGAGTCAACCCGCCGGCGCCAACTGGCCCGTCTATACGTCTGGCAACCAAAGTCAAAGCCATTTGTTCAATTTAGGCCCTAGTAGGGCACTTATGAAGGTCAAAGCTGCTGAAGTTACCACCAGTTCGTAAGTCGGCCTCCAACTGACAAGAATCCAGCTACCATAGAATTAGAATATTATAGAGCGACTATACGAGAGTACGGTCTGTGAGCACCGGTATCTCAATGCCTTGAAACGAAGTATAATTAATGCCAATTTCTCGTTATTTATCGATACGTTTACCAAGAACAAATGACAAGGAATACATATCGACGTTTTGTCTGACTGTAAATTAACTAGTGTGCGATATATCTGTGAATGCATCTATATGGAAACTGCTTTTTTTTACTCTTTATAGGCCTGTGTTTAACCGCCATCTCAACATGGTAAGTGATGATGCGGCCGAAGGTGGTAAGCACACAAAGCCTAGAAGGAACTGGCTCTCAAGTGCAGCCGTAGGAACACACCGAAAGGTGCATGGCGAGATTTTCAACTTGAGGGTGGTAGCCAGCCAGGCGGATACTACAAAGTACCCTACCACCGTGCTATGGTTTCCTCACGATGTTTTCCTTCACCGAAAGCTCAAGCTCATTGTAGGATTCGAACCCGGGACCTTCGTCTCGGTATCCGACGTCACTACCACTGAGCTATCATAGCCTTAATAGCTTAACCTTGTTAATGCTATCACTCTATAATATTCTAACTCTATGCCGGCTACAAACTCAGAAGAAGTTGGTCTCATAGTAAAAGTTTTTTATAATGACTAAAATAGAGGTTATTTTAGTCATTATAAAAAACTTTTACAATAGACTTTTGGCGGTAACTTGCAGAGTGACGTTGCGTTTTCGTTTTTATTTTCATTAATTCGTGTATTTTGAGTTTTATTGCATATTATCGGTGGTATTTTATCCAATAAAGATCAATCCATGTGCGCCAGTGAAGTGAAATGAAATGAATCATGTGTATCGTGACTTTTCAAGTTGTCTCAAGAAGTCCGTAATTTTTTTAGTACAATGACCACCATTGTAGTAAAACATGACTTTTATGGACGCTAACTGACTGAGGACTATGTGAAAGTGATTTATTGTTACTAGATCCTATAATATCAGGGCCTAAATTGAATAAATACTTTTTGAATATAACTGGAAATTGGCAAAATACACAAGCCGTGTGACGCAATTGAAGAAAAAATCAAAAACCTCTAATAATTTGGCAACCTTTTGAAAAGTACCTGAATACCTATTTCATTTTCATTATAGTACGCTATTAAATTAGCGATGAGTATTCTTGGCGCAAAGTGTACTATCGCAACAAATTATGTTATGGAATGATATTAGTAAAATCCCTGAGATCCTATAAGATGAACCATGATTCCAAACAACCGATTATTTATACACATTTTTGACGTAATATACATAGTTTTCGAAAACTAATATTGGATGTGGCCGTAAAACGATCCTATAAAACGGGATCGAAATAAATATTGACCATTTCTTGAACATGAGTTAATACGACCTTTAGTTCATAATAATGATAATAAATAACAAAATGGCACATGATATATTAATGTGGCTAGTACCTTATATGGGCGTCCGGAGGCACCTGGCCGGACGGGGCTCCGGACAGGTCATAAAGCTGTCCGGATCCGTATGAGGGTCCAGTTATAAAACCAGAATTCCCAGGTATCAACTGATTACCGGATGCAAATCCGGATGGCTGTCTATACAGGTGTTCTGGTGTGAGTCCGGTAGGGGGTTCAGACGGGTATGGGGATAGTCCGGGCGTGATTCCGGGCGGATGTCCGGGTGTGTGTCCGGGCGGGTGTCCGGGCGGGTGTCCGGGCGGGTGTCCGGGCGGGTGTCCGGGCGGGTGTCCGGGCGGGGGTCCGGCCGGCGTCCGGGCGGGCGGCTACAGCAGCGTGCGCCGACAGTCGTCGCGGTAAACGCCCGCTGTACCCCTGTTTCATGTTTGCCATCTGCAAATAAATATTTCAATCATCTATAATTAATTATGTAAATAATTAAAGTACCAGCCATCAGATACAGGGACAGGGTACAACTTAAAGGGACAAGGTACAAGTTACAGGGATAATGCATAAGTTACAGGGATAATGCATAAGTTACAGGGATAATGCATAAGTTACAGGGACAAAGAACAAGTTACAGGGATAATCTACAAGTTACAAGGTACACACGGCTACACACCAAGCTATACATTTCCAGTATAAGCTGATCTCGCATTGTATAGGATTTCGGAACAATGGAGATCAGCTTATACTGGAAATCTATAGCTTGATGTGTAGCCGTGTGTACAAGTTACAGAGATAATGTACAAGTTACAGGGACAAGGTACAAGTTACTGGGATAATGAACAAGTTACAGGGATAAAGTACAAGTAACAGGGATAATGTACAAGTAACAGGGACAAGCTACACATTACAGGGACAAAGTACAAGTTACAGGGACAAGGTTCAAGTTACAGGGACAAGGAACAAGTTACAGGGTCAAGATACAAGTTACAGGGACAAGGTTAGGCACCAGACATACAGACACATACCTAGCTTTCTGCAGCTCGATCTGTCCCTCGAGCGTCTTGGCGAGGTATATGACGAACAGCTGCGAAAGCGCCACCCCGAGCGCCACTGATGCAATGGTGTAAAGGTTGCGTTCAGCCCATGACCGTACTATCTCTATGCATCCTGATGTCCACACGCGTTTACTGGCTTCTGCTACCTGCCAAGTCAAGCCAATTATTCAGTTAGACTCAGGAATGGCAATAGATAAATCATTAATATATACTAGAAACAGAAATGGCCCGAGTATTGAACCCTGGGGAACCCCTATTATAACCAAAGAGCTTTTGGATGTAGTACCACAAATTTCTAATTTTTGTTGATGATAACTTAAACAAAATAAAACAAGATCACGGGCAGCTCCACGAGAACAATAAAATTCAAGTTCTTGGAGTAAAGTATGGTGGTCAACGCAGTCAAAAGCCTTAGATAAATCACATGGGATTTAAAATTTAGGTGTCGGTGCCATACTCTGTTTCTTCGGGCGTTGTGATGAAAAAACGCATTGTGATTACCGAACGTTAAAATGTCAACATTTTACGAACGTTCGTAACTTATTCACAATAACACACAAATAATGAGATATATAACAAAGTGAACATACGGGATAGTTCTGCACGCCGTAACCGCACATGATATTGACGAGACCCGACGATATGTCGGTCGCGTTGATGCAGCACGAGAACGGAACCCCACACCTCTCGACCGACGGCGAGGAACAGTTGAAGTACTCGTTCTTCGACCAGTCCATGTACCCGTCTGACGTTAGCCCGCAGCAGTGGAACTGGAAAATATGATTAAAGTATTAAATTAAATTTTGATCTCTACGATATATCAGCCAAGTTAGTGCTTGTAAGTAAATAGCTAAACAGCCAGCTGTATGTCTATGCAGTTTGAATTGTTACTGCGGTCTAGAGTTCTGCGGTCAGTTCTATGTGTGTTCTCCTTGACCACCGCGGTCATTATATGCAATGATCAAAATGGCCGCATAGATTACAGTGAACGCGGAATGCAGAACTTTGACTGCTGAACTATAGACCACTTGCTGTGGGATCGGCGCCTTACTCACGATATTTAAAACGTTATTTACCTGACCATTAGTTAAATAGCGCCCTAATAGGGCAATTATGAAGCCCTTTGTCTGTATTTTATATCAGTTATGTCTTATGACGTTCAAAGCCACTGAAGAAAGAGTCAGCCTTCAACTTAAAAGTCATCAAAAACAGAGCAAGAATAAAAACAATGTTTGACGAACTAATTATATTAGTATTTTTATTCAAATGTTTAACAACCGCCTGGCTGGCTACCACCCTCAAGTTGAAAACCTGTCGCCTAGGACCTTTCGGGTTGTTTCGATAGCTGCACTTGAGAGTCAGTTCCTTCTAGGCTTTGTGTGTGCACCACCTTCGGCCGCATCATCACTTACCATGGTGAGATTGCGGTCAAACACAGGCCTATAAACAGTAAAAAAAAATGGAAAAATACCTAATTTCCCGGCTCCTCTCTGCAATATTGATGCTCAAAACTGCTGAAAACCAAATATAGAGGTGACTCACATCACTCTGCGCGAAATCAATGAAGTTCTGCAGATCGGGATCGTCCCTGTAGGCGTGAACCACTCGCTCGGTGAAGCTCTGCTCGAGCAGGCCGTGCAGCGACCGCGGGAACACGAACCCGCACACCGCACCGCCCATCTCCACCAGGAACAGGATCAGCAGGCACAGCGAGTACTGCAACCACACCGTTACAGTATTACCCAACTGATATGGCGCGTCGTGAATCTTCGTTCGCACAGAAAAGTACGGCCCCGAAGATTAACGAAAGAATGCTTAAAACTTACAATCAACCTTAGATCACTACTATTAGGTTCATAATACAGTGCAGCTGTTAGTTCCGTCTCACTCGCAAGTCACGCCCCTCCGTACGGCGCGCGCTACCTTGAAAATGTATCTTCTGCGCAGGTACATCGGTAAGCCATATAAGTTGGGTACTACTGTACCATGTACAACGTGCAACAGGAAAGGTATATCCATAGCAAATAAAGATTATGATGTTGGTTTTAATTCAATAAACTTGGAAGCAATTTGACATGAATATTTGAGTAATTTATTTTCAGCTGAAACTTTTTATAGTGAGTCTATTGAAAAGTTACATTTGGGGTTGCATTTGTCAGAGGACGCAATTTTATTTTTTTGATATTAGGGGGGTCAGTTTAAAGTTAAATCCAAGTTTGTGGGGTTGCAAACGTTGTGCCACGGCCGCCATCATGAAAAAAGGGATTCAAATGGTTTTTATGGTTTATCTGACGAAATATTGGTCTCACAAAAAAAATTAGTCAAAATTTTTTGTTGCAAATAAGTTTTTTGCTCGAAAGTGGCGACCAAAAAACAGACTTGTATTTTTTTAAGGAGATTTTTTGATAATAATAAACCACACAATGAGCATGTTAACAAACATGGCGCGTAGGTTTACTTTTTTTAAAGCAATGCTCTGTCATACTGCTTTACCCGTTTAAATTAATTGTCAACACACATATCAATTATATTGAGGTGCAATCTTAACATAACCGGCATTATACCTATCATAAAACTATGCGGTAATGTAAAGTAAAGCACTAGTGTGTAATAAGCAGCATTATGATACTAAAAACGGTGCAATAAATGTCACTTTCCGAGCAAGTGTGCTGAAAATAGTACATTATGATACATGTATGCAAAGTGTAATCAGCCCTGAAGCGCTAAAAATACTTTTTCAACGACTGCGATAGGACCCACTCGTTCGTGGCGCCAAAATAATATAAATATAAATTATATCTATACTAATATAATAAAGCTAGTTTTTTATTTGATTGTTTGTTTAAACGCGCTAATCTCTGGAACTACCAGTCGGATTCGAAAAAGTTTTTCGCTAAATAGAAGCAACATTATCCCCGAGTGCTATAAGCTTTTTATCGCGGGAACGCGGGTGAAACCGCGACCTTTAAGGACTGAGTTTAAACCCGATAGGATTTCCTTAACAAGACTTACATTCATATCACTAGAGGTGTGTAACTCAGCTCTGAATCAGCTCAAATGGGTTTGAGCCGTTGAGCTAAAGCTCAACAACAAAATGACTAGCTCACGGCTCAATCGGGGTCATATTGTATCTGTGACTCCCTCCACAGATTAGTCTTATGATACTAATCTACAAATTATTGTTTCTTCTAAAACATTTAAATAATAATGTATTAATCGAATTCAATAAATAAATATAAAATATTTAACATAAATAGATAAAAATATAAAATGACTTAAATGATTCCAACTCTAAAGTATGAAAAGAGTCGCGGCAGCTCAGTCGGCTCAATTCGACGTGCGGCTCGCATTGACCGCGCACGCATATCGTGAACTAGAGGTAGTCAGTGAGGTAGGTACAAATTGAGCTGATCTGCGAGCTGACTCATTGAACCGGCTCAAGTGTGTGAGCCGTGAGCTATTATGCAGCTCGAGTATTTTTGATGAGTTACACACCTCTAATCACAATTGACGGACGCTTTCACTTTATGCAAGTGTTGAGCGATTACAAAAATACTAGGAACATAAATAGACCATTCGTTCTAAAGTTCTACGGGTAGCATTTCGAAAATAGGTTCGTAGTTTTGTATGTCAGTTTACAGCAAACTATAGTGCGATTTATAAAAATACTAGTAACGCCATCTGTTGGAGTGACATTCCACCGCATTTGCATACAAAACCAGATAACTGATATAATACATATACTAGTTTTTGTTTGTAAATACATACTTAATAAACATAATTACACCCAGAATCGGGACATACAGACATGTTCATGCACACAAATGCATGTCCCATGTGGGAATCGAACCCACGACCTGCGGCGCGATAGGTGCCCTAATTAGAACAGCGTCTCTCGCGGATACCCTAGACCAGTGTTTTTCAATCTTATTGATTTCGCGATCCCCTTTCAAGTTGAAAAATTATGGCGACCCCCTTGTCAGACAGACAAACAATTTATAAATTAAAATACTATGATACCTAATGATTTTCTTTATTTTGATACCTTTACTTATTAGTCTGCAAGAATCCGCGAGAGGTTTGCAAATAAGTAAGAGGTAAGTTGGACGCCCGCTTGCGCGAAGTCTGCCTGCCTTTTTCCTTCTGCCGGCGACCCCCCGACTAAGGTTTCGCGACCCTCCTAGGGGTCGCGACCCACAGATGGAAAAACACTGCCCTATACAACATCTCCCGTACAACATTTTTGAAATAATATCTATACTAATATAATAAAGCTAGTTTTTTTGTTTAATCTCTGGCAGTACCAGTCGGAATCGAAAAAGTTTTTCACTTAATAGTAAGCTACATTATCCCAGAGTAGGCTTTTTATCGCGGATACGCGGGTGAAACCGCCGACACAGCTAGTATAAATATAAAAACTCCGGTGCCACACCTTTAAGAACTGTGAGTTTAAATTCGATATGTTTTCCTTAACAAGACTTACATTCATCCTACTAACATTATAAATGCGAAAGTTTGTGATTATTGATGTATGTTTGTTACTCTTTTACGCAAAAACTACTGAACGGATTTGGATGAAATTTGGCACACAGATACAATATGTTCTGGATTAACACATAGGATACTTTTTGTCCCGGTAAAACATACGATCCCTAGGAAAGGGAAAGAGGTAGTTTTTTTTTTTACCACTAAGGTGGCAAACTAGCATACGGCCCGCCTGATGGTAAGGAGTTACCGTAGCCTATGGACGCTTGCCACACCAAGGGTATCACTCGCGCGTTGCCGACCCCGAAGAAATCACTTCACGCTCTTTTTGAAGAACCCCATGCTGTACTCCATTGGGAAAACCACGGCGGGGAGCTCATTCCACAATCTGAGCGTCCGCGGAAGAAAGCTCCTTTGAGCCCGCACAGTTCGAAACAATTCTGATTTCAATGTGTGAGGATGGACTCCCCGTCGATGGCGGTAGTATTTAATATTTATCACAATTGACAAACGCTTTCACTTTAAGTGTTGAGCGATTTCAAAAATACTCTTTGTAAAATCCCTCTAGTTTTTAGTAACGTATAGTAGAGAGACACTAATTCGAAAATAGGTTCGAAGTTTTGTATATCACTTTGCAGCAAGCCATAGTGCGATTTAAAATACTAGTAACGCCATCTGTTGGAGTGACATTCCACCGCATTTGCATGCAAACGTCGGCGTTTATAATTTATTTACTAGCTGCCCGGCGCGACTTCGTTTGCGTAATATCCTACCCTATACCCTACCCAACCCTACCATTCAGTTTTCTTAAATTTTCTAAGTTTCTGCGCAATTTTCCGTACCCTACCCTACCGTCAGTGGCGTAACTATACCATCTGGGGCCCGTGGAAAATTCTTTTGATGGGGCCCTATCAGTAAAAATCGTCACGTTGTACTCAGTTTAATTTTAATAAACTTCGATATTTTCAGCGTACTCCTCAATTACACGTTGTATATGTCCCACTAATGGCCATAGGCCTCCTCTCTTAGGCGAGAGAGAATGGTCTGTAGTCCCCACGCTAGCCCAATGCGTATTGGAGACTTCACATCCATATCCATAGAACATAATATCTCAATTCATTCATCATCTATTTGCTAGCTTTTCGGTGAAGGAACAACATCGTGAGGTCTGTAACTCTACAGACCTCACGATGTTGTTCCTTCACCGAACATAAAACACCGAACAGAAAATATTTTTTTACATTGTACCTGAGTAGGTACAATGTAAAAAAATATTTTTGAGCTCGCGGCCTCTTGGGCCGGGGCCCTCTTGTTATAGCGTGGCCAGGATAGTAATAGGGTAAACGCGAAGCGTTCGTGATTTAGCATGATTAGCCATTCTTAATCGATCGGCAAAGTTAAGCTGGGTGAAGTGAGGCCGGTGACTGCCTAGTGGTATTTCAAATCGAGCGTTTCCATGCTTCAAAAGACACGTAAAGCCGTTGGTCCCGGTTATCACTTAATTGTGATAGTCGTTAAGCTAGTTGCAGGCCTCCTAGGCGGCTTGAAAACTCCAACAGTAGGTTGACTAGTCTACTTCCAGCAATCCGCAGTGGGTACGCATGATGGAGTATTTGCCAATTCCTTTTCACCTTCATTTGTGAAAGGAGGCCTGTGCTCAGCAGTGGGACATTATAGGCAGCTTTTGTAGCTGTGACTCTTCTACTCATTGGAGTTATGAGCCGTTATAAATACTCACAAATTTGAGCAAGCACGTGTTCTCTCTGAGCGCTCCCACGCACCCCGCGAAGCTGACGATGAACACGACGCCGCCCAGTAGCGCGATCAGCAGACTTATGTTCAACATCAAGTCATATACTGTGTCCAGCTGCAATGTAAAACATAACACATGTCAATTTGATCAATTTATTTGAAAAACTGTCATAATGACAGGTGACATTTAATGATTTAAAGTTGTCGAGATCTAAGAGGCCCGTTTTGACAAGACACCTTCTCTTCTTGTCCCACTATGTTCGTCTCTTGCCGTCTTATTAATAAATAAGGTGTAAGTTAAGTATAGGATTAAAATATATCCTTCACTTTCTATTGTCATATAAACAAAAAGGGATGAGGCTATCTTAATACCTGATTATGCCAAGACTAACTTACACCTTATTTATTAATAAGGGGGTTGTTGTTTTTTTTTTCTCTTCAAAATTCTAAAATAGTGGCCACCTTGACGTCGTAGTAAATGTCAAAAATAAAATTCTAATTCTTTGTATATGACTTCATGCATCCGTTAACACAACACCATTCCTTTCTTTCATTCTTTTATTTATGCGATGAAACATTGTTATTTTTAATTGATTAATTAATTAAATGTATGTAACCAGTCCATTAAAACAATCAGCCTTATGCACATGAATGCAAGCCAATTGACTGACATACTACTTAAAGATACATACATACTACTCACAACAAATTCATCAAATCGGAATCATAATGACTCACTTTTGTGAGTGACATCAGTAGGGCTATTTTAAAACGTCGGAATCGATATCGGATGCGGATTCCAAAAATTACGAGGCGTATTTCAGCAATTGCTATTTTAATTTCCGAAAACTTTTCGATGAATCGAATTGATATTTCGGTAAAGAAACATCAAAAATATTCGAATTCGGAAATTAAAAAAGCAATTGCGCAATATCGCCTCGGTAGTTTTTGATTCCGTTTCCGATATCGAATCCGAGCGTTTTAAAATAGCCCTGCTGGAGTTGTAAGAAATCCTATATAATCCATTGTTTTGTTTTTGAAATCGTAATTATGTTGTTTATTTAGTTTTGAATGTGTATCTAACTCATCAAGCATGAGTAATCAGTGAAGTGGGAACTGGCTACCATTGAAATCTCTATAGAACAGTAACTAAATGGCAGATAATATTAAACTTTGTATCATAAACTTCAATGCGGAGCTTAGCGCACTTTTGCTGTGGTTCTCCTTAAGATCCTACGTAAGCACATCAAAGATATAATTGGAAGGGAGCCAACTAAAAAGCACTATATGTGCACAGCATATACTGAGCTGCATCCCTGTCTTTCTATTACTTTGTTTTCTGTGTAAAGTCCTTGTATGTTCAGTTTGTCTATTGTATGTGTGTGTGGGACAAATTATACATAATTTAATATACCTTTATGAGTCCAGTAGCTTGCCATTTGTCAATAAATGCATATAATCCTACGCCTATTAGTAATCCTCCAAATAACTGAAACAAATATACACAACAATTAAAAACAAGGTAAATGAGGGGTAAACAGTTATATATGTTTGTACCATTTAATTTCTATCAATGGGAAAATATCAATATTATTGTTATAATAGAATTTACTAATGGTTATCCTTATATTCATTAGCATTCTGAAACATCCATCCTTGACTGTTTGACGATCCGCATGGGCGAGGAAAACAATAGAAATCAATTGTTATTTTTTAACCGCAAGTCAAGGGATAAGGTTTAGTTGTACTTTGATGGCCATTTGCAGCGCTGCAGAAGCTTTGCAAAAAGTCACTCCGGGTGCAGGTTTTTACTGTATTATATGTATAAAGATGAGTGTATCTATCTGTTAGCAGTACACACCTGTACCAGAAAAAGTGATGTAAGATTCATTAACATTATTTGGAAAATAAAAAAGCTAAACATACTCAGATTGTCCAAAAAATATTTAAAAAATGTAACCTTGCTGAGTTTCTTCTCAGTTGAAGGCCGAATTCCGAACCGGTGGTAAACAGGTTAATGTGACTTTCATAAGTGCCCTTTTGGGGCCTTAATGTAATAAATGGCTTCGACATTGACTTAACTGATTATGATGTAATTTCCAACATTTAAAAAATATGAAATGACAGTGTGGGAAACAATGATATTTCACTAATACCATGAAACAATTGATAAATAGTTATGATACAAAATAGCCAGAACATACTATATGAAATGTTTTTTTTATAGGCAAGATTTGAAAGAATACAATCTAAGGTATTGTTTGAAAACAAACCAAAACAGAGGTAAATATGACCTTATGCTTGATGTTTATTAAAGTATTATTTAATTGTATCATGAGGTCAGGAGATGGGTCATCACCTTATCTCACATAACTTCCCAGAACACAAATGTACTTTAGAAATGTACAAAAAATACGTAAATGAAAAGTACAATTTACATGTACATGAACAATGGTTCAATATTGTGATTTGCGAATTGTTATCGCAAACGGATGTCACTAGAGAGCTGTGAAATGGTTGTTTTGTGTATACAAATTCCCATACATATGTTTAGAATAATGAATCACACGATTATATCATGAACAATGACCTGAGTACTTCAATTCTTTTTTACTCTCTATAACTTTATAATGTGAATATACCACTCCTATATAAATTAAAAAACCTTCATAAACAAATATATTAACTTTATAACACTTATTACTTACCCAAAATATAAAATTAAGAACAAATATCATATATTTTACACAGCCACTAACGTAAGTAAAATTTGGTCCCCTTCGCCGATGCATTTTCGTAGTATTATGCCATTAACTATGCTACTGCCTTTATTATTTAATGTTGAACACACAATGTTGAATTCACTGTTTACAAATATTGTTTATTACTGTATTTATTTTAAATGCAATACATTATTTCGAAGTGAGTAATTGCTTGCGCCCACCTCCGATTCCTTCGCCGTCAATTCTGACCACAGATTTAAAAATGACTATTCAACGGGTTTGACAACTTTGACATTATGTACAAAGAACTTCTGTGGTTAGTCAGACGTAGAATGTAATCAAAACACACATTATGATAATATCATCCAAAATAATTACTTTAGTCCAAAATACAAATTCCTGACACGTCATAATACGAAACGGTCTATCTTACAGAATATTTGCATGGCGGCGATGTACCTCTTAAGCAGGCCGCACACCAGAACAGCATACCTACACCAAGCATACAGCAAATGCTCTAGGCTAGGCAGCAATTAGGTAATGCGCCCATACATTTACCTACATTGTACCTCAGAGTAAGTAAGTTTGTCATTGCATTGTACGCACATACGAGAAGCATTTGCTTCTCGGCGAAGAATGTAGGTGGTAACCGAGGCGGGAAATTTGAATTTTTTCTTGTTTCTATTATTGTTTACTGTCGTAGAACAATATGGATAGCTGTTTCAGTTATTAGCGACCGTAGAAGTTAATTTGGCACATTGTCCTATGACTGTTTTTTGTATAATATGAGCCATATTTGACGTCTCTCACGGTTTCTCTAAAAACCGTAAAACTTACTATTTTGGCAAATGTACAAAAATAGTGAATCTTAAAAAGTATAAATTCTACAATATGTTAAATGAACTACTATGGTCGCGAATTACTGAAATATCTATCCATATAGTTCTACGAAGCTAAAAAAAAACTCGAAAAAAATTAAATTTCCCGCCTCGATACTGATGTTTAGTCTTAAGGTGAACGCACACTCATCCGAGCCGAACGCGTCGAACGCATCGAACGAAACGAATTTTAGAATTCTGTATAATATATAAGGTCCTAATAAATTAGTGAACTTCCTCTTGAGGGATGAATGTATAAGTCATTAGTAATCAAAAAATAATATTAGATAATTGGACTGTTTTACAACAAACTTAAACCGACTTCAAAGTACACTAAGATGTAATCAAATCGTGAAGTGATGACAATGAGACCAAACGGGAAGTATACTCTAATATAAAAATTCCAAATCGGTTAATAAATGACGGAGTTATGAGGTAACAAACACACAAAAAAAACAACCGATTTGAGATAAAACCTCCTCCTCCTCCTTTAAAAATAATCCGAGGGACAAAAAAAAAACTTCTTTGACTTGTACTCTCCATACAAGTCAAAGAAGTTTTTTTTTTCTCTATGCATATTATTAGGACCTTGTTTGTAATCTTATGAAAGCTCGCACACTTGCCCGCTTCCAGATTCGGCGTACGACGTAAAAATTAAATTATTAAAGTATTTTATGTATATGTGGTATACTGCACCACCTATCATAAACCTATCCTATTGCCCTAGATTGCCTGGAAGAAATCGCTTCAGCGATAAGGCCGCCGGAATTGTTTACTATTTTTATTTTATTTTTTGTATTGTGTGTTTTTGTGTAAATAATAAAGAATTTTGTATTGTATTGTATCATGAGATTCATGAGATACAGCCCACTGACTGACAGATGGACAGACGGACAGTGGAGGCTTAGCAATAGGGTCCCATTGACACTCTTTGGGTACGGAACACTAAATATAAAAAGGCAGGTAATTGATTTATCTTGGTAGGTATAATTACAATAAATATTATTAAAATATATTTTATATTATAATTGAATTCCCAGGAAGGTTTGCTATAATCAATGTCCTTCGTCGATTGTCATGGTCATAGTTTCTGGCTCGTAACTGTGGTCGATCACTCTTGTCTTAAGAATTTGCTTGTAGACGAATGCGGACTTTCTAGGAGTTCTTGTGCGGGCTGGGTCTTCAAAGTCAACGTCGTAAAAGCCGAAACGCTCTCTGTGAAAAAAAAATGCTATTGAGAACGATATATAAAATAGAAAACACGACTCTGCCGCTGCTGCCGTTTGGTAATATTTCCAGCAGGCTGGCAGATTATTTCCTTTTTGGATATTATTATATTTAACCATGCAGTTCTGTTAAAAGTTTATAATACACTTTGAAAACTTATTAGCTTATTTATTTGGTAACGGTAACCACTAATGAAACTATCAGGCAGACCGTAACGATATTGGTTTGCACCTGTCGTTTCAAATAACTAACATACAGGGTGTTGTTTTGGTCGGCGACAAGCGACCCAGGAGCGGTAGTACAAAATATATATTCCCCAAAAATTGACTTAATTCCATTAAATACTGTAAATATGTTGAGATAAACCTTACTCAATTTGAAATAAAATTACCGCAAAGTATGGTTACTTAGCACGTTCACAGACTAGAGCTAGGCGCAAGCCGCCATCGCCCCACCCCTTTACTCCCTCGTACTCCTGTTGAGTATTATGTCTACACTTTAGCTTATTACATGATTTTCAAAAAAAAAAATTTTTAATTTTTATTATTAAAAAAAAAAAAGTATTTTTTTTTATATTTTTTTTAGGACCAGTATCATTTGTATTATCGACCCTGAGTCGCTCGTCGCTGACCAAAACAACAGCCTGTATATCTTGTGTTATTTATAAATCTCATTTTAAATTGTATTAACTCACAGGTAGCCTTCCATCCATTCGAAATTATCCATTAAACTCCACGCCATGTACCCTCTCAAATCAATTCCAGCATCCAAGGTGTTCAACACGCTCTCAAGAGCTGCTCTGTAGTAAGTGATTCTGTCATCATCAATAAGGTCCCTTCCTGGGGGGATAGACCAACCATTCTCAGTGATGTAGAAGATAGGGCTGTTGTATTTCGCATTGAGATGGGTAAGTGAATTGTAGATACTGTTTGGTGCAAGCTGTAAAAATGGTAAGGTTTATTATATGAGGTACAGATGGTATTAGTATCAAAAAGGTATTTATTTTAATACTTACGTGTAACCAAGTTGATGCGGCTGTAGGCCAATCACTTGGCACATAAGAACCAACATCTATATCATCATACAATGAAGGAACAATATGCTGAGATTTATGCTCCGTTGCGGAAATGAGGTAAGCACTGTAATGATTAACGCCGAAGAAGTCTGCTGTTCCTCTGACGAAAGCTTTCTCTTCTTCAGTAAATTCTGGCATGCGAGAGTAGGGGTAGCCTTGCTGAGCACTTTTGGCTGCTACAGCTTGCGCTAGTTCCTTGGGGAACCCACCCTCCGAAGAGAATATGGGCTCAGCATATAAACCCCACTGCAAGGGAAGAAAATTTATTAAATGTCAGATAATTTGGCATAATAGATTACGCAGAATATTGAGTACATTACCTCAGCTTGTCGTTGAAGTTCAGCAGCTGCTTCATCTTCAGCGGAATCAGTAAGAGGTCCAAACCAGTTAACACTGATAGTGATTCCACAAGTACCACCCTGAGTTGACTTGAAGTCGTTCACATATGCTCTATATGCTTTAGCGTGGCACATCACAAGGTTTTTGGCACAAATGTACGTACCAACAGCTGTTGAATTCAATATAGGTGCTTTAGTAGTTGAGCCATAACCTTCGTAGCAAATCTCGCGAGGTTCATTAAATGTGATCCAGTGCTTCACTCTATCTCCAAAATGTTCATATGCAACTCGGGCGTAGTCTTCAAACCAGTCAGAGACCAAAGGATTGGTGTAACCACCCAACTCCTGGAGTTTTTGAGGTAAATCCCAATGGTACAGTGTGACCATGGGTACGATGTTGTATTTTAACATTTCATTTATGTAGTTATTGTAGAAATCTATACCGGCTTGGTTAACTTCATTTGAGAAACCGGTAGGTAAGATTCTAGACCAGGATAAGGAGAATCGATAGGCATCTAGGCCGAGTTCTCTCATCATTTCTACGTCACGTTTGTAGTTGTGGTAGGAGTCGGCTGCAATGTCTCCATTGGTCTGATCTCTGATCACATCGGGTGTGTTGTGGGTCATGTAGTCCCATATGTTTTCACCTTTACCTGTTGATAGGTTTTGGATTAGAAATTAAATAATCATGTTTAAATATTTTACTCATTGAAAATCATTAAAAGAATTACTAACTACTAAAAACCTAAAACTAAAAACCTTAAAAAGTTTAATATAACTAAAATATATTATTAAAAGGAGTCCCTTTAGGCAAGGTTCCGAAGATGCTGGCAGCATTCTCCCTTTGAATGGCTAGACTCATTTTTTGTCCGAGGTAGCTGCCAGCTCTTCGGTCTCCTGTGATATCGACTAACCTTTTTGATATTTCCTTAAAAAGCCTAATAGCGCTAGGTTTAAATTATTTATTTAAATACCATTAAAACTAAATGAGTTCACATACCATCTTCATTCCATGCCCCCTCGATTTGGTAGGAAGCTGTGGCTGTACCAAAAAGGAAGTCATCAGGGAATTTCCGTTGATCTTTTACTGATAGAGCATTGCAGCTCAACGCCAAAAGGCTGAAATCATTATTATTTTTAGTTTTGTGTTATCTTAAAATCTTCGATAATAAGAATTTAAAAAGAGGTTATTGCCAAAAAAAATTAATCTAAACCAATTTGGAATTTAAATTTATATAAGCGGGCGGGGAGCTTTTTCCGCCAACTCGTCAGCTTGGCTATCCAAAGAGGAAACGCTGCCAGCCTTCTGGGAACCTTGCCGTTAATCGGAAACAGCGGCAGGCTTGAGGAAATTTTCTATATATAGATTGTATTTTGTACATATTTGTTGTAAATAAAAATGTAAAATGAATATTATTATTGTATATTCATTTATGAAATACGTAGATGGAAATTTAAATATTTATATTTTATAAAGTTGTTTAGTTAACTGATTCAATTAATAACAATTATTTACATACAACTACTATTCCGTAAATAATTCTATACCCTAATGTTTAAACATACGTACAATCAAAAATAGATAAAGAACTTCTAAATATCAATAAGTAAATACATACCATAACGCCACGATCAACTTCATGATGGAACTATACAGTAATACGTAACGTAAACATGTTATATACTTAGTATGGGCGATTTATCAGTAGTCATACATAACAACAACGTTTGAATGACCACTTCAAGCTTATCTTCACATGATCTGCGTATTTATCAGTTATATTCTGGAACTATAAACAAAATAAATGTAAGTGCTTAGATAAAATCTTGCATAAATAAATATACCAAAGGGTTGGGTTATATTATAGTACAAAAAATTTTGGCTATCCAAAGAGGAAACGCTGCCAGCCTTCTGGGAACCCTGCCGTTAATCGGAAGCAGCGGCAGGCTTGAGGAAATTTTCTATATATAGATTGTATTTTGTACATATTTGTTGTAAATAAAGTACAAAAAAAATATAGTGCTTTTTGTTTTTCAAAATATGAATTTATTATAAAAGTTCAAAAAATATGTGACAGAGCCTTTATCAACATGCACTAAGGGATAAGTTGTATTAAAAAAAGAAAGGCCGATCAAGTCTCAAGAATAGATCGTGTTAATGGTAAATAAATCTATTTATCATTGTTAAAAAAAATAAAAATCTATGACCATTTTCTGATACGGCAGCAGGCAGGGACCCACCTGTTGTAAACCTCTGGGCTTCTGACTGCTAAGTAAGGCCGTAAGGCCATGTAAGGCCTACAATTTGTGTAATTAAGTAAGTAGACTCAAAAGCCTTCAAGGTATAAGTCGAACTTAGCTCAAGTGACATGCGCACAAATGCACATAAGCCGCCCGCGGTTTGACAAGCTTCTTTTTATACCCCTAAGGCAGTAAACAGGCATACAGTCCACCTGATGGAAAGCGGTCACCGTAGCCTATTGATGCTTGCAACACCTGATAACTCGCGCGTTGCCGACCCTGCTGAAATCTCTTCACACCCTTTTTGAAGAACCCCATGCTGTACTCGCTTCCCTTTAGCTTTTCTGTAGTATATAATATAGTTACGAGTCCTTTTATGTCACCAAATAAAGTGAATTAGTTGCCGAAGCAAGAAAGAACGTATAGTCACGGTAGTTCAGTAGTAATCACTTGCCTTTGCTTATGGCTTTGAGATCTAGATTAGAGATTACTATCTTCAGTGAGTTCTTACCTAATTATAAAATATCGTTAATGGAACCAAAATGGAGAATGGTTATGTGGGTAAGTATATAAGTGATTGTTAATCGATAAGTATTATGTAACAATGAATGAATTTACAAAATTAGTATCGCTCTCGAACTAACCATTACCTCCGATTGCTTTTTATTATTAACTAGCTTCCGCCCTGCGGTTTCACCCGCGTTCCCGTCATAAAAAGTAGCCTATGTCAACCGCGGTTAGTGTAGCTTCCCAACAGTGAAAGAATTTTACAAATCGGTTCAGTAGATTCGGAGCCTATTCAATGCAAACAAATAATCAAATCGTTCCTCTTTATAATATTAGTAAGACAATCTATTTTAGTTCCCATTATCCTATCATCTCATTACGTTCCCCAAAATATTATTTACTTCAATTTTCATTTAGTTTTAAATTTCGTTCTAATTACGGGTTCTAATAAATCCAAATTCAAATTCAAATTCATTTATTTGCTTAAATGTGGGTTAATACAGATGTCATTAATTTTACAATATTAGGTTCCAACACATTACCGTTCCCGGCATGCAAAAAGAAAGGCACATACATTTTTGTGATGATAATTACTCTTAAGGTGGCCCTCTGTGGCCGGCGCAACTTCAACGCAAGCATAGTCTAAAAGCTTGTTATTTCATCCAACGTAATGTTTGACTGCGAAAAAAGAGAGAGCATCATAGCCGTCGATTATCAGTCGGTAAATTCCGCTGATCACTCGCGCCCGCTTCGCTAGGTCGTCAATCATGATTTCGCATTCATAAAACTTGTTCCAGGAGTATACTTCTTGTGAAAAAATCTTACAAGTTTGTGAAAAAAAAGTTAGTTATTTTGAATCTCCAATACATTTGCAAGCCTGGTATCTTAACGCTTTCTTTACTTTTACAATTTATAGGTACATTAGATATGGCCAAAGTACAGGCAAAAACGCTGTTTTTTGGAGGCTTTGACTGAATTTGTTTCACACTTTTTTTTAATTACGCCTAGATACACGGCTAGATAAAGTGCACAAGATACTAATTTGTTCAAAACATCTAACGAAAAATGTTTAACAACCCCATAATAAGTACAGAGGTTTTGTATGAAAAGTATGACGAATTGAGTCCTCTTAAATAATACTTTTAAATAGGTGGAATGTCAGATTTTATGTCAAGATAAATAAATTATTAAAACCAGACTATTAAATTATTATTTCATTTATTTATTTGTCACCTTATAATTTACATTTTTAAATATATATAAATTATTATTATTATTATCATTATTAGATTAATAACTTTAATTATTATTTGAATCATAAAACTTGCATAGCACATTACATATTAATCTTATTATTTAAATATTCCTGTGTAGAATAGAAACATTTTTTGAAAGTAATTTTTAGGAGGAATGTGATTAATAATTATTGTGAATTTCCCACATGGTCGGGCCTCTTGTGATCCAAGTTATCCTTTCCATGAGTAATTCGCATGAGTTAATTGTCAGATCACATTTTATAGGAAGCTTTAAAAAAAACTAGAGTTTTAAAACTTAAATGGATTTATTTATTGACTTTATAACTTTAATTAACGCCCTTCATCAATTGTCATGGTCATTGTGTCAGGTTCATAACTGTGGTCGATAACACGTGTTTTCAGGATCTGTTTATAAACGAAAGCGGACTTCCGGGGTGTTCGAGTGCGGGCTGGGTCTTCGAAGTCAACGTTGTATAGTCCGAAACGCTCTCTGTGAAACAAGAAGTTTATAAGTTTGATACTGTAAGATGTCGATATTAGTTTATACTTATAATTAAACGTAGCCGATAGAATCAGCACTCTCAGATCCATTTCCTTTCAAAGGCATAACTTTATGTTGTGTTCCTGCGCGTGAGTAAGGACTCCAGATCTCATTGGGGAGAGGAGCAGGGTCAGTAACGCGTGAGTTGCAAATGTCCATATGGCTACGCTAACCGCTTACGCCGTATGGTTCTTGTAACGTCGCCTATGGAGATGAACAATATCAAAGGCAGGTCAAAGTAATGGCGACCTTTATAAAGCCTAGAAATGGGTCTATCGAGTATAGAGCTGCTAAAATACACGTGCTTGGCGAGCAATCGTCGCTCCAAAAATCGGCTAAAACATAATAAATCAAAGCATCAATAAGCTTTCGAAGTTACTTACGTATAACCCATCATCCATTCGAAGTTATCTAATAAGCTCCATGCCATATAGCCCCTAAGATCAACACCAGCATCCAAACTGTCCAAGACGCTCTCTAGAGCAGCTCTGTAGTAGGCGATCCTGTCATCATCGATGAGGTCTCTATCAGGAGTGATAGACCAACCATTCTCAGTGATGTAGAAGATTGGATTATATTTAGATTTGAGATGGGTGAGCACGTTGAAGATGCTGTTTGGAGAAAGCTGTAAAAAGATGCATATAAATTCACTTGCATATAAAGTGCGTAACAGGTCGCGAAGAAGGTATAAATGTTTTATATTAGGTACTTACATTCAACCAAGATGAAGCAGCCACAGGCCATTCGCTTGGCACGTAAGTCCCAACATCAATATCATCATACATCGAGGGCACAGGATTTTCAGATTTATATTCATTTGCGGAAACTAGCACAGCTGTGTAATGATTGACGCCGAAGAAGTCAGCAGTTCCTTTAACAAAGGCCTTCTCTTCTTCAGAAAGCTGTGGCAAGCGAGAATAGGGGTAGCCTTGTTGGGCGCTCTTTGCGGCAACAGCTTCTACTAGTTCCTTGGGGAATCCACCTTCAGCTGAGAAGATGGGCTCAGCGTATAATCCCCACTGGAATTTAAAATATTATAACTGTTAGATAATGGCAAGTAAATAAATACTACATCAAGTTAAATCGTAACATTTAATAAATTACTTCAGCCTGTCTTTTCAGCTCAGCAGCAGCTTCATCTTCCTCGGAATCTGTGAGTGCTCCAAACCAATTGACACTGATCGTTATTCCACAGGTACCACCCTGAGTTGGCTTGAAATCGTTAACATACGCTTTGTAAGCTTTAGCATGGCATATCACAAGGTTTTTGGCACAAATATATGTACCAACAGCGGTTGAGTTCAAGATTGGGGCCATTTGATTGGAGCCGTAACCTAGGTAACAAACCTCTCTAGGTTCGTTAAACGTAATCCAATGCTTAACTCTATCACCAAAGTTTTCATATGCAACTCTAGCGTAATCTTCAAACCAATCAGTTATCATTGGATTAGCGAAACCACCCAATTCCTGCAGTTTTTGCGGCAAATCCCAATGATACAGTGTGATCATGGGTTTAATGTTGTATTTTAACATTTCGTTGATGTAATTGTTGTAGAAATCGATTCCAGCTTGGTTGATTTCATTTGGTAAACCTGTGGGCATGATTCTTGCCCAGGACAGTGAGAATCGGTAGGCATCAAGGCCCAATTCTCTCATCATTTCCACATCACGTTTGTAATTATGATAGGAGTCAGCAGCTATATCACCATTGCTTTGATCTAAAATTACGTGAGGAGTGTTGTGGGTCATATAGTCCCAAATGTTTTCACCCTTTCCTGTGAAGAAATAAATTATGCTATACAATTTCATATATTTATCAAGTGTTTATATGAGGCTGGTATTACTCTTACCATCTTCATTCCATGCCCCCTCGATTTGGTAGGAGGCTGTGGCTGTGCCAAAGAGGAAGTCATCCGGGAACTTCCTCTGTTCTTTGACTGATAGAGCATTACAGCTCAACGCCAACAGACTAGTAACATAAAGAATACGGTTTTTATAGGATATTATAGCTTAGGAGTAGTGACATCAAATGCCGTGGGGAAAGACATATGAGCTTGAGCTTACGGTAAACGGAAATTTTACGAGGAAACCACAGCACGGTGGCAGGAGTTTATAAAACCTGTCTGACTGGCTACCGCACACTATTAAGGATTATATCGCCAAGCACATATCGGTGTATTAAGTATGCTGCACTACGAAACAAGATCCTTTCTAGGTTTTGTACGCTTACTTAAAATGAGTAAATTAAAAAACAAGTTATTTTTAACTGCGATAGATAAAGTGGGATTTGCAATTTGTCCACTTCAACGCAAGAATGAATAAGCATCTGAGCAAGCGAGTTATCTTCGGTTCTGACTTCTGTCAGTTTGAATTTCCAAAAATTCAACTCATTTTATAAAAAAAAACAATTGCAAGCTTACATACCTTAACGCCACGACTAACTTCATGTTATTACAAGATTAATATGAAAAGTTATCATTTTATATGCTCACCATGGGTGATCTATTTATCATCTATAGTTTAGTACCTTTTTCAGATGATTTTAAAAACACTTGAAAATTATCTAGACGTGAAAATTATCATAACAGATCAGTTTCATTCTGTGATAAAGTATAATCATTTTTTTTTTTCTACACATTGTATTTACTAGAGAACTAGTTACTCCGGTGTAGGTAGCCTTCTAGGCTTTGTATAAGTCAAGGATACATTGGCAATCCCAGGGGGATATAGCTAATGTCTTTAGGTCGACGATAACTATAATTTATTTATCATCAAGCTACTATTTGTTAATGTTATTGTCAAGTTCAGTAATTATCTTTCTGCAAAATTTTCTATCTATGAGTACTTTCCGAGCATTTGGCATAGCCGTACGACGACCTGTAGATCTTATATAATAGATAGCTTTGTTGTTATCTATTTGCTTTAAGATAAAATATCATATATTAGATTAGATTATGTAGAAAGTATACCATTTACATAATGGAGTTAGTAGCTACCCAAGTACAGTAGTACCCAACTGATATGGCGCGTCGTGAATCTTCATTCGCACAGAAAAGAAAGTATGGCCCCGAAGATTAACGAAAGAATGCTTAAAACTTACAATCAACCTTATATCACTACTATAAGGTTCATAATACACTGCAGCTGTTAGTTCCGTCTCACTTGCAAGTCACGCCCCTCCGCACGGCGCGCGCTAACATGGCTGCAGCTGCCGACCAATAGCGTTTCCCGCGCTTTGAAAATGTATCTTCTGCGCAGGTACATCGGTAAGCCATATTAGTTGGGTAATACTGTACAGTTATGTATTATGTAGGTAGTTAGGTAATCTTATCATTTGTATTCACGAATTTCAGTGACATGGGTCGATTCTGTAATTGTGAATAGGAAGCACTTAATACCAAAGTTTTAGTAATTAAATCCACGATAAATAAATTAACCACCCTGCACTTTTAGTTGTGCTGCTACCTAATCTACTATTACGTGATATCTTAGGAATCCTATGTCAGCTGAATAAATACTCCAGCGGGGCTATAACGTAAATTTGATGCCATCTAGCGATTTTAGTACCTACATGAATTTGCTTCTGGAACCATTATAATTTGTGTATCGATTAAAAGGTTGTTTCATATTGAAATTAATTGAAACTGATTGCAACAAAGTTATGTAATCTACGTACTACGTGAAGACCTCACGGGAGGTATATGTGTGGTAACAGATTATTTTTATCGCTCCTGTTCAATATACACTTCAAGATGTCCAAGAGTTTATCATATTGCATTGACATCGTTTTTGCTATCAGCGCTATTTTGTAAGATGGCTCTTATAAAGAGTTATAACATTATTAAGGTTTGTAAGAGTCAGCCGCCCTTTCTCTCATGTATGAGTCAAATGGGTTTTCTGACGCAAAGTTAAATCAACATTGAAGGACATGCATGTATGTTAAATAAATAGGTAAGCACAATAAATCCAAAAAAATACTTGCCAATTTTGGATAAAGTTAAATAGTGAGTATCTAATAATAGATTTAGTGCGGCCGTTATATTGAACGAAATAGAACAACAAAGGACAACATCCGCCAAATAAGCAGTAACTTTTATATGACAGCAAAAACGAAACCCCATACATTTTTGCCCATTGTCCTTTAAAAAAGTTTTCCAATATATTTCTGCGCCTAGTTAGAAATATATTAATACTACTACCGGCCTACTTATAATATTATTTCATTTCATGGTGCACTTGGATTATTAGATAAAACACATCCGATATTCTAAAAAACTTAAAATACACGTTTTAATGAAAATAAAGCGGAACGGCAGCATGCAGTGTCACTTTGCAAATTCCCGCCAAAAATAAAGTTACATTCTATTCTGTTAGTCATAAGAACTCGTTCGGAAATTGTGCATAAAAGAACTGAAAGATTATTGATAAATGGACTTGAATGGGAACTTGCAAAGTGACGTTGACAATAAAGATAAATCTATGTGCACCAATGAAGTGAAATAAAATGAATTAAGTGTATCTTGACTTTTCAAGTTGTCTCACACACACAAGTCCGTGAAAAGATTTTTGTACAGTGACCACCACTGTACTAAAGCGACTAAAGCGTGACTTTTATAAACGGTGACTGACAGTGGGAACTATAACTCGAGAAAACTCAAATAAGACAAGGCTGTATAGTTAAACCTTTGCTTACCTTTTGGCGAATGTTATAAACAACTAGAGGTGTGTAACTCATCAAAAATACGCGAGCTGCATCACAGCTCACGGCTCAGGTGTGTGAGCTGGTTCAATGACTCAGCTCACAGATGAGCTCAATTTGTACCTATAGTCCACGATACGTGCGCACGCTCATTGCGTACCGCGCGTCGAATCGAGCTGACTGAGCTGCCGCGGTTCGTTCGACTCTGCCGAGCGGCTCTTTTCATACTTCAGAGTTGGAATTGTCTTTTTATATTATCTGTATAAATGTTACATATTTATTAATTGAATTAAAATTATTTATATGTTTTAGAACGAAATCATAATTCGTAGATTAGAATCACAAGAATAATCTATGGAGGGAGCTCGCCAGAGTAATAGTATTCTATGGTCGCAGATACAATAGGAGTTTGATTGAGCCGTGAGCTAGTCATTTTGTTGTTGAGCTGTAGCTCAACGGCTCAAACCCGTGTGATCTGATTCATTGAGCTGGTTCAGAGCTGAGTTACACACTATATAGAGGTGTGTAACTCAGCAACAACAAAATTGACATCACCTGACAGTGACAGTGACATTACATTCAAATACTTTCGCGGGAAATTTGTTATCAGTTTGTAGCTAGATATTCTAAAACTATTATAATTAATCTAAAAGATAACAAGATATTACGTTACCTAATTAAAAGATAATTACACCATTCGTAATGTTTCACTGTATATATTAACAAGTGGTCTGTGAACAATTTTTGCAAGCATGATATTCTTAATTTTGTTTTGCGTACTAAGGTGAGTGAATTTTACTACTCCATCATCCAGGTATAATTGTTCTGTGTTCATCATCATCAGCCTATAATATCCCACTGCTGAGCACAGGCGTCTTTCACAAATGAGGGTGAAAGGGAATGTGTAGATTCCACCACACATGCCCCAAATTAATTTTTATAAATATCAATGTTTACGACTGTGGTACCTTTTATAAGTCGATAAATTGCCTGTCGTAGGTAGGTAGGAAGTATAGCATTTTCGCTCAAAGAGCAGCTCGACTAGGGAAGTACCTCCACCTTACAGAATACCGCAGCCAATATATATCTTGCTACAGCAGTAAAAGTATAAAACACAAGGTCAAAAAGTTGCACCTGTAACAACATTGCAGACAAACTCAAAATGAATATTGATACACTGAGCAATGACAATGACCATACCACAATGTTTATCACCACTCCATTGGATCCAATACCAGTCTCATCTTTGGCTTCTATGTCAGAAGGAGTGTGGAGGAGAGTTTCTTCCCTGTTCTTCTCAGTTGAAATTGAATAAATGGCTGTGACTATGAATGCACTTGTACAATTCATTTTTTTATACGACAAAGTCGGTAAAATGGACGCTTGCAACACACGGGACATAATGTATTACCAACCCTTTCCCCCTCCCCAGTGAGCAATGGCATCCTACTCACGTGCAAGAACACAATCTGGCTACGAACATTATCTGGCTGTGGTATTCTGTAAGGTGGAGATACTTCCCCAGTCAAGCTACTCTTTGAGCGAATAAACTTGTCAGTTGAAGGTCGGAATCAGTGTTATCTTAAACCATCAGAAGCTTCAAGGACCTAAACTGAATAAATAGAAAATTATCATAGATGATTTCCTTGAGGTTGGCTGGCACTGCTGTCGATCATTGGCAAAGTTGCACTTCTTTCTAAAATTCTTTTAAAAAAAAATCCTGTAATTTTATACTTAAAGGTCGCAAACAGGCATACGGCCCGCCTGATGGTAAAAGGTAGCCGTAGCCTATGGACACTTGCAATAGCAGGGGTGTCACCTACTTGTTTTCGAACCTGTAAAAATCATTTCACTCACACCCTTTTGGTACAACCCTATGCGGTACTCCTTATGGAAAAACTGGTATCTACAATAAAGTACTTTCCCTCTGAGTGACACACCTTTTTATTAACCAACTTCAAAAAAGGAGCAGGTTCTCAATTCGGTTGTATTTTTTTTTTTATGTTTGTTACCTCATAACTTCGTCATTTATTAACTGATTTTGAAAATCCTTTTTTGAATTGAAAGGGTACACTTCCCGTTTGGTCCCATTGTCATCAGATCAGGATTTGATTACTTCTTAGTGTACTTTGAAGTCAGTTTAAGGTTTTTGTAAAACAGTCCAATTATTGTGCAAGCCCTAACATACCTAATCACTTATCATATAACTTGCTTTCAGTATACTAGCACAATCAAATGGTTATACGGACACAACGAAGCGAAAATTCCCTGATGGCTTTATATTTGGAACAGCTTCAGCGGCATACCAGGTTGAAGGAGGATGGGATGTAGATGGTAATGTTTCCAACATTTTTTTTTATTTATGAACAATACTTTCAATGGCATAGGTACTCCCTTTGTACACTGATTCACTGATTTGAAGTCAGCGAAATATTTTCAATGGAATACGTCATGCTCTTTCGCTGACTTCAAATCAGTGTCAGATTAGATTTATTTCATACTTTTTAGTGTATATTGAAGTCGATTTAATATTTAAAATTACTTTTTTATTTTGTCATTTTTAGTTTTTCTTAAATGCACTAGAATTTGACCAAGGTTTTGAGATGTTTTTCCTTTGACACCACACCCGTAGCTTGTATCAATAAGCCAGGCCGTCACACATTTGTCCATATCTTGAAAACGACTGAACTGATTTCGATGAAACTTGCACTGTTCCCTAAGTTGAAGTAAATGTAATGAATGAAAGAATGGTTACAATCGGATTAATATCTTCGGAGATATGCGTGGACAAACATACATACAAACATACACCTATGAAATTTTGTATATTTGTATGGAAGTAATAGATTATCATATGTAAATATATTGTTCCAATAATATTACATACATATACTTGTCCGTCACAACTGAATCCCAGCCCTCGCACCCAGGCCAGTAAAGATGTCCAGGAAAACCTAAAAAACTGAGTTGTGCCCCTCCACCTTTCCCAAGCATCTACCAAGATTCTTCCAACAGAGATCAAGATCCGAAAGAACCTACAACATCTCCCAATACGGCTGGTCCCCGCAGGAAGATTCGAAAAACCCTCCAACCAATCTATATGTCAAAATCACACAAAATTTGAAAATAAAATCAATATGTCGTCAAGAATGAAGAAAAACAGCATCTATATCTGTACCTGGAATGTCAGGTCACTGGTAAATGAAGCAAGACAAATAGAATTACGACATAGATTAACAAAATTTAAATGGGATGTTATCGGCATATCAGAAGTGAAATAAGAAGGAAAAGAAATACTTGAAAACGAAAGCTACATCATGATATATTATGGCGTAAAAAGTGGAAGAAATGGCGTTGGGTTTCTCGTTAATAAAAATCTAAAATCTAATATAATTGATATCAAAATATTCTCTGATAGTCATACGATTAGACATAACTCTTGGTGGTAAAACAGTCAACCTGATACAGTGCTATGCACCTACAGAAAGCGCATCTCCAGAAGATCTAGAAGTATTCTATAAACAACTACAGGCTGCATTAGACAATACAGGAAAAGACACAGTAGTCATGGGAGATTTTAACGCTAAAATTGGTAAACCAACAGCTGATGATAATAAAGCTATGGGTCCATGGGGATACGGAGATAGAAACGAAAGAGGGGATATACTAATACAGTTTTGTTTTGAAAACCAGCTCTACATTGCAAACTCACACTTTAAGAAAAACCCCAAACAAAAATGGACTTGGATATCACCAAATGATATTCTAAAAGCAATTATTGACCCCCTAGTACCCATACTAACACAAATTTTCAATGACATATTGACGCATAAGAAGATACCAAAAGAATGGGGAACATCTATTATAACACTTCTGTACAAGAAAGGCGACCCGACAGACTTGGGAAACTATAGACCGATATGTCTACAACAAACAGTGTATAAAGTATTCGCGACAGTACTATTGAACAGAATCTCAAAGATATTAGATAGCAACCAGCCCAGAGAACAAGCCGGCTTTCGAAGAACATACTCAACCATAGACCACATCTTCACATTGACCCAACTTATTGAGAAATACTCGGAATATGGGAAAAATCTCTATATAGCGTTTATAGACTACCGTAAAGCTTTTGATGCTATACAACATGAACCTCTATGGTTAGCATTGAAAGAACAAGGAGTCGAAAATAAATACATAGAGATACTGCAAGAAGTTTATATGAACAGCAGGGCTTTGGTTAGGCTAGAATGCAAGGGAGAGCCGTTTAATATTCAAAGAGGCGTGAACAGGGTGACCCGATCTCACCAAATCTATTTACTGCTCTATTGGAACATACTTTTAGACAATTAAACTGGGAAAAAATAGGCATCAACATAAATGGCGAATATCTCAATAACTTACGCTTCGCTGACGATATTGTCTTAATCTCTGAAAACCACAATGATTTAAAATACATGTTAAATACCCTAGATATGGAAAGTAGAAAATGTGGATTACAAATGAACACACAAAAAACATCTGCTATGACAAATAGCGAAAAAATACCTATTCAAACTGAATATCTAGATATTGGCTATGTTGACGAATACGTGTACCTAGGACAGAATATATCGTTTCTAAATCAAACATCTTTTGAAGTATATCGCCGTATAAAGAAAGCCTGGAACAGATATTGGTCCCTGAAATATTTAAAAGTAAATTACCGATACAATTAAAAAGGAAAGCGATGGACTCCGTTGTTCTTCCAACATTACTATACGGGTGTCAAACCTGGACCTTTACAAAAAAGATCGTACAAAAGATTAACGTGTTCCAAAGAGCCACAGAGAGAAGTATGCTCGGTATAAAGCTGAAGGATAGAAAGAAAAACGCATACATTAGAAGTATAACAAATGTAACAGACGGCGTCGAACTAGCAAGCAGATTGAAATGGCGTTGGGCGGGACACACAGCAAGGTTTCAAGATAATAGATGGAACGAAAGAATTTTATATTGGTATCCATATGACGCAAAACGCCCGCGCGGCCGTCCTAGGCTGCGCTGGAGTGACGATATTTACCGAGTAGCCGGATCAGCTTGGACTCGCCAAGCAAAAGACAGGGAGCATTGGAAAAGGTTGGAGGATGCCTATGTCCAGAGATGGGCAACCCAATAAATATTTCTTGAAATAAATTTATATAAAGTTCAAAAATTATAATTTAATTATCAATATAAAATATACATGTTGAATAAAATTAGTTATTGTATTGTTAAATGAAATTAATTGTAATATTGGGAAATAAAGGCTTTATTATAATATTATTATAGGGTAGAGGCACCAATAAATGAACGTTTAAGGGTTTTGTCCATCTTTAAATAGCTATAACTCAGTCATTTCATGACATAGGCGCTTGTGGTTTTTTTCAATAATACCTTAAATCCTTATTAATTGAAGGATTAAAGTAATTATATCCTACATCTTCAAATATTTTTTTTTAAATTGTAAATGTATGAAAATGTAGGTTTTACCCCTATAGTTGAACACTGAGCCCTAATTATGAACGTTTTGTACCCAAAAGTTGAACTAACATTTGAATAGGAGTAGATTCCATATTAGTTCGTTCATTTAATGGATTAATGAACCATAAAATGAACGAATAATATTCTAAGTGAATATTATTCGTTCAACTTGAGGCAAATATACCCAAAGGTTGAACGAATAAAATGTGAACTGTTCAAATTTCGACCACCGATCTTAATGGTGATTCTATAGGAAAGTTAGGTTTAACATAATCAAAAACTCTAAAATAATTTGTTCAACTTTTGGTAACTAAGTTCAAAAATTTAATAAAATTCATTTGAGTATTTTTGTTTTTATGTTTAATCGTTAACTTAAAGATTTTAATGGGTATAAAAATTAGACCTTTTTCCATTAGTTGAACGCCGTTCATCTATTGGATCAAGTGAACAAAATTGAATCCATTACTTGAACAGTAAATTTCTCTAAAAAACGGTAAATAATGTAATAATATTTATTAAGTTATTGAAAGCAGAATATATCAAGATTTTATTCCAACCAAAACTGCTCTAATATGACATTAATTCTTTCTATACGCTGACAATGTTCTTAAATTTGGAGGGACTTACCGTTAGAAGGTTTCCATATAAAACCGATTTTTGGCGGGTACCGAACACATAAAAAATTCACCGCAAGCGCGTCTGGGCTGTCATTGTCAATGTTGTTAAGGAATATGGAAGAAAATATATTGCCTTATGGGGAAAAAAATATTGCAAACATGTAAATTTAGGGATTATATTATATTTCTTTAATTTTCGGTCGATCGTTCATCTATTGGGGGTCGGTCATCTTTTGGTTCCACTACCCTACGTGTCTAATTGATAATCTCCTTTTTTTTAAGTCGATTAAAAAGCAACGCCCGGCAACACTTTATGCCTAACCGTGTCTTGCGAGTGGAATCAATTACCAGAGACAGTTATCGGTGCAAAAACAGTGAACTCTTTTAAAAATAGACTCGACAAGTAAGAGTAAAGTGCAGTGATATCTCAATCAGCTTCTAGCTGCATGTTTATCATAAATAATTTAATGCGGTGGGCAGTGGCGTGCATTGGTTTTCGGAGGAGGTAGGCAATCGAGTACTAGGAGAGTTTTATTGCATATAATCGGTGGTATTTTATCCAATAAAGATCTATCCACGTGCACTAGTGAAATGAAATGAATTATGTGTATCGTGATTTTACAAGTTGTCTCAAAAAGTTCGTAAAAAGTTTTAGTACAGTGACCACCATTTTACTAAAACATGACTGAACGGACGAACGTGACTGATAATGCGGACTATGTAATAATATTATAAATAAAATGTATGCGACTGAAGGACTTTGTGTCCATGGTCATGAGCAAATATTAAAAAAAAGCCAAACGAGGGTTCCCAGCCTCGGTTGAATCAATCGATTTTTTATTCAATATTCGATCTTTTAAATCGTCTTTGGAGAAACGGATCGATCTTAAGATCGCCACGAAATTAAAAGATCGAAAATCGATTTTAGACCATGCAGTATTATGTTACATATTAAAGTTTTTTTTAAATAAATTAGCACACGTTACTCTCTTTCGCTCTCATCAATGCCGAAATCGATCGGAGAGCGTCTAAATCGTTGTTTTCCTAAAAATCTCGACAGTGTTAGTTTAATCGAATAACGATATTCGTTTATATTATTATTAGTGTCCTAATAAACAGTGCATTTTTAAAAATATTTTTCTACTAATTAACTAAGAAATATATTTTATATTATAATATTTATATTTTTATAATTTTTTTTGTTTTAATCGATATCAGTCACTTCGATTTGAATCTATCGATAATAAATTTTGTCAAAGTATGGTAACCCTTTGCAATGCCAGCCAAACAAAAAAAAACAAAACAATACAAATAAATTGCGAAGTTATATTTGAGTTGCTCTAACGTTGGTAAACTGTAGTTTTTTAATTTGGCTGGGTTACTAGTGTCACAACAGAGTAGGTATGGTTACTTTTGGTCCATAAATCGCGAATGTCAAATGTCAGTGTGCTACGCATAGTAAAAACGTGATTTATGTTTTCGTCGTATTATCCTAAAGAAGTGTGTGTGCGTGCATGCATATGCCGAAATCGTTTTAGTGTGCGTGAATTTGTTACACGAACTCGCGAGTGCCTGCGCGGCAAAGTTTGAAATTCTGTATTGAATGTTAGGTTAGAATTTTTATTTAAAATGATTATGTAGTATTTGAATCAATATATCATATTATTGAATCTTATGAGGTAAGCATTGCTTATTTGCCTATATGGAATGCACGCCACTGGCGGTGGGTTCATATTCAACTCATTGATGTTTACTATTTATGAATTAACCTTCAAAAGTATACCTTATAATAAAGGAATAAGGTTTATTGTTATTAATAAAATAAATATCTCAGAATGTATATGGTGATATTTCACAGAACATCTAGTTTTATATATACTTTTTAATATCCATTGGCACTAGTTCTTGCTCATATACACTCTCATAACAAGGTCCATACAACATTTTTAGAACCTCTTTACATTACCTCTGGCGTTTTATGCATACCCACAAAGTACTGAAGATATTTGACAGGCAAAGGTGAAAGCATATGGGACAGATATCTCCACAAGAATCCTTCAGTGGATGGTAGGAATGGCGACGTGGCCAGCGACTCGTACCACCAGTACCGTCGAGACGTGGAAATGCTGAGGGAACTGGGAGTCGACTTCTACAGGTTCTCCATATCCTGGCCAAGGGTCATGCCTACAGGTCAGTTGGTAGATTTCTTGAGCTGCTGAAATGCAGCTAGATCATTTTTGATAGTTCCTAGTATGCAGAGCATAAAAAAAAAAATAAAAAAAAAATAAAAAAAAAAGTTGTTCATAGTCGTCCAAGTGTGGGTGAAAACTGTGCTCTGTTCTAACAAATATATTAAGTAACTAGCTGTCCCCCGCGGTTTTACCCGCGTTCCCGGGATAAATAGCCTATATCCTTCTCATACCATAGGCTATCTGCATACCAAATTTCATGATCATCCGTTGAGTAGTTGAGGCGTGAAGGTGTAACAAATTATAAATTATTAGATTATTAAATTATTAAAAAGATTAAGAAATGAGAATTAAAATTTGATACTTATTTAGGCTGAATGGATTTTACCTCAGAAAAGCATAGGGACTATTCTCGAGAGACGTTGATAATACTACAACATCCGATTGTTTTGTTGCCTATATATTCGGCAGGGAAAAACATCGAAAAAAGTATAGATCACACTGATCAATACAGTCGTCCGTGTGGGTATAATAATCACCCAAAGATCTCTCGAGGTGGAACTGTGAGGTGGGAGCTAGTTACCTTTTATATAATAGATCGAAGCAGCGGCCAAAAATGAGACCCTTGTGGTATCCCAAACAATACGTAATTAAACTCTAATTTCAGGCATACCAAACTCACTAAACGAATATGGCGTCCAATACTACGATAATTTAATAAACGAATTATTAAAATATAACATAGAACCTATGGTTACGTTATATCACTTTGATTTACCTCAAAATCTCCAAGATTTGGGAGGTTGGGCCAACCCTCTATCCGTCGAATGGTTCGTAGATTACGCAAGGGTAATGTTTGACAAATACGCCAATAGAGTCAAATATTGGATCACATTGAACCAGCCAAATACGATTTGCTTAGAGGGTTATGGAGATAGCATTATGGCTCCTGGTATTGATTGGAAAGGGATAGCAGATTATATGTGCGTTAAAAATGTCATGTTGGCGCATGCGATGGTGTACAAGATGTATCAGGACGAATACAAGATGAAATATGAGGGTGTGTATATAATAATTAACTGGTGAAAGATCTGATGGTAAATTTACCTACTAAGTAAATTGTCAATGAGTTGTATTGTAGACCATTTAAAAGATTAGAAGCAAAGTGGAAGCCAAGTCAACTTTGCGTACCCCTCATTAAGAATCTTGTAATGTTTGTAGGTGCAGTAGGTATATCCATATCGGTTAATTGGCTAGATCCAGTTAATAACAAAACTGAAAATGTTCAGGCTACGGATGAAGCTAGGGAGTTTATGGTAAGTCTTTTAACTATACCTCCTAAATGTAAAACATACTATGGTGTTTTTAACTAAACTTACGGAAAAGAAAACTGAACCAGACCAGCAGGGCTATTTAAAAACGTCGGAATCGATATCGGTAACGCATTGAAAAAATTCCGAGGCGAAATTCTACAATTGCTATTTTAATTTCCGAAATTTTTTTGATGAATCGAATTGATACTTCCGTAAAGATACTACAAAAATATTCGCATTCGGAAATTAAAAAAGCAATTGCGGAATATCGCCCCGGTAGTTTTTGAATCCGTTTCCGATATCAAATCCGACCGTTTTAAAATAGCCCTGCAGGAGGCCAATCACCATCCTTTAAAACAATAATGATAAAAAATAATAATAAATCTTACTTGTCTTTTGTCCTTTTATGACGTCGGATGTCAAAGAAGGACGTAACGCAAGTAAGGCTATATTAATGTTTTAAGAGATGGTGGTTGGCCCTCAGGCCTCCAATTCTCGCGCTTTCGGCATCTAATCGAATTAGTCATTTGGCGAAAAACATAACGGTCTTCTATCAAAATGTATAGAATTTTTATGATAGGTATACGCCATGTTTTTTGGTAAATATCTAAGTCGAAGACGCAAGAATCGGGGCTCTGGGAATCAAACTTAGGTGTTTTGAAATTCTTAAACATTTGAAAATATTAAATAGTTTGACAATTACCTAAAAGTTATTTTAAAATAGACTTTTCTGAGCTTCTTGCCGGTTCTTCTCAGTTTCTTCACGCCTCTTCTCAGTAGAAGGCTGACTTCCGAAACGGTACCTAACCTACCTTCCTGAATAAATAAATTTGAATGTTCTTTTTTTCAGATCGGTATGTTCATGAATCCAATATGGTCGAAGGAAGGTGACTTCCCCCGCATGGTCAAAGATATAGTAGCTCAGAACAGCAAAAAGCAAGGTTTCTCCAGCTCAAGATTACCGACACTCACTCCTGAAGAAATTGCTTTGTTAAGAGGTTTGTATTTTTACAAGCTTTTATTTAACCTGCAATGTATGTATGTATGTTTGTTCGGGTGGAATCTTGCAAGTCGAATTTCACCCACGTCCAGTGGTCGGATCGACTTGATATTTGGAATACATTAGTATTTAGTGTATTGGATGACAATGCAAGTACAGTCAACAAAAAGTACAGTCACTCAAACAAAGCTTATATTAAAAATGAAATTGTTAACAAAGAATTCGAATAGTTTTAAATATTGATTACGTCTATCAAAGCAATTTATTCAATTTAGGCCCCAGAAGGGCACTTATGAAGGTCACATGTACTGAAGTTACTACCTCGGCCTTCAACTGAGAAGAATCCGGCAAGAAACTCAGCAAGGTTTTTTAAATATTCTTTGGACAATCTATGTTTGGTTTTAAAAAGTAAAATACGCAAGCGTAAAAACTTCTTTCTATCCTATATACAGACGAATTGAAAACCTCCTTTTTTTAAGTCGGTTAAGAAATTCAAATTCAAAATCATTTATTCAAATAGACCTTCGCAGGCACTTATGAAAAGTCTGACTCTAATACTCTAATACCGGTTCGGAAGGTTGCATTTGCTGAGAAGAGCCGGCAATAAACTCAGCAATTACTCTTTTCATAACAAGCTTAGATTCATTACATAATATTTACGTTCTAATCGAACTGACAACAATTGCGTGCCCCGGGGCGGCGGCAAAACTACAAGGTAGACTGAATCTATATTTAATAAGTAAATAAATAAATGGCAAACTTAAGCAGACCAGCCCCCACAAGCAGCACCTGTTCACAAGTATGACGCGTGTGGCAGCCATCGCCCTCCTCGCCATATTGGAGGGAAGTGAGCGACCCGTCACACGACGCCGCCGCAAGCGGAAATAAAGACAGATTGCGAAGTACCCTGGGAATTACCTAGCTCAATATAAAACTCAACTTCCAATTTACTCTAAACTAGGTTCAGCAGATTTCCTAGGCATGAACCACTACACCACATTCCTGGTATCCAGATCTGAGGAGGAGCATCCCGTGCCATCATTTGAGGATGACATCAATGTGAACCTGTCTCAGGGGGAGTTATGGAAACCAGCCCTTTCCACATGGTTGAAGGTAGGTATGTTTTTTTTTTTTTTTTTTTTTTTTATACTACTTAGGTAGCAAACAAGCATACGGCCCGCCTGATGGTAAGCGGCTACCGCAGCCTATGGACGCTTGCAACACCAGGGGTGTCACTCACGCGTTGCCGACCCTGCAAGAATTTTTATGTTAGAAGCTTGATACCCAACAGTCGGTCTGCCTGATGGTAAGCGGTTACCACTCAAAAATGTTTTTTTTTTTATACCACTAAGTGGCAAACGAGCATACGGCCCGCCTGATGTTAAGCGGTTACCGTAGCCTATGGACGCTTGCAACACCAGGGGTATCACTTGCGCGTTGCCGACCCTGCAGAAATCTCTTCACGCCCTTTTTGAAGAACCCCATGCTGTACTCCATTGGGAAAACCACGGCGGGGAGCTCATTCCACAGTCCGAGCGTCCGCGGAAGAAAACTCCTTTGGGCCCGCACAGTTCGAAACAATTCTGGTTTCAGTGTGTGAGGATGGACTCCCCGTCGATGGCGAGAGTTGCGATGGTGGAATGAATAAGGTAGTGGATGGGACAGAAAATATAGTGTTAGTTGTAATTGTAGCTATTAGTAACAGTAGCTGTTCCATACAAAAGTTCGACCAAAATGTATGGAACAGTAGTTTTTTTGTAAACACCATTTTCCCAAAAACTGTTCTGTTCAATAGACAAGATGGTTATTGACAATCGTCATCGTTAGTAAACGATCAACCTTTGTATGGGATTGACATAAGAAATTGTCAAAAATCTCGTGATATTTCGATTTGAAATGTCAATCCCATACAAAGGTTGATCGTTTACTAACGATGACGATTGTCGACAACCATCTTGTCTAGGGCACACTGCTCAGTGTGTTAAGAGATTTTTTCTTGGCCAAAAATAAATCAGCTGTTCCATACAAAAGTTCTACCAAAACGTATGGAACAGCAGTATTTTTGTGAACGTGGTGATCAAAAACTATTCTGGATGTCGAGGTTTTTCACGCGCGACCCTTGGGGCTGCAAGCGTATATCACAGTAACCGCTTACCATCAGGCCGTATACTTAACAAGCTGTCCCCCGCGGTTTCACCGGCGTTCCCGGGATAAAAAGTACCCGGGAATAATGTAGCTTCCTATTAGTGAATGATTTTTTCGAATCCGACTGGTAGTTCCTGAGATTAGCCCGTTTAAGCAAACAAAAAAACTCTTCCGCTTTATTAGTATATCCCACCAAAAACATTTGCATGTAAAATGTTGCCAATACGAGACCATATGGCTCGCACTTTCAAAAAGTTATCAGATCTCATGTAGAGCCAAGCTTATAACTCTAAACGCCTTACTTCACAAACTATACACCTTAGTCAAAATATGTGGCTTGGCCGTTTCGCTACCGTCACATGGGCGTAAGGTGAAAAATGAATTCATTTTTAATTACTTTTCTGTAGTACAATAGTTCTTGTAGTAGCGAAACGGCCAAGCCACATATTTTGACTAAAGTAGTATACACAAACTTCATAATTATTTCAGAGCGCACCCTACGGCATATACAAAGCTTGTATATACTTAAACGAAAAGTACAACTACCCTCGTATCATAATCACTGAACATGGATGGTCTACCGAGGCGGGTCTAAAAGACCCCGGCCGGATGGACGTCATTAGGGGGTACTTAGCTGCATTATTACTAGCTATGGAGGATGGGACTGACGTGAGGGGTTATACAGCTTGGAGCCTCATGGATAATGTGGAGTGGATTGCTGGAACCAGGTCAGAAATATTATATGTATCTTGATAATTGCAAAAAACGTAAACCGACTTCAAAGTACACCAAGAAGTAATCAAATCCTGATCTGATGACAATGGGACCAAACGGGAAGTGTAGAGTACACTTACCGTTTGGTCCCATTCAAACAAAAAAAAAGAATTTTCCAAATCGATTAATAAATGACGGAGATATAGGTAACAAACATTAAAAAAAAACAACCGTATTGCGAAACTCCTCCTTTTTTTGAAGTCGGTTAAAAATAATGACGGGCCTGTTGGCGCAGTGGGTTAAGATTTAAAAAAAACCTACCGCGCCGCAGGTCTTTGGTTCGATTCCCACACAGGACCTGCATGTGCATGAACATGTCTGTATGTCCTGAGTCTGGCTTAATACATAATTTACATAATTACATCAAGACTCAGGACATGCAAACATTTTCCTGCAAACTGGATGTGGTGGGAATCGAACCCACAACCTGCGGCGTGATAGGTGGAATCTACAACCTGTGTTTTACCACAATCTCACCACGGTAAGTAATGATGTGTTCGAAGGTGTTAAGCTCACAAAGGATCTGCCTCTCAAGTGCCGGAACACACGGTACTTGGCGAATGATAAAAAAAACAATGTTTATACTTCAGTGAACGCTTCGGCCTATACGAAGTGGACTTTGAATCGGAGAACAAGACAAGGACGGCACGATCTTCCGCGCTCCTCTACAAGCATATTATTGAATCCAGGGTTGTAGACGATGGATGGAAACCTAAGGGTCTCAAAATAACTATATCTGATCGAAGAATGAAGAGAAACGTTAAGAATGTTAAAAATGAATTATAGGTGTGCATTTGGAGCCAGTAGGGTAACTATGTCTGTAAAATTTTATAATGGGACCAAATCTGAAAACACTAAAATAAGTAAATATTTTGTTTAAGATTTATAGAAAAATAAACCTTATTTCACTAGTTTTAAACATCATAGACTTCTTCACCAAAAATATTGTATTATGCTTAGAAATGGTCGAAATTCCCTTTCTGGGCTAGTCTGCCGGGCTATTTTGTATCTTTGGTGGTAATCGTAACGAACATCATTAATTATTTCATCCAATGACCTGCACGCGATATGACGCGACGATGACCATTCGCGGGCCCTGATTGGATGAAATTTATTAATGGTGTTCGTTACGATTACCACCAAAGTTACGCGGTAGAGCCCCAGGTATAGACTCTGAATAACTATTTTTTATATGTTTATAAGGTGCTTGTAGTAAATGTTTTTTTTAGAAATCAAATGTGGCTGTGGTTTTTAATTATTTCACTTAATTTATAATACGAACAGGGTTGTGTTGTATTCAGTTTGCTTGAATAAATGTTTTATGCGTATATGAATATATTTTATGACAGTTGACTTCTAATTTGTTGTTTTATTAACCTCTGATTAAATTTATTAAGTACCGTTCAAAAATATAACTCCGGAACAATATTTTCAAAAAATCTATAGCATATGTAAAGTATGAGAAATTCTATTAGGCGCCATCTGACATTTTACTGGTGAACTACTGATAAAGCAAGGAGTTCTAATTTTGAACACTTCATTCCATTCCAATCATTTTAGTTATGTTAATAATGCATAGATGACGCTGTAACAGTATTCAGTATTTTTCAAAAGATGGCAGTAGTGGTCTAAACTTAGTTTTCAAATATTTACTTTGTCATGATTTTCTATAGCTTTTGTTTCCCAGTTTCACCTATATTTTCTAGGGGGCACTTTAGCAATATTCTATGTTTACTATTCATATCAAGTTCAAGATACGCCAGCAAAGACTTAAATACTAAATATCATAAATGTGAAAGTGAGTTTGTTTGTTTGTTACGCCTTCACGCCTCAACTACTTAACGGATCATACTGAAATTTGGCATGCAGATAGCCTATGGTATGGAGAAGGACATAGGCTACTTTTTATCCCGGGAACGCGAGTGAAACCGCTGGGGACAGATAGTACTATATAAATGCGAAAAGTTTGTGTAGGTATTTATAATTCGAGTTCACGCCGATATAGCTGAACTGATATTGCGCATAGATCAGTCTATGGCCACGAATAAAATATAACTAAGAACCTTAAAAAGTATATGAATTATTGTACCCTAATGTTACTACTGACGACGTCTTATCACTAAAAAATTTACAAAAGCTAAAATATAATATACCGACCTAGACAGCTACACAGGAGCATGCAATACACTTAACAAATAAAATATCAAAAACGCCCAAAACATTCTTTTATATGCAACAAAACAAGTTAAACAATCATGACATGCCGGACAAAGCTTCATCCAATTTTTACGCTCATTATTATCGGTATTTAGTCAGTAAATAATAATCGTGAAAAAAAATCGCAACAATGCGTTTTACGAACAAAAAATCGCGGGATCCTCAAACAAACGCCGCGGGTGGCCAAATACAATAAACAATATAATTTATAAACATTGATCCATATAGATAAAACAAAATGAGCTCTAAACCTTAGGGATAAGGATGAAATTAATGCAAGTTTTATTGACAATGGATTTAGTGGGGCATTGAGTCGTGAAAGCTACCTACACTGTTGTGATAAGTGCGTATTATGATAGATGAAGAGCAAATCGGATAATCTTGATTCGATTCGGTGTGTTAGAGGACCAATTTGTTATGGTATGGTATGGTATATAATAGCAGGAATTTGCTTCATAGTATGGCATTTATTTTATTTGTTTTTGGCGTAATGTTTGTTTAGGCACTGATAACTTAGGTTGGTAGTCGAAGTAGAATTTAAAACGGATAATTTTTGAATTTAAAATGTGCATTTGGAAACTATATTATTAATCGTGCATAAGACGTAGTAACAATATATATAAATGTACCTATATAATAATTAATTACGTTTTAGAACTTCTACTAATTTTACTTTTTTTTTAAAACAATAAATTGATTTCTTGTGGATAAATAACGGAACCAATGAAGTACCTATAGCGGTTTGAATGAAAAAAAAATATCTATTACCATATGGCATGTAATTAACGCCCTAACTATTCGAACAACTAGAACCAAAAATACTGCATTGCACACTAAATACGCACACTATATAAATCAAACTGAGTATCAGTTTTATGGTTTATGCAAAACTGTTTGAACTGAATGATCATCTAGTGCTCACCGCCGCTGCCCCGGCGCCAAAATGAGGAGGCCAAATCAAACAGATTTTTTCATTTTCTTACACCATTTTTTCTTTTCGCTTTTTCCTTACTTCATATCTTGTGTAACGAAAGGAGTGAATCGTAATTATCTTTTCAATAACGTTTAATGGTGCGTCGCTATTTGTATTTGTTCGTCTAGTGTGGATGTACAACGAGCATACAACACGAGCCTGATGTGAATCCCTATCCGCGGGTTGCTAGAACGTGTATGAAATGTCAAATCAGGTGACAAACCGTCATAATTAGCAATCTGTTGACAGCCTTTGAGTTGCTGAAAAGAAAAACAAAGATAAATTAACTAATTGATTGTCAACGGATGATTTATTTATTTCATTCACTTTCATTCACTCCGTTGTGTTTTGTTTCTGTCTCTCGCGTAGCACTGTCCCTTTCATTGTCGTTGTTGTTGTTTATGATATTCGCCAAAAGGCTGGCAAAGGTATAAAGTCAAAAGCCATACAGCCTAGTCTTATTTTCAATTATTCATCAAATTAAAAAAAATCTTTATCTTATTTTGACAATATAACCATACACATATTATGGCTTACAAAGCAGCCAGTGTCATGTTGGTTGTTCCAGCCATTTTATTTCATACAACCAAGATGACCCTGGCAAGTTCAATAGGTCGTTTATTGCATTTTAAAATAACTTTTCATGCAAAAAAGTACTTAATTTAAAGTTTAAAATTAATTTTATATTCAGTTTTTATATTGAACTGCTTTAAAACCTATTATTTATCACAACAAACACTTTAATTCTCGAATAATTAGTCCATTATCTCCAATTAGCTAACTGACAATGTGACAAGGCGTTGACATGAGAATTAGCTTTCAGAAACCTAAAAATGCGATAATTGACGAATAATTGGAGATTTGACACATGGAATAACAAACTGTTGACAGATTGTTATTTGCCTCTTTCAGCAACCCAAAACACGATTGACTGGAGATTGACAGCATGTTACGTAATTTTTCGATAATTTTGCTTTCTAGCAACCGGCGGTATGTTCGTCAAAAAACTGACAATCGGGCGGAGCGCAGTCGAGCGCGAGCCGAACGCTCGTTCGAGGCTCGCAAGTCCGTCGACGCTACGCGAATCCATGCTCCACGTGTGCTTGGCTCTTGCTCGGCTCGCGTAGCGTGGACGCACTATAAGAATATTTCTATTTAATAATGTTAATACTTATAGCATCATAAGTAACTAGGCACAGATATCATAAAAATACAACAGCCAAACAAAAAACATGTAAGTATCTCTCTCAGCTAAAAGCTTTCGAAGGCGTTAAGAGCACCGATCAATTACCCAACCGATGGCAAAGGCCACTCAAAATAAGGAGAATCAAACAAAAAGCTGAATATGATCAAAGGAAGCCATTTTGATACGATATTCAGGTAATAATACGGCTATTACAAAATTGGATTTGCCTGTTATGATTCGCTTCGATTATACGCTGGGTATGCTTGTGGGTTTTTCCTTTTTACTTGGGCTTAATTTTTTTTATACACAAACATACGGACCCCTGAAAGTAAGCGGTTACCGTAGCCATATGGACGCTTGCAACACACGAGGTATCACTCACCTAGAATATAATTGTTATAAGACGCGCGTCTCATTTGCGAGCCAATAGGCAGGGCCGCCGTAAGCGGGCGTGCAAAGCGTGCATCGCACACGGGCGACACGCCAAGGGGGCAACAAATCGAGCGACTCATACCTAATTCAAGTCATTGTACCCCTGGCCGGTCGACACCTACGCAGAGGGCGCGCATAGGCCGCACGTGAGTCGCGTGACCAATAGGCATTTTGAGAAAACATTAATTATCCTTTTTTTAACAAAACTCAAAGTAGTCGTAGGGCGGCATAATCGGTATTGCACGCGGGCGACGAAGCAGCTAGCGGCGGGCCTGCCGACAGGTTACCACATAAAGTGTGGTAGTGACGGGGAAAGCCGTGGTGAAGATGCAGGATACTGTGAATGCCGACAAAAGAACTTTCTGTCACCACGCCGCGGCGCCGCGATAGCTCGTACCAACATGACCCATGTGAAGTGTGTCGCCCGAAGCTTATACCACAGCGAGGTTATCAATTTTTAGTATGTCTTTGATAACAATCTCACTTGGTAAGTGATTATGGGGCCGAAGGTGGTAAGCAGACATGGCTAAGAGGAACGCACCGGTTTCTGTTGACAGGTTTCTGCTTCAGGTCCCCTAGACACGATGGTTGTCGGTGGCAGGTCAGTTCAAGTTGGTAGCAAATCTGGCGGATACTCCCGCTTTCCTTCTAGGCTTTGGGTTCATATTACCTTCGGCCAAAACATCACCAAAATAATTTGAAAAAAAAAAACTATGCAACGAACATTTTTTTTTTATAAAATATTTTTCTTACGAACAAACAGAAGAGCCCAACGTATTTCAATGTAAACACGCGCTACTTAGCGGATTTCTTAGGGGTTGAAGTTTTGAGGGATCGTCAGAGGGTGAGATGTAGGCATAACCGGGTATATATCATTGTATCATACAACACGGACGAGATGTGGTATCGGTTATGTGGAGACGGCTTTATGGTATATATTATTTTATAATTACCTACATACCTACTTTCGAACTATGTATATCTATGTCCTGTACCCCGAGTGTAGAGTTTGCAAATAATTAACGTAACTTTCACGTTTGCGTTAGTACAAGTTCTCATATAAATACGCAAACGCGTTAGTTACCTACGTTAATTTGTACAAATGTTACACTCAGTACTCAGAATGTAAAGAATTGACTTTTATAAACGCTTGCTATAGTAGATTTCAAATAGCATGAGTTCGGTGACACATGGTATTTTATTAGATTTCTCAATGGTTAATGTTCATTTCGATATAATAAAGGAATACTATGATAGGTCGAGGTTTCATGAAATATTGTGAGTACTATTTCAGAGTAATCAAATGGAATTTCACTAGATATTGGTAAAAAACCCTTGACCTTGACGACTCATCCTATGTGAAATAGAGTATAATGCATTTGCGTTAACTATAAATAATTTGTATGGGATAAATTAGTACCATTAGTATTCCGCTAGAGGCGCTGTGCCAATTCCTATAGAGAAGTGTCGTAAACGCAAACGCATTAGTAAGCGTTAACTAACCTCAATTTTTTACACCCCGGGTACTGGGTACTCAACTTTCGCAATACAGTATTGTAAAGAATAGACGAAAGTAAATTTGTACAATCAAATACAAGGAATTTTAGCAGTAACAGTTTGAGTCATTCAAAGTTCAAAACAAGTTTTGAGTCGAAATTAAGACAATTAAATTTGGAAGTTGTACCTTTGATATAATGTTTATTCTTGATTAACCTTATCTCTGGATTTGGCAAGTTTTCTAAAATAAAGGCTAACGAGTAAGTGTTTTCAAATCATTACAATATAGGTACTACAGGTAGGAATTTTTAGACGGGTCAGTAAAGGCAAAGTATCTCAAACTTTTTGAGTTATAGCTATCGCTAATAGTGATAACAAATTGTGTGTATTTACTATTTAGTCATTTCCTTTCAGATTTATTTAATTTTTTACGGCAGACTTAAGTAAGTCATGCTCACTTTAAGGCCTTTGCTTGCGGCGGCGTCGCGGCGTCGTGCGACGGGTCGCTCACTTCCCTCCAATATGGCGAGGAGGGTGATGGCTGCCACACGCGTCATACTTGAGAACAGGTGCTGCTGGTGGGGGCTGGTCTGCTTAAGTTTGCCAATTCAGTGTACTTAGTAATTTTTGCCACCGCGCCGGGGCACGAAATTGTTTTCAGTGCGATTAGAATGTGAATATTATGTAATGAATCTAAGCTTGTTTTGAAAAGAGTAATTGCTGAGTTTATTGCCAGCTCTTCTCAGAAAATATATGTTTTTTTTTAGCTCTTCTGAAAAAAAGTATGTTTAGTAATTTTTCGTATGTGTAAATGCCGATAGCAGTAACTCATACCGTAACCTATGGATACTTGCAACACCAGGGATGTTACACGTTAACAAATGAATAGATAAACTTCCATTCCACACTAACCCGACCGCTACATAAATATAACATAAGTGAATACGTCGGCAGTCACATAATCTCATACATTTTTCACACAAACCGACAAATATAATAAAAGCCGGAGTTACCCCAGTACTTCGGTATCATATCATATTTATATGACACTGTGTATCTACCTTTTACCCATATACCTATATCTACCTTTTACCGAAGATGTACGTATATTTTGTGCGTGGGTAAAAGTTATGTTACAAGAACTACTTAGCATTTATTGATGTGGTCAGTTATATGTTAATACTTTTAGCCCCGCTATCCCCTTAGGGGTTGAAAACCCTTACTTTGTGGATACCTATGTTATTTAAGAAACATGTGGTTACTTCAGTGGCTTTGGCCTTTATAAATGACGTACTAGGGCCTAAATTGGCTTTGACTTTGAAACGGGAGAGAAAAAGACTATAGTTATAAATAAAATACAGAATTTAGGTCGCTGTCTATGGGTAGAGTCCCCAAAAGTCTGAATAACGCCTGAAATGAATATTCGATCTTACCTTGATTTTGAGATAGTCAAGGATAGATGGATAATATGGATATTCATTTCGGGCGTTAGGTATACGTTGCCTCGCTGGACGGCCTTTTCTTTGGACAAGGTGCAAGCCAGCCCTTTGGTCTCCGGAGGTCTCTATCAGGCCCGTCGATAAGTCTACTTTCAGATTGAGTGTATAGGTATAATGTTATTTTTACGTATTACAACAAGTTATTGAGAATTTTAATTTATTCGTATTAACAAATACCTAACAAAGGTTTATGAAACTTGCTGTGTTTCTCTCATATCACAACTATGTTCCGTTCAAGTGAGGCCATATGTTGTTGTAGAACGATGAACGAAACGCGTACCTAAGCGCCGCGAAAATCACGGTTTGCGTAAAAAATACTCCTAAAAGCGTTCTGATAGCGCTACAAGTTTCTTCTGTCAGCTTAGACGACTAATTATTGTTTCAGCGCTAAAGAGAACTTAGTTGACTCTTAAAAAATGTGACATAACCTTTTTTTTTTTTTCTCTATTTATAGGCCTGTGTTTGACCGCAATCTCACCATGGTAAGTGACGATGCGGCCGAAGGTGGTAAGCACACAAAGCCTAGAAGGAACTGGCTCTCAAGTGCAGCTATCGGAACACACCGAAAGGTGCTTGGCGACAGATTTTCAACTTGAGGGTGGTAGCCATCCAGGCGGGTACTACAAAGTACCCTACCACCGTGATGTGGTTTCCTCACGATGTTTTCCTTCACCGAAAGCTCAAGCTCATTGTGGGATTCGAACCCGGGACCTTCATCTCGGTATCCGACGTCACTACCACTGAGCTATCATCGCCTTACCTTTGCTTATGATAGCTTCTCTATACGTAGTAATAATAGCTCAATGGTTTCTCCCCGGAATCTTCTCAGTACGTATTTTCAGAACCGGGTAGTAGGACTCTACCACCCGGTTCAGAAAATACGTGCTTTATCAGGGCCTAATTATTGTTGGTGTGATTTGATTTTGACTCAGGCCTGGATATTTTTAATTGAATTAAGTATTATTAGAGTGAACTTGTCAAAAGTTTGTCTCCTGTATTTTAATTAATTTATAATTCTAATTCTAGTAAAATACATTATATTTCATTGTAATTAAATAGTATTTATGATTAATGTTCCTGGAAAATAAAAACATAAAGTGTTTTTACGAAAAATAACGAAAATCAGCTGTGATATTCACCGGCGAAGTGACAGCCAACGGAAGGAATTTGAAAACCAACAATAAACCTGGGGAGTATTGTGATAATAAGTCATATTTTATACTTATAATATCAATAGTAGCAAAATCTTTTGAACCGGAATCATATCTTTATGATTCCTTGTCAATTTGAGTTACATATATCATACAGATGCAAATGCACCAGCAGGGATTTTCACAACTTATTTTGTCTGCCAAATTGTGTTAAGAGTTAAAAACTTAACATACTGAACACTGCAGTAACCTTGATGATATATAAACTCAATATTTTGGCAATCACCTCACTTTCAACTTTGCATTTTAATGTTTAACACTTTATGGCATTCCATTAGACACCCAATCCCAAGTAGTACTTATTACAGTAATCTTGTAAGAGAAACACTAAATTAAACATTATAATTTATTATATAGATATACCAAGTTCACAAAAACATAAGTAATACTAATAATTAAATATTTACACAATCCTTAGTAGTACCTCATCTTGTATTATTTGTGAATAATTCTCTTAATTACAACTCAGTTTACTGTATAGGCTGTGGTGTAGGTTCTCAAATATTAATCCTTATCTTCCCACTTGCTTAAACCGTCCTGTGTGTATTCCAGGTCTACTTCAATTAAAATGACGACTCGCAGAGCTACCGCTCGTGACATGGAGGAAAAACTTAAGAAGACCTTGCAAGAACTCAAGGTCTCCCAGGATGACTGCACTAAGTTGCTGCAGGAGCGAGAGGAAAGTGAGGAGGAAATTAAGAAAATCATAGACAAAAATAGTCAGTTGAAAAGTGAAATGGCTGAACTTCACCAACATTGTACGGGGGCTAATGATCGCCAAAACAAATTGCAGGAGCTATTGTTACAGTTCCAAGAGTGTAGTGACAATCATGAAATGGCCTTGACTCGCATTTCTGAACTTGAACTCAGCTTGAGCCGGGCCAATGGCATTATAACTAAGTATGAACTTGAGAAAAGTTGTCATCAGGAAAAAAACACACTTAGCCTATTTGATGAACTTGTTGTGAGTTGTCCTGGTCATTTGCCTACTTCTAGGCTTATTGAGACCATTGATTTGACAAATGATGTATCAACCACTAATGAACCGATTTTAATGAATAGTCATAATAGAATTAAAAAGTACATTAAAATAAATAAATTCATTACCAAAACCAGGAAACTCATAAAATGTAAAGAAAGTTTCTGTAAAAATATAAAACTTAGGAAAGAACGTATAGGAATAATTACTCAATTAAAAACATGTAATAGCAGTTTGCAAAATATGAGGTTATTATATGACACTGACATGCTGCAGTTACAAACAGATCTGAAGCACAAAGAGGATTTAATTAATGGTTTAGCATGCAGATATAACAGTGCTAAGAAAGAGATCAGCGAGCACATAGTTGCAGTCACAAAACTGGTGGACATGTGCAAAAATCATGAAGAACGGTTTGATTCCCTAACATTGAAAAAGATATGTCATTGTCATGTTACTAATCCATTACCATGCGTTGATCTCTCTTCTCCGGGCGCTCCGAGTGATCCGGCGCTCCGAGTGCTCCGCGCGTTCCGAGTGCTCCGGACGCTCCGTGTGCTCCTGGCGCTCCGAGTGCTCTGGACGCTCCGAGTGCTCCGAGTGCTCCGAGTGCTCCGAGTGTTCCGGGTGCTCCGAGTGCTCCGGGCGCTCTGGGTGCTCCGGGCGTTCCGAGTGCTCCGGGCGTTCCGAGTGCTCCGAGTGTTCCGGGTGCTCCGAGTGCTCCGGGCGCTCCGAGTGCTCCGGGCGTTCCGAGTGCTCCGGACGCTCCGTGTGCTCCTGGCGCTCCGAGTGCTCTGGACGCTCCGAGTGCTCCGAGTGTTCCGGGTGCTCCGAGTGCTCCGGGCGCTCTGGGTGCTCCGGGCGTTCCGAGTGCTCCGGGCGTTCCGAGTGCTCCGGGCGCTCCGTGTGCTCCGAGTGCTCTGGACGCTCCGAGTGCTCCGGGCGCTCCGAGTGCTCCGAGTGTTCCGGGTGCTCCGGGCGCTCTGAGTGCTCCGGGCGCTCCGGGTGTTCCAAGCACTGAACCACATGTCAGTGTCAATATTTCTATGGGAAGCTCTGAGGCATCAATCATGAAAACTGTTGTTTTTTCTGACCAAATTGGGGTCAATTTTGGACCAATTTTAAATAATCGTGTGGATCAGCCAGTTATTAATTATTGTATGCCGGGAGCTTCCTATATAGATATAATGAATAAAATTGTAAGTACTAAGTTTGACAAACAAACCACTGTTGTGATACTTATAGGAAATGGTTTGAACGTGAAATTCAAAGAATTAATTAATAGTTTTGAAACATTCCTCAAACTAAAGGTGATGAATGTTTTTCTATGTGCTTTGCCATACTCCGTCAACTATACGGATAAACAAAATAGGTATATATTGTTTTTGAACAATTTTATATATAGTTTGACATGTCGTCATAGTGACGTTTTTTCTTATTTCGACACTAATAAATTTGTTAGTGGACTAAAATTTACTGGGGACTCATTGTTTATGCCCAAAAAATGTAAAAACTTGATTGCTACACTGATAGCTTACAATATTAACACGGTTATAGCTAATATAACTAAATGTAGCCTTAGTGACAAAACGGTATTGTCTAGTAGTACTAATAATACTGTGATTAGTTGTTTAAACTTGTAACTCCGACAACAGAGAAGCATACTCATGGCATTACTTTACTACATCAGAATATTAATCGCTTCTCTGGCAAAATACTTGACGTTGAATTATTATGTGATGAAATCAGAATCGATATATTATGTTTTACAGAAACGTGGCTAAAACCAGACAGAATGCTTTTTAATGTAAATAACTTTACTGTTGCCAGTGCGTACAATAGAGTGACTGCTCAGGGTGGCGGCACCCTCATTTTGCTAAATAGTAATATTAAATATAAGAATCGTACTGATATTACTTGTCATTCTGTGGAACGCGTATGCGAGGTGGCATGTGCAGAGATTGAAAGCTCCATTATTTTATGTGTGTATAGACCTCCTGCGTCAAATTTTACTTTGTTTTGTTCCATAATGGAACAAATACTTAGTAAATTATCAAAATGTAATAAGTCAGTAATTATTTGTGGTGACTTTAATATTGACATCCTAATACCCTCATTAGATAGAAATAATTTTATTACGTTATTTAAATCATTTAATATGTCTCATCTATTTAATGAGCCCACGAGAGTGACGGCTACTACTTCCTCTTGTATTGATAACATAATAACCAATAGTAACGTTTTAGAGAAGTCAATAATAAGTGGCGTCCGTTCGGATCATTTGGCCCAATTAGTAAAGTTTCCGTGTAAAAAACTTAGTTCATCCGTAACGAAAACATTTAGGTCAGTTAATAAAACAAGATTAAATAATTTCAGCGTCAATATGGATTATAAAATGAGTAACACTACATATACTTCTGATGATCCAAATGTAAACTATGAAAAAATATTTAAAGATATTTGCAACGAATTTAATGTATCTTGTCCAATCAAAACTAAGAAGGTAAATAATAATAAACTTCAATTCTGTAACTGGGCAACTAAAGGAATCAGGAAGAGTAGGGATAACATGTATGATCTTTACCATCAGAGATCTTACAATAGTAATGAAAACTTTCATATATATGTTAGAAACTATTCCAAGATATTTAAACAGGTGTGTATTCGAGCAAAGGCCATCTACATAGGCAATAGGGTAAATAGTTCTAATAATAAAATTAAAACAGTGTGGCAGATTATTAATACAGAGACTGGTAAGAATAAAATCAAAGATAATACTTTTTCTCTTAAAATTAATGATACATTAATCTCAGGTAAATTAGAAGTAGCATCTGCTTTTGAAACTTTTTTCTCAAATATACCTATGGAGGCTACTAAAAATCTTGCTTCGTCTTCCACGTTAGCAGAATCGATTTTACAGAATAATTTTCAACAAAATATTCCAGACTTCGCATTCACCCAGGTTAATGACTATGACATTATCACGGCTTTTAAGTCACTAAATATGAAAAATACAGAAGACTTATGGGGTTTGTCAGTTAATGTTATACAGTCAATTATTTTCAATATTGCCCCTATTTTAGCCCTAATTTTTAACCAATGTCTCGAACAGGGCAACTTTCCTGACTTAATGAAATACAGCAAAATTGTTCCAATCTTTAAATCGGGATGTAAAAACAATCCCTCAGATTATAGACCTGTTTCAGTACTTCCTGCATTAAGCAAGATTTTTGAAAAGATTGTGCTAAACCAAATGTTAAGGCATTTTAATAACCACAAGATACTCCATGATGATCAGTTCGGTTTTACAAGAGGTAAGTCCACTACGGATGCGGGAGCTAAACTTATTAAGCATATTTTTCAGGCCTGGGAGTGCTCACACGATGCTATTGGTATCTTTTGTGATCTCTCCAAGGCATTTGATTGCGTAGATCACCAAACGCTAGCTCTTAAACTTAAGTTATATGGAATTCGCGGAGTGGCCCTCGATCTTGTGGTTTCCTATCTTTCAGGGCGCCAACAAAAAGTAGGAATCAATGGTAGTGTGTCATCGGGCTCCTTAGTCAAATTAGGCGTACCTCAAGGCTCGATTTTAGGCCCATTTCTGTTTCTAGTTTATATAAATGACCTACCTTACATGTTGAAAGAACTATCAGATGTCGTTTTGTTTGCAGATGATACGTCTCTGATATTTAAAGTAGATAGAAAAGACAAAGACCTTTTAAAAGTTAACCACGCTCTGGAAACTGTGTCTCAATGGTTTGCTGCCAACAATCTAATGCTAAATTCTAAAAAAACTAAATGTATAAGATTTTCATTACCAAACGTACCAAAAGTTGATACCAATGTTATTATGGACGGTACTAAACTTAATGTAGTAGATAAGACTGTTTTTCTTGGTCTGACCATAGACTGTAGATTGCAGTGGGGTGCTCACCTGGAAGCCTTAGGTGGTAAACTGAGCTCCGCTGCTTTTGCAGTCAGCAAAATAAGGCAACTGACGGACATTAATACAGCCAGATTAATTTATTTTGCATATTTTCATAGCCTTATGTCTTACGGTATTTTGCTGTGGGGTTCTGCCGCCGACTTGGAATCAATTTTTGTATTGCAAAAAAGAGCAATTCGCGCCATCTACTGTTTGGGGTCTCGCGAATCTCTGCGAAAGGTATTTCCGGAAATTAATATATTAACTTTGCCCTCTCAGTACATTTTTGAAAATATTATGTATGTTCGTAAAAACATTAATTTGTTTCCAGTCAATAGTGATTATCACGATAGAAACACTAGAAACAAAGACAAAATAACTGTGCCTAGATTTAGATTAGCTAAAGTAAATAAGTCCTTTCTTGGGAATTGTATCCAATTTTACAATAAAATTCCTCATAGCGTGACCAGTATGTCCTTTTTTAAATTTAAGGAACATATCAAAAAGCGGTTGTTGAGTAGGGCCTATTATAAAGTGTCTCATTATATTGACGACAAGGATGTATGGAAGTAGCTTCTCTCTGCACCTGCTTCACTTAGCAGCTAGTTCAAGGTCCATTTTAATTCTAAGTATGCTATTATTATTATAAGTTATCTTTTTTAATTTTTTGTTTAATTTACAGATTATTACTTATAGTAATTAATTCAATTTAATGTTTTTCATTTCTAAATTCTTCAATAGATTATGTCTGTCTCCTTAATTGTTATATTTTCTATACATATACCTAAATGATATTTAGTATAAACTTGTCAATAGTCACAGTGATAACAAATTGCGTGTTTAGTAGTTTCCCTTTAGTTTATTTTTTATTTCTAAGCCAGACTTAAGTAAGTCATGCTCACTTTAAGGCCTTTGCTTGCGGCGGCGTCGTGTGACGGGTCGCTCACTTCCCTCCAATATGGCGAGGAGGGCGATGGCTGCCACACGCGTCATACTTGTGAACAGGTGCTGCTTGTGGGGGTTGGTCTGCTTAAGTTTGCCATTTATTTATTTACTTATTAAATATAGATTCAGTCTACTTTGTAGTTTTGCGGCCGCGCCGGGGCACGCAATTGTTGTCAGTGCGATTAGAATGTAAATATTATGTAATGAATCTAAGCTTGTTTTGAAAAGAGTAATTGCTGAGTTTATTGCCGGCTCTTCTCAGCAAATGCAACCTTCCGAACCGGTATTAGAGTATTAGAGTCAGACTTTTCATAAGTGCCTGCGAAGGTCTATTTGAATAAATGATTTTGAATTTTGAATTTTTGAATTTTATGCTTTTTTATGTTATAAAAATAAAACCGCCTTCAAAATCGCCTCCAAAGTATGAAATAACAAAATGACACTGTTTTGACGACTTTTATTTATTTATAAGGACAGCCAACAAAACATACACCAAACAAAAAATACAATGGTCACAAACAATACTTAAAGCTAAGTGCTGTTTTAATTAATAGGCTATCAAAACATGGTAAAAGACAAAAACATGTAAATATTAAAAACTTAAGATTTGTTAACACTTGATTGAAAGTTATAGATATTAAAACAAAAAGTTATATAAAGCAAAAAAGACTTAAAAACTAACATTGCTGCCTACCGACGTGATAATTCGGCTAAGGTTTGATTTGAGGAGAAGGCCCAAAAGAAGCCAAAACAGCATGTTTACATATTTGTTTGATTATATCTAGTGTAGTTAGTTGTCGAGGTGTAGCTTGATTAGCCGTTCTTAATTTGCCGGTGTGGATGGGTGACCGCCTAGTGGTATTTCAACTCGAGCGTCTTCAGCGGAAGGCACGTAAAGCCGTTGGTCCCGGCTATCACTAAATTGTGATAGTCGTTAAGCTAGTTGGAGGCCTCCTAGGCGGCTTAAAACTCAACAGTAGGTTGACCACCAGCCTATCTCCACCGATCCGCAGTGGGCACGCGTGGTGGAGTATCTGCCCATTCCCTATCACCCTCATTTGTAAAAGGCCTGTGCTCAGCAGTGGGACACTATGGGCTGATGATGATGTATGAATATGTAATTTCCCTCGAAAACGCGGCAAATCCCATAGGCAAAGCATAGGGCGAGCGTAGCATCTTATAAATACAATCATTTAATAATAAAGGGACATTTGCGGTAACCATAAAGCAAAATTGGTTTCTCAATGAAATTCACAAGTACCCTACTATTAAAGTTCTTTAAAACCTTTGCCCTGACCGCCATTATGTAGCACTATAGAATGTACAATAGACATAAGTGTTACTTGAATCTGTCCGCCCGTCCGTCCGTCTAATCCTCGGCTACTGTAGATAATCTTATTGATGTCGTTTTTTTACATTTAATGCGTAAGGACGTTTCATACGAACGATGTGGGTTGCTGCGATTTCTTGACATAATAGTGACATTTTCAGAATATATATATATTCTGAAAATGTCAATTTCTGATAAATAATATTTTTATTCGTAAAAACTTTGTCAAAATAAGTTGATGATTTTAAATTGTTTAGAGTTAAAGACATGTTAAAGCTATATCCTATAGGTACTTACAAAAATTACTGATATTATAAAAATAACAAAAATATAATTATAGCTTGGTATATTTATATTAATGTTATTTTTTTAATATCAATAGTTTTTTGTAAGTACCTATAGGATATAGCTTAAATATGTAGGTATAACATGCTACCAGTGAATAAAGTCAGAAATGTGATAGGTCCTTAATGTTATTTTATAAATAAAACAATTTAAATTAAGAATTACGTTGTTATAAACGTCTTAAGGTGCAGCGATACCAACATGTTGGTATGAAACACCCTTACTCAACGAAGTTCTTTGAATTACGCAACTCGAAGTCCTTTTGTGTGAGTATACCTTTTGTTCCTCTATTTGTATGTTAAAAACCATTCAAGTGTGATTTTAATGCGATAAAGCTACTTAAATAACTATTATTTGAGATTTTTATAAGTGTGTGAGTATCGTTAATACATGCAATGTAGGTCATTTTTTTTTTAATATTAGGCGATCATGGTACGCGTACCTATTCTACTCAACACATAAGTGTGGTTTGTTTGTGATATTTCAAGTTCTAAATAAAAAAAATGCAGTCGATAAATAATAATAATGAGGAGTGTCTTTCCATAGAGTTTTATAGAGTTTATTGAAAATACCTGTCAAATCATGTACTTAAAAGGAAAGGATGGCGGCAAGAAATTTGAAAAATAGGTTTTTAACATATCTATTGCTTTCGCGTTGTGCCCGAGGGCGATAGAGACAACTACAGCTTGGACCGATTATATCTATTTAAATTCAACGAAATCGCTATTTCGTTATCCCCGGTATTCTTCTCCAAAACTGGATCGGTTTAAAAAAAAATTCAAATTAGTTCGAATTATCAACAGTTTGACAGGTATTTTCAACAAAACTCTATACAAAGAAAACTCCTCATTGGGAAATAATAAATAAATAATCGGAGATACAGTTAAAAATACTTATATTAAGAGTAAAATAAATTCCTTATCGACAATGTATCAGTATTAGGGCATGAATATCGGAATCTCGGAATCTCGTAATATCGGAATCTCGGATGTTTTTTTCCGATATTACAATATCGGAATTGAGTGATTCAATATCGTAATATCGGAATCAGATATTTTTATCTATTTGAGTTTTTAAATAAAGCTTTTTAAGCGCGCCACAAGGTATGGTCGCCTAGGGCTATAAAATTTACGTATCGTACATCAATTTTGCCCCCAGTGTTCAAAATGAGCGTATTTTTTCAATAAAATACGAAGTACATTATCCATAAAAATGCTTGACGCTTTGTTTTTAAGAAAATATTAGCTAGAAAAACGAGTGTTTAAAAAATAAACATACAATGGTGCTGATTCTGTTGTTTACAACTAACTAATTTATTCTCACTATATATTACTATATTAAGTCTCCTTCTTACAAAGAACATAGGAAAAGGATGTAAGAAATTTAGTCCTGTCAAATTAATCCAATGCTTGTTTTCAACACAAATTTAGTCGCCATCTATCGTGAATTCTAAATACACGCAAATGAATATGGCAAAGACTAAATGGACAGCTTTAAATATGTTCTATCCATTAATAATGTTTGTAAGATATGAAGGGTTTTGTGTTTGTTTGTTTAAATGCATTTATTTTTGGAACTACTAGTCGGATTCGATTTTTTTTTTCACTAATAGAAAGCTAATAGAAAATTTCACGGGTGAAATGGCGGGGAAAAGCTAGTTTCCAATAAATTGTTGTTCATAAGTGTTGATTTTGCTTGCACATTTTAAGTTTTATATGGTTTATTGTTTAAGACATTTATTTCTCAAAAGATTACAAATCACTTCAGATGAGAAATTAAAAAACTAAGGTAATAAATAATATACTGTTGAGTGTATGTTGGTGGATGTCGATTGTCGAAAAAGCTAAATTATTAATTTTGAATCTGAGGTAGTTTAATTACTAATATCGGATAATAATACGAAATCTGTGATTTAGTAAATGCATGTAATAAAACAACTAAGTGGTGTACCAAATTAAAGAATTTGAAGTAAAACCATTTTTTTTACTGACACTGATAAATAATTTACGTTAAGCTGATGACAATAACACTCCTCTTCTTAACCAAACTAAAGAAGATATAGAGGACCTCTTGGCTCATAAAGAAACTATTAGTCTCCAATTGGGACTTGCAATCAACAGAGATAAGATGAAAATGTTAATAATAGACCGGGCGTAACTTAATAGATTGGACGTACTGCGAAAAAGCTACATCTACCTCGGCTCTAGCTATTCCAACACAGGAGACCGTGAAGATGAGATCAGACAGAAGACGATGTGCAATCACAAGATCATTAGGAAGTAGGAAGATTTGGAAAGACAGAAGGATAACTAGGAAAACAAAGATTCGACTTATGAGATGCCTGGTCTTTCCGATCTTTCTCTAAGGAGCTAAAACTTGGTCCTTAAGCCTACAAGATCGCCGGAAAATTGACGCACTGGAGATGTGTTGCTGAAGAAGCTTCCTGATTTTCTGGAAGCGTCAACGAAAGGCTGTCATCGGAATTCCGTTGACAGCCTTTCGCACCAATAACGTGATCCTGAAGGAAATTTGAATAACAGATAGGCTTTCGTCGACTGTGCAGCTTCGAATTTTCAAGGCCTTTGGTAACATTTGCAGAAACGAACACTCGATGCAGAGACTTATTGTCCGCAACGCTACAAACCGCAAAAAAATGGAATAGCATTGCGAAAGCTGTAACCCTAGTCAAGAGAACATTGGAGTTGAAGACCCACACTATACTATATACACTATTGCAACCACGACCCCTCTGACAAGAGTGCTTGACTGAGCAGATGTTTTTAATCCAACTTTATAACGAACTAGTTGTCCCACGAGGTTTCACCAGCGTTCCCGGGATCAAAAGTAGCCTATAATAGTCGGGGATAACGTAACTACCTATAAGTGAAAAAAAAAAAAAACGAATCCGACCGGTAGTTCCACAGATTATCCAGTTTAACCAAACAAGAAATCTCTTCCACTTTATAATATTAATATAGATAGATAATTAGTGCAGTTTATAAGGAATATGTGGAATTTATAATAAAAATTTCTAATTCCGATATTAATATCGGAATTCCGATATTGAGATCCAATATCGGAAATCAATATCGGAATTGAAAAACCTTCCGATATTACATGCCCTAATCAGTATTTTTATCAATGATCAAATTGTGTATCATGTTTCTCGAAGCGAAAAGAAAGCGCCAAAACTTTAAGAATGTTTTCGTAACATTCCGAACGCTCTAACGCACTGGCACAAAACAAAATTCGAATGTCGCAATTTCAACGACAATACTTTTTTTTTAATTCTCAATACAAGGCTTACGTAACTTATCGGATCTCATCGGTGTTAGTCGAAACACTTTTGGTGCCATTATTTTTGTAACATTAGAACTATGTTTGTGGGATGAAAATTGGATGTTTTTGTTGGCATTAAGACGCTGTCGATGGCGGGACAATCGTGAGATAGGTACTTAGAGCCGCTTAATTCTTTTTTGTGGGATTAAAGCTTGTGTTGAAAGTAAGAGTGATGGTTTTTAAGGTTTAAGTTAAGAATGTTATAATCTATGGTCTGCTTAAGATAATGTAGTTCTATTGGACCTTATAAAATCTTTTTTTCGTTTAGGTACCTTTCTTCGGACACTGAAGAAAATAATTTACTTCAAAAAAATATCATTGTTTAAAATCACCAATTTTATAAGACCCATTACTTATTCTTCTAAAAAAATTATGATACAAAGACAAGAAATTTATAACACAAATATAAACATCAATGTGTCAAAAAGAGACGAACATAGTGCGGCAAGGAGAGACACCCTCTTGTCAAATATGAATTCTTAACATGTCCATAGTTTACTTATATAGTATATAGGTATGTTACGATACGTGTGACTTAAATAGTCTATTATCGCACAGGTTAAATACAATTAATTTATACAGTTAATTAATAATCACAAAGTTATTAATATTTACTTCCGTAAATATGACAAAAAGAAAACATAATGGAATTGCAAATTCTTTACCTACCGCGTGCTAACATGTCGTAGCTACTTTTTTCTTTTTAAAGAAGATCAACATTGTAATAAAATATGTAGATATATCAACACTATGTCATGTATAGGGGGTAGATAATGCTCCCCCACAAAGTAACAGTAATTACAACATCCTCCCCCTAACCCATTTTTAATGTGACCATCAGGTTTGGATATCAATTAATTAATGCCACGCGTATAAAACAGTAATTGTTCTTTGGCGTACTTTTTAATTTTAATTAATGTTGCTACGTTATTGTATTGAAATAATGTTGCAAGAACTGATATAAAAAATACATTTTTTTATTGAAGTGATGACGTCATCATCGTTAAATGCATAACATATATACTAATCATCTTACTAATAAAATGTTATCTTACTAATAAAGTGTTTAATGTGTGTTTTTTTTCGTTTAATTATTTATTAAAATAAATCTGTGCAGCTCTTATTAATATTCTGACTCTTGTAATCGAATACCGGTTCGGAAGGTTGCATTTGCTGAGAAGAGCCGGCAATAAACACAGCAATTACTCTTTTCAAAACAAGCTTAGATTAATAACAGACAAGAATTGCGCGTCCCGGCGGCAAAAACTACGAAGTAGACTAGGTCAATATTTAATAAGTAAATAGCAAACTTAATCAAGCTTGAGATGTCTCGATGGCACAAAAAATAGTGATAAAATACATGAAGGTAGCCAGCATGAAGAAAAACATAAGCTTGATTTTATTGTGTAGGATATAGGTTATTTTAAAAGCGCGGGTTTTAACGCGCATAGTTATAATATTTGTTTTTTCTCAGAATATTTTTTCTACAATAGTACGGAACAACATTACGCTACGGGAACTAAAAAATCTAAACACAATAACTTATTCAACAATTTTTAATATTAAATAACTACATAATGATATCAAAAGCCAGAAAAAGCTGGTCTATTAAAAAATAACAAGTAAAAGCTTTATTGTGCACCCTCTCGCCACTTTTGTACAATTTAACCATGAACAAACGAGTGGGGGTGTGAGTGGGGACACGCGCCCCCCATTACCGATTTAATTAAATAAAACGCACGAATATGCCGCCCGTGTGAAACGACCTTAATGGGAGGCCATAGATTTAGTTGGTTACTAGAGTTGGTAGAGTTTAAAAACTTTTTTTTATTATAAATGAAATGACATATTATTTATTATATCTATTATTAAGGCGGAAGAGTTTTATGTTTATTTGTTTGTTTAAACGGGCTAATCTCTGGAAGAAGCGCTCGTGGTGTAGCATGATTAGCCGTTCTTAATCGATCGGCAAAGTTAAGCTACGCCTGTCGTGGTCGGTACCTGGATGGGTGACCGCCTAGTGGTATTTCAAATCGAGTTTTTCCGTGCTTCGGAAGCTGGCACGTAAAGCTGGTCCCGGTTATCACTTAATTGTGATAGTCGTTAAGCTAGTTGGATGCCTCCTAGGCGGCTTGAAAAATTCCAACAGTAGGTTGACCACTAACCTACCTCCATCGATCCGCAGTGTGCACGCGTGGTGGAGTATTGCCCATTCCCTTTCACCCTCATTTATGAAAGGAAGCCTGTGCTCAGCAGTGGAACATTATAGGCTGATGATGAAGTAGGAAAAATGGAATATCAGCAGCGTCAACCTAGACTTATGTTAGGTACATGAGAAATTTCTTATTGGTGTTCAAAAGTTGATGCGAGGCAAGGAAGTATCGGAATCAAACAAAGTACACGTAATAGATAACATTTAAATATTTTTATTAAATTATTGCACGGTTGTTGAAATGAAAAAAATGTTTTTTTTTTGGATTTTAACTATTCTGAATTTAAGGTCAATATTTTTGTACTTATAAATCCACGAAAAACTTATGAAAAAAAATCTTGTCTATGCGTCCCTAATGCCCGACAACTCTCGGCGGGCATATAAACGGTAGTGGCCGCGTGCCGCATCGATACACCACTCCACAGCCATTGTTGAACGCACCTCTTCACTTTTGATCACGAGTGTACTCTCCAAAAAGGTTTGTGTTCATAACTATCCGGTATCGGGACTCTTTTCACATGTAATTATTTTGAGGTTGGTAGTACGTAAGTGAATTAAAAAGGTTTGGGAAAATGAGGATGCATTGTTATTTTTTTTATTTGGTGCTTTATTGCTACATTACTGAATTCATAAATAATCTGTATTATGGTAATCTTATCCAGAATTTTATAGCAATATGTATGATTCTTTAATTCGACCTTTGTTCTTCTTCTTACATTGCATTTTCCTGTCTCTGAAGACATTCAGAAAATTCAGACTACACCATCAGCCATTTATAATTTAGATTCATAAGTTAGGTTGATGAATATATGCACGGGCTATTCATTTTCGTTCAATTTTATTTCAGCAAAATACTTTGAATGTTTCGGTTACATTATAATCGCCGAAAGACTGGTTCTTTCTCCCATTAAATTAAACCCAGATTTATCTCAGTTCCAATTTCAGTTCGTGTTTAACCATTCTAATAAATGATAATAAACATCCTGGGACATTCCTCACACACGTCCCAAACTAAGCAGAGCTTGTACTATGGATTTTGTAATTACACCCAGACTCAGGACATACAGACAGAAATGTTCATGCACACAAATGCATGTCATGTATGGGAGTCGAACCCACGACCTGCGGCCCTATCGCGCCGCAATTTTGGTTGGAATCTAAACCAGAGTCTTAACCAACCGCGCCAACTGGCCCGTCAACTATTAGCATAGTTAAATTATATTCATCTTTTCTTAAATACCTTCTACCGTATCACATTGCTAGGGGCAAAAGTTATGTATCCCCAAATAGCCGCCAAAAAGTCATCAAATATAAACTTTGCAAAGCGGCTCGCAAAAAATCTTCGCACACGTATAAAATTACCTCAATTCCGGGGCAAATTACCATTACCGTGGCAATTTCACCGTTATACCCCGTTACAGGGCCGGATTACCGCGCCCCGGTTCCAATTTAGCCCTGGTAATGTGATGGGATTTAAGGTAAATCAGACTTGTTATTCTGTAGGGCGGTGCGCGTACGGATTTGGAGGATTTTGCCCTTTAATTAAAGTATTTGATTGTTTACTTTTATTTTTTGTTTGTTTGTTTGGCATAGTTTAGACGTTGGACATAATCTAATTATATTATAAATGCGAAAGTGCCTCAACTACTCAACGGATCATAATGAAATTTGGCATGCAGATAGCCTATGGTATGGAGAAGAACATAGGACATAATTTTTATCCCGGGAACGCGGGTGAAGCCGCGGGGGACAGCTAATAATAAATATATGTAAAACAACTTTTTAAAAAAAAACTTCTCTCAGTAAGCTATGGCTATATAGTCAAGATATTTGAAAGCATACTTCTGGTTTGTTAGATAATGTTCATATTTTAGATGATGGGGTAAATGTATCTACCGGTATGTTCCCGGAGTAGAACTTGGGAGCTGGTTAGCTTCTAGGTGTTGCAAAGGTACGTTTGGAATAGCCTTGATATTGCTTGTGTCCTTACGCGACGGTAGTCTTTTTGCATACCCCCATAAAGCAACTGAGGTAGCAATTGAAGAGCAAAAGCACTTGTTCATAGACAATAATAAACTTTTCTATTAACCAAAAGAGGGAATCTCTATGAAATGCTCGTAAAATATTCCAGTCGACTCGCTCATGTCTGAACTGAGATTTGCTAACCGCTAGAGGGGTAGGGGGAATGGGGACAGTAAACTAGTTTTATGATAACGATATATTTGGCTGACTGTACGCGGATTTGCACCTCACGGCTACTTAATGTGGAGTGTGAATTTTGTATTAAACTTATTGCTTTTAGCTTTTTTAGCGATGAGTGTAGAAAAATACCTATATAAATAAAACTAAAATACCTATAAAGGTTCACCTAGATATACCTAAAAACAAAATTATATATAAGTCATCATTAAACCCTCATTCTATATTTCCATAAACCACGTAAGAATTTAATTTTTATTTGGCTAGAACATATTCAAATCTTTACGGCCAGCAACAATACTGAAAAAAAAAAACATCTACATACCAACATTCCAAAACAAACGTATTCTTATATATCATTCTACACTTACCTACCACGTAATAAAGTGGGAAATGAAATAAATAAATTCACAGCAAACTGGAAAACGCGGAGACAGTGAAAGTTAATTTGAAAATGGAATAAGCAGGAGCCAGCCAATGGCGGCGGTGCCCCGGGGACTGCCGGCCAATCGCGGCGCGGGGATTTTCGCGCGCTGAATTTTTATTAGTCGGGATAATAACGCGCCATTTTGTGACATGTTCCCTTTTTCGGTTTTAGGGTTCCGTGAGGTTTGTGAATTAGATAGAAACACAGGTGAGTTACATTCTCATAGGATATCAATTTTATGTAGGTATAATAAATAGCAAATTGTCTCTTATAGGTAAAACAACTGATTTTGTCGACTGCGTATGGACTATTCAGACTCCAGTTAACAAAACATACCTTTTAGTCTTTGTGTGGTCATCACTTCCATACCATCACATACCAAATTATGGTAAAACACAAGCCTAATTACAGTACAAAAAAAACGCACAATAAATTCTAAGTTTCTCAAACCTAACCTTCTTAAAGCAAGTCTGGCAAAACCTAGGTTTTAAATATCCAGCCCTTTCGAATAAAAAGAGCCAGGACTATCTTAATTATTCTGGGATTTATTCGACTTGACTGAGAATGAGATGGTTTACATCTCATTTATTTATTACAGACGTAAACAAAATAAGTTACAGACATAAATTGATTTAATCCTTACTTCCTCACTATCCTTACTTAATATTATAAACGCGAAAGTTTGTATACAGGGTGTTGTTTTGGTCGGCGACAAGCGACCCAGGAGCGGTAGTACAAAGTATATATTCCCCAAAAATGGACTTAATTCCATTAAATACTGTAAATATGTTGAGAAATACCTTATTCAATTTGAAATAAAATTACCGCAAAGTATGGTTACTAGGCACGTGCACAGACTAGAGCTAGGCACAAGCCGCCATCGCCCCACCCCTTTACTCCCTCGTACTCCCGTTGAGTATTATGTCTACACTTTAGCTTATTACATGATTTTCAAAAAATTTATTTTTTTATTTTTATTATAAAAAAAAAATTAAGTATTTTTTTATATTTTTTTTAGCACCAGTATCATTTTTATTATCGACCCTGAGTCGCTCGTCGCTGACCAAAACAACGACCTGTATATGGATGTTTGTTACTCTTTCACGCAAAAACTCCTGAACGGATTTGGATGAAATTTGGCACACAGATAGAATATGTTCTGGATTAACACATCGGATACTTTTTATCGCGGGAAAACATACGATCCCTCGGGAATGCGGGTGAAACCGCGCTGGACAGCTAGTATAAATAACATTATATAAACAGGACAGGTAACTCTAAACATGTACACACAAAATGATTGACAGACATGGTTAGACATAAAGAAAATTAATGGCATGTAATAGACCGATTCCCTACGGAACCAATCAAATTTCTCCAGTGGCAGCCTTGCGATGTTATTTTCACATCATCGCGCGGTGTTACCACTCGCTAGATGTAAAGTGACGTAAATAGATACGGAGTGATGCGCGCTGTATTTGAGGATTTTCAGTTTAGATCTCCTTTTTCTCTTATTACCATTTGTATTGGTAATTATAGGAGATTGGTATGTCAAGTGAAAAAAAATGTTATTGGATTTTTGAATATTTATTTGAAATTGTTGGGAACGCATGATTGGCAGGTTGGTAATGAAGTTCTCCGGAGCAAACACCGTGGAAGAATATTAGCTTGAATTTAACGTGATTGAAAGTGGAATGCCTTTCGGATCCCATCGAAGGTATTCGCACGCATTTACCAGGTTTTCATTCAGAAGTTCCAGTTTTATTTGAAATTATTTCTAGGCTTTATGTGCTTTATGCCTTCGACCACATAACAGCTGAGGGAAAAAAAAACTCACTTTCTCATCTATTTTCCTTTTCGCCATTGTAATATATTTTTTATGCTCGTTTTTTCTTTTCGCGTAGCGTTGATAAAAGTAAACAACTTACTGAATTTATAGGAAATTATTTGTTGAATGAATTTATTATACAGGTGGACATTTTAGACGGGTCAGTAAGGGCCACGCAAATATTGGTGTTAGGTTGATTTTTAACCGATGAAAAAACGGAGGAGGTTTACAAGTCGATGCATATTTTTTACCCGACTGACCCGGAAGGAGGGTTATGTTTTTCGAGTGTATGTATGTATGTATGTATGTATGTATGTCTATTTCTTTGTGCCGCTCTGCAGCCTAAACGGCTTGATGGATTTAAGCACATGAGGTGTCGTTAGATTCGTCTTGACTGGGGGAGTGTCATAGGGTATATTATTTTTATATGGCGCCTAAGAATAAAAAAATAGGAGGGGTATTAAAAATAAAAGTTTCGTTATTATAACAATATGGGTATCAAATGAAAGCTTGTAAATAGACCATTTCATGTATGTATATATTGTAATACTTTTATGCTACCATTTTGACGTAAACTGCAAAAAACCACGTTTAACAACCATCGCAACTCACAGAGTTGCGATGATTGTTAGCGTTCCTTTACCGTACCGCTCATTTACTTACTAATACATACAACTCTTTCTGTATAAAACTAAAAAGTCTGAAATAAATTAAATTATTAAAAGAAACAAAAAACCCGACTGCGTAAAACATAACTTAACTGAAAAGGGAAAAACAAGCTCTTAAATCTATAGAATTTTGAATATAACTTGAATTTTATAAGGTATTGCAGTCGGGGATAAACAAATATTACAAAGAAATATATACTTAAGTTAGTAATAAGTTAAGTTATGTTTTACGCCGTCGGGTTTTGTGTTTCTTTTAATAATTTAATTTTATGTATGATCACGCATAACTTTTTACATAGTAGTCTGATTTTGATAATTATTTTTTAAATTTATTGCAGATATTGCAATCCTATGGAAAATAAGCTACCTAGCTAATATCTGTAACGTTTGGTAAGTTATATACATTTTAATTCCATCTCACTCAATCTTCATGAAAAATTCAAAATGGCCGCTGCTTATTTGTCACCAGTAAAAAACTCTAATAGCACTGGCCACTCATGTGTAAAGCTGCCCACCTTTTGAAACTTATTTAATGTTATTCGCGTTTGCTAACTTATTAAAACTGTTTTTATTTTGAGTGCAAAGTTACGAACCGGATAATTTTCCACTCGCCATCTTGGTTTGATATAGCAGAGAAAAGTTGGCTTCCTTGCAATTAATTAATTTTCATTTTTTTTATATGACTCGATAATCATGAAATTTTCTATTAAAAGAGTATAGGCAAATAATTATATGCCCGTTTTATTTTATTGATATATTTATCTTTTTTAGCACTTTCAGGTTAATCAACAATCAATAAAATCAACGCTATCTTTGATTGTAATCAATATAACCAACAAACAAAATAGCGCATCGTTAAAAAAAGTTAGGAAAAGTCGAAACCGAGAATTTACAACCCGTTCAGAAATAAATTTTCCGAGTTTTACAGTTCGGCTGTATGTCGTTTCCTTAGCCGGCGGGCGAAAAAAGCGGGGCGGGACGCGTCAGCTAATTATTTCCCGCCCTTTCCGTTTCCGAGCGCGCCCGATCAACGGCGGTTCCGAATGCGACGTGAATACGAAATACGAATTTGAAGAGACGCCTCTCGGAATATTTTGAATAAGGAACGTGAAACTTTTTTAAATGCGACGCTGACATGGACATGAGGTATATTTTTAAAAGAAAAATATATTTTTTTATTAAAATTACTGTTTATTTACCACGTAGTTTTTCTTGCATGAATGCACAATTTTTGCCGAGGCTGTTACGGTCTCTTTCTCGCTTAAAATGAGAAATAATTTTGAAACTTCTCTCATCGGGGAGAATCGAAACTCTTGCGTCGCAAGTCGACTGATTAACGCCTTAAAACATCGGACACTCATCCAGAGTTCCAAATATTTTATCAGACAGCGGTGTGCTAGGGAATAAACTTCAGAGTAGTTTGTGTGATATGCGTCTTTTCGTTTTTTTTTTGCAATGCTAGATTGACTTTCACCAAGTGCATCAGAGCAGTTTAAAATAATGGTCATGCAATATTGAAAAAGTATTGCTTTTCATAACAAAGAACTAAAGCTACAAAAAGGAAAAGCGATTGTTAAAATAATTAAGGATTACTTTCACCGAATTTTATAAGTTCAAAAGAATCCGCCATATTCTTTCGACGAAATTAAAATATCATTATTAATTTGTTGGTAATACCTATATGGTTTGAGGTGTATGTATGTGTAGGTGTACTTATATACAGACAAGTGTATAAGTTGTAAGTAATTAGCAAGTCTCTCTCTCCTAACAACTTTATTTATTTCGGGGAGTCGCCTTCATTTAAGAGATCTCAGAATTTACTGAGACCAAATGGTTTTGATACTTGTGAATTTTATCAATGAATTTTTCAATAAAAAACCTTTTCATTATTTTAGTTAACTAGGAAGTATGTTAAGTAATACACATAAAGAACAAACGCCAACACTAACAACACCTACGTAATTTGAAATCATAATAATTAATATCAATAACTTTATTAAGTACCTACATATAAATCTAACGCTCGCACTATAAATTATAATTAGCATGCCGCTGTTCATTACATCCTATTATTATAATTGTCAACGATAATAAATTATGATTGAATTAGTGTTTGTGTCATATTAGCTACCAGACTTGGAGTAGGAATATTTGAACTAGCTCTTTTGACCTATTCTCAGCAGCTAAACTGTAATAATAGAGTTAAAAATATTTTTGAAATTACACATTATCTAAGGTGTTTCACATCTCACTGCATAGGTTTTTATTAACCCATAGATAGGCTGCGTTTGATATGAGTCCCACAGTGGTGAGTGATGTAAATAATCACGCAAAGCCTAGAAGGGAACTCGCTCTCAAGTAAAGCTTCCACAGTGACAAACAGACTTTGAAAAATTGGGGAAATGTTAACAGGCTAATTCAAAAAATACATCTGTTGTTTTCTATACTGAATGATAAGGCTTTTATTATGAGTTTCATACTTTCCTTTAGTTCAAGTATCAAGTCGTTTTTGTCGGTATATAAGAGTTTATTCGTGCTCTTTAGAAGAAATATCTCGAAGGTGTAGCCAAGTTACAATATGCGGTACAGTCGTGCACTCAACACTTAAATATGTGACTAAAGTTCTTAATAAGGGGTTATACTACAATATTTTGTCTTTTATACATCAACCAACCTAAAATGCTCTTTAAAATCTATTAATTTATTAGTAATCACATAGGTCTAAAAGTTAATATTAGATCTATGCGATGTAGGTCATCATTTACGACTCAATTATCTTTATTGATATTTCTGCACTAAGTTTTTCCTACAGAAATAACATATTTCATTGTTTTTTCTTTATACTTAAGGTAGCAAACAAGCATACGGCCCGCCTGATGTTAAGCGGTTACCGTAGACTATTGAAGCTTGCAATACCAGGGGTATAACTCGCACATTGCCGAACCTGCAAAAATCTCTTCACATCCTTCATGAATAACCCCATGCACAACCTGAGTGTCCGCGGCAGAACCGCCAAGTGCGGAATCATTTTGGTTCCAATGTGTGAAGATGGACTCCCCGTCGATGGCGAGAGGTGCGATGGTAAAAGGTAGATATAGGCAAATCAAACAATTCCACAGAATCTGCCTATTGTACAAGCGGTGTAACACACATAAAGAGGCAAAGTCTCTCCTAAGGTGAAGGGGCTCTACACGGCTTGCGAGCACAATCAACAAACCTATAACAATGTACAAAAGTACATGCGAAAGTGAGTTTGTTTGGTTGTTTGTTACGCCTTCACGCCTCAACTACTCAACGTATCATCATGAAATTTGGCATGCAGATAGCCTATGGTATGGAGAAGGACATAGGCTACTTTTTATCCCGGGAACGCGGATGATGGACGGCTAATATTTTAATAAAATTAATAGAAAGCAAACACTTGTCTCTCCAACTGTACCCAAGTACACGCTAAGATGTTGTCTCCCGCAAATTTGGGCGGGCGTTGCTTAACATTTAAATGTTGAATCATACTCAGTATCACCCCACTCCCCCCAACTCGAGGTGGGGGGATTAGCGTGGATAATACAAGATTATTTGCTTACTACCTTATTTTATTATTATGAGACGATTTGAAAAGAGAATCGTGGATTATATTATACTATTGCAGAGGGATTTAAAAATAGAATAGCTGTAACTTTACCTACCTTTATTGATTTGATTTTTTTTTATGATGTGCCTGTGTTTGACCTTTACAACGAGTAACGGAAAGGGTATCTATCCGAAAGGGGTGAAGACTACATAAGGTACCCTCTGTAAAAAGTTTCAGCTCAAAATAAAAAACATACAAATTCATTAAAAAAAAGAGTTATTTTTGTTAAACGTTTCACAATATTTCCGTTATTTCCATTATTTCCGTGTCCTCAATCCTCATGCTATTTTTTCTTCACCGAGAGCTCAAGCTAATTCTAAGATTCATACCTATGATTCCTTGTAAGCTTATATTAGAGAAAAGCTGCACGGATTTTGATGCGGTTGTTAACCTAGGTCATTCCTTGCGAAAGAAATCATCATTACGCATTAGAAAAGCATCAATACTAATGATAAATATTATATTAATACTCCATAATCCACACAAATCCAACGTATTCTTCGTCTCAAGCTAAAAGCGTCGCAAGAAAGTACACAAGTAAATTTTAAGTAATAAGGAGTCCCTAATCACGCGAGAGTTTGCTAATTACGATTAATATTCCCGCTCTCGCTGTCCGAGTGTCGTCGAGTGTTGCCGAGTACCGCCGAGTAGCCCCCACGAGATTGATATCGTTCGTGTTCCATTCGTGTTCTAAATTCGAATTTGAATTACTTGAATATTTATGTAGATAGGAAATGGTTTATATCTGCCTACACTCCGATGAATTCTTAGAGGCTTTTTAGTAAATCATCAAGGAAGATGCAGAATGTTTATTCTTCTCTTGTCATAATTAATTGTATAAAACAAAATGTATTTGTATATAATGAAAATAAATAAATGGATAAAATAAATATATTTAATGCTTTCCACCTCGCGGTTCTGCTCGCGATTACTTATTTTACCATTTTACCATTCCACAGGGTGGAATTTTCAAAAGTCCTTAGTGGATGCCATGCCAAAACCACCACAAAAGGAGTATCTATTCAAAATTTAAAGTTTCTAACCCTAGTAGTTTAGGCTATCAAACAGTCAGATATCGAGATGGCATATTTTTCAAACCTGTAATGCTGAACAACATTTACGGGCCAAACACAAAAATCTAAAAAATATAAATGTTTTCGTACATTTTGATCGAGCAAGGTTGACCTTTACTATTAAAATTACCTATTTATTTTTTGAGAATTCTGTTTTGTGCCATTGTAAAAGTTGTTCAGAATGGCTAACCCAACATAGTTTCGAAAATATGCCATCTCGAAGTCTCAAGATTTACAAGATGACTTTCATGATTAACACGATGTTCTATCACTTCTATTTTTTACCAAAGCAGGTGCTAGTGACTGGCCTACTCCCAGCTTAAACGACTATGAAGGTATTGGTATTATGTATGATTGTTTGTCCTTGTCAATGGTTTACCTATGAGACCTAAAACAATCTGTTACTAATTAGGTAAAATATAAATTCAATGAAACCCCTTCTGTATCTTAACTATTCACTGAAAGATATTTCGGGTTAGTTCGTTCAAAGTTTAAATTTCGTCTCCCGATGGAATCATTTGTAAATTTGAATTAAGAAATTGGATTGGTGTTCGCTTGTTCGCGATGAAAGGGACCATTGAGTGAGATAAATCTTTTCATTATGATAGTCTATACCTACAAATAATGTAAACAGACCTACGTCTTATAAGTTTTACTTAAGTAAGGGCTGGTATTTCGCTGTTCGTAGAAATTAGTCTAGCTTCGGTATTTCAGTTTGTAGAGTTGCTATTTTAAATGTTTGCACAAAGGTCTATACAATTTACTCCATGATTTTGCGTAGCCTCTGGTTATGTAAAATAATTAAGAAGTACTTACTGGCACCCCTAACATGGGTAACTAATCAACGATTATAACCAACATTCAAAATTAATAATGATTAATTTCAAGTATCAAAACTTATTATGCTTTCTACATATGCATGAATAATGCAATACGACGCAGCATTTATGTAAATATCTTTATTATTTACTGGAAGGCTTAAAAATATATTCAATGATTTTCTTTAAATAATGCGTTTCTTATAATAATATACTAGAAAAACCAGTGCCAAGTTTTCAGCGAATGAATTGTGTTTCTCGGGGCGCCGATGACATTCCCGTCGATGATTTTTCCGTTTCACCACACTCGCGAATGACTGCGTTCTCATTTAAGCAATGGCATTTGACGGCTGTTCCTTTGTCAGGATGGAGCGTAAAAAAATATAGATGTCGTTCCATTTTTGATTGAAGTTAGTGCGCGCTGGTCGGTTTGCATTTTTTTCGATTTATGAAATGCTTGTGTTTTTATTTATCTATGGTGTTTGAAATTTCTGCATAGGTTTTTATACCATACATAGGCTCATTTTTATCAAGAGTTCTGACCATGGAAAGAAGTAATGAAGAGGCCGATTTCATGTAAGCAGCCGGAATTGGATTATCGGAAAATTCGGGAAAAGTATAAACTGCTAATTATAAAAGTCGATCTTTTTTTAAACGTTTTCATTAGAAACTCATTAGATTCTTAAATATTTCGTATCATTAGGTAAATACCTAATACAAGAAGTATAGGTATATGGAATATATACAGAAACTTTCTTAATCAAACTAAATAATAACAAAAAGGGAATAATTCAATAACATTCTCGCTCATTAATATTTATTGAAAAAACCATCTGTATCACTGAATACTAAACAATTTTCTGTTACAAGGTGACAACTTAGAAAAATACGATTCCATACAACTTTATATTTACACTCAGTGACTATCAATGTAACCTCTATTACTAGAAAAGTAAGGACAATTTTAGCTTACATTGTTATTCGTCCAAGCGAAAAAATATCGTGGTGATATATTTTATAACAAAGTTACTTTTGCAGTTACAAATCCAAGTAAAGTTCGATTTTAGATTTTATTGTAAGGTGTATAAGAGTAAGTATGAATGGCAATTAAATATGCAATGCAGGAACGTTTGGTTTTTTATGATAATAACATTTTTCATATTAAAAGTTGTTTGCTCTTTCCAATACATTCCCTTGTGATATGAATCGAATATTATTCAATCTCCTTTTGAATATAGAATGTTTTATAACGATCGCAGTTCGGTTGCGTTGAGGTTAAGATACGGTTGGCGCTGGAAAATGGATGGGAATAACGGACACCAGCATTTTAAAAGCGAAATGCTCGTTGTGTACTACCACCGTCGTGGTCGGTACCTGGATGGGTGACCACCAATTAGTATTTCAAATCGAGCGTTTTCGTGTTTCGGGCACGTAAAGCCGTTGGTCCCGGTTATCACTTAATTGTGATCGTTAAGCTAGTTAGAGGCGGCTTAAAAAATTCCAACAGCAGGTTGACCACTAGCCTACCTCCACCGATCCGCAGTGGGCGCGCGTGGTGGACATTATAGGCTGATGATGATGAAAATTTTAAATAACATATAATTAATAATAAATGGTACTTGGAAAAAATAGCCAATACAGTCAGATTGCCCAAAAAAATAAATTTAAAAATGTAACCTTGCTGAGTTTCTTGCCTGTTCTTCTCAGTTGAAGGCCGACTTACGAACTGGTGGTAACTTCAGTAGCTTTGACCTTCATAAGTGCCCTACTAGGGACTAAATTGAATAAATGGCTTTGACTTTGACTTTGTACGTAAGAAAACAAAAACTACCGATATAGCTTGTAGAATTCGTAAGCTGAAGTGGCAATGGGCATTGGGCAGGCCACATCGCTCAAAGAACATTGAAGGAAAACATCGTGAGGAAACCATAGCACGGTGGTAGGGTACTTTGTAGTACCCACCTGGCTGGCTACCACCCTCACGTTGAAAATCTGTTGCCAAGCACCCATGAGTGCGTTCCAGCCGTTACACTATAGAGTCAATTACCTACTATTCTTTGTAATAGTCAGCATTTGGCAATCCCCAGGTCCTGGTTAGGTAGATGACGATGGCTAGTTACCATCAGGTCGACTAAAGTAATTTTTTTTTTACGATGAATTCAGTATATTAGCGTACAGTCCGCCTGATTGTAAGCGGTTACCGTAGCCATATGGACGCTTGCAAACTTGCAACATACAAAGCATCGCTCACGCATTACCGACTGGTCCCCCTCCCCAATGAGCTCTGACGACCTTACTCACGCGCAGGAACACAACATAAAGTTATTTGTCTGCGGTATTCTGTAAGGTGGAGGTACGCACCCAGTCGAGCTGCTCTTTGAGCGAATAAGCGCTACGCTCTACCTCTCTAATCATTTTTTTTTCTAAGTCATGTCTTGATAATAAGCCTTTTGGTCCTTGTCATTTATGGATTGTATCATCATAATAACGTAAGCACTTTATTTCGACAATAATCAATCGGAGATCAGGGTCCATTGAAAAAGTTACACACGCCAAAATTAATCACCAGACAAATCGCAGAATCAAGAAACCATTAAATAACCAATTCCTATTTCACTCATCGGACCACATTTACTTTGCGCTCAGTCAAATATATTTTAGTCTCTATTACGACGGGATAGAGGCTTGCATTAATTTGAGGACGCGTATGTGACCACGTGCTGAGTATTTAATCATCTACAAAGGATGAGTACCAACATACACGTATTCAAAACTGACAAAAGAAAAAAAGCAATCTTGCCGGATTGGCATTTGGGGGTCGGTACAACAAAACGGGGGATCTTTTTGGGGGAATATTGTTAGTGAGGATTGAAAAGCATTTTGTCGTACCAAGTAGATGTTATTCGGTAATTTAGTGTTGCCCGCTCACAATAAATGGGGTTGTGATTGCAATGGTTTTAAGTAATGCGCATATGTGACTTGATTGATTGCTTTTCGCTGCCGTTTGGCGACTTTGTTCTCATCTCGCTCGTAGAAGTTTTGTTTTGCTCAAAATTAATGTTGCGCTTTGAATTAACACTAAGTAAATAAAAGCTTGTAAAATAATTGAACAAAAAACTTAAACCGACTTCAAAGTACACTAAGAAGTAATCAAATCCTGATCTGATCTGACGGGAAGTGTATACTATTGAATTTTTTTTTTTCAAATCGGTTAATAAATGACGAAGTTATGAGCCATGAGGTAACAAAAATAAAAAACAAAAAAAAAATACAATTGAGAACCTTCTCCTTTTTTTTGAAGTCGGTTAAAAATACTAATCAGAATAACCGAATCAAAAATGAATTCCAGCTCAAATATTTAAATGTCTACATTTACGATCGGGCTCCATAAAAAGCAGTGTACCAACAAAACAGAAGGTGCAATATTCCCATTCGCCCATTCATTTACTGTAACGGACGGCGAATTCGAATTTTGAATTGAGACCATCGGCACGGCAAAGTCAGAAAATAGACTGCGTTCCGTTCTTTGCACAGACCCCCAATTTGGCTGATTGACGCGCCCGGGTTCGATTTTCAAACGGCTCAAAGACTTCACTTCGGCGTCGACCGGCGGCTGGCGTTGAGTTCCGTTTCCAAGGACCCATCAAATGGAGCATGAAAACGTTGCGACGGGATATTGGATGAAAGAGGACGTTTATGTACGTAAATGACTGTTTATTTACTACTGTACTTTGTCAGTGTTTAGTTTATTATGGCGTTGCAAATGCAATGCTTCGAAAATACGTCCAATATGGCGCTTATCTTCCCGTGAGTAGAAACCGCTTACATCCGTGGTTTATTTAATCTTGTGCATATATTGAAGTGGACACATCTAACTTTTTTCAATATATTCAAAGTATTTTAATAATATTGCGGCAGTAATCATCCCTATTATACATATCGGAGCATAATTTCATGAGAACGAATACCCACGTTCCCCGGAAAAAAATACCTATAATACTCGGGGATAATGTAGCTTCCTATTAGTGAAATAATTTTTCAAATCCGATTGGTACTTCCAGAGATTAGCCCGTTTAAACAAACAAACCAAAATACTCTCCAAGTTTTTCTAATTCTCTGGAGAAGGTCCTCACGGAAAAAAATATAAGAAAATTGCGTAGAACATTTGAAAATTTAAGAAAACTTTATGGTAGGTTAGGATATCCCTCGGGTACGAGGGTGAAACCGCAGGCCGCAACTAGTATTAGTATAGTTTTTTTTATTGACAAGATTTGCCGGCCCAAAGATTTACGCGGAAAAGCAAGCTCTGAACTTAGCACTACTTTGAAGTTAGTCGTGATACTGCACCCAGTTCATCATATCAGCCCATTCGATGTCCACTGCTGAACATAGGCCTCCCCCATTGATTTCCACTTCGAACGGTTCTGGGCCGCTTGCATCCAGCGGCGCCCAGCGACTCTGACCAGGTCGTCGGTCCACCTGGTGGGAGGTGGTCCCGCTCGGCGCTTTCCAGTACGTGGTCGCCACTCGAGAACCTTTCTTCCCCAGCGGTTATCAGCTCTTCGAGCGATGTGGCCTGCCCATTGCCACTTCAGCTTACTAACTCTACGAGCTATGTCGGTCGTTTTCGTTCTACTACGAATGTCCTTATTTCGGACCCTGTCACGTAGAGATATTCCGAGCATAGCTCGCACCCAGTTAGCTGGTTAGAAATTCGGCCAACGACTACAGCAGTGTTAGTGTTCTTATTATAGTAGTACGTCAATCAAAGCGATGATAATTGATGATTTAAGGCGATGATAGCTCAGTGCCGTCAGATACCGAGACGGGTTCGAATCTTACAATGTACTTGACTTGAAGCTTTCGGTGAAGGAAAACAACTTGAGGAAACCATAGCACGGTGGTAGGGTACTTTGTAGTAACAACTTAACGTTACTTAACATGTTGGCCTAAACTGAATGAATGACTTTTTGATTTTGAGTAATTTGTTCCAATAAAATAAAATAAATTCAAACAATTGAATTTCGTTTAACATAATAATTTTCAGACATGTCACATGTCATGACTGTTTTTATTATCTTTCTTCATTATAGACTGACTGGCTAAGTTTTTCTTGTTCTTTATTCAAACTAAGCCAGGGTTCATGCAGAGATTGAGTTAATCGAAAATAAATCATGTCATAGGCCTATGTTTCAAATTCAATTTTGAATCGATAACTTGGACTTATTACAAGCTTTTATTTAACTTGCAATGTATGTATGTATGTTTGTTCGTTCGGGTGGAATCTTGCAGGTCGAATTTCACCCACTTCCAGTGGTCGGTTTGACTTGATATTTGGTGTACATTAGTATATTGGAAGACAATGCAAGTACAGTTAACAAAAATACAGTCACTAAAAAAAGGTAATGAAATTTTTAACAAAAACTTATTTTTAATGGAGGAGTTACATTTGTCACATGGAGATTGCTTAGAAATTAAAGAGGTTTGAAGAAATAAAAAAATAAATAAAAGAAAATCAAAAAATTTTGAATTTTGTACAAGACGCGCAAAGACGGTTCTATTTGAAGTGCGCTCGAGGTGGGTGTTGATTAGGGAGAAGAGGTGAGGTATTTGGTGAGGCTAGGGTTGACACTGGCATTTACCTGTTTTTTTGTATTTAGTGTTATTGTATATTTCATGATGAAGACACATTTATGATGGTGAGGCATGTAAAGGATCTAACATTATACCATCATGTTTTTTTTTTCATTGAATATGTAGGACGAGCGTCCTATCTGCGAGTCAACGGGTTAAGTAACGTTCATTGTTTTTGCACACTAACCTTATATTAACTCCGTTTTATTATCCTTAAATGATGATGCTTATCTTATTCGTCTGTTTGTCATTTATGCATTAATTTACCATTCACCCGATTGCGATGAAACATTGGTGATTTGTTGTGCGCCTTTTTACAAAAAAATTACCGACTTTAAAGTTAATGTAATAACGATGTTTGTACAGTAGTACCCAACTGATATGGCTTACCGGTGTACCTGCGCAGAAGATACTTTTTGTACATTTTCAAAGCGCGAGAAACTGCTATTGTTCGGCAGCTGCCGCCATGTTAGCGCACGCCGTACGGAGGGGCGTGACTTGTGAGTAAGACGGAACTAACAGCTACAGTGTATTATGAACCTTATGTATATTAGTGATCTAAGGTTGATTGTAAGTTTTAAGCATTCTTTCGTTAATCTTCGGGGCCATACTTTGCGAACGAAGATTCACGACGCGCCATATCAGTTGGGTACTACTGTAGGTAGGTTAATGTGTAACTGTTTTGAAGTTTGTGAAAGAGCACGACGTGTTCCATTGAAAATATCCAACTCTACCAAAATGTTTATGGTACCGCAGAGATTTTTCACTGACTTCAAAACAGTGTCCCTTTACGTTTTAGTGTACTTTGAAAGCGGTTTAATTTTAAGTTTTATTTCAATATCTCTCAAGATTTGCCAGTGACCGAAGATATGCATATCATTGATAAATTGGTGATAATATTGAATAATATGCTACAGTCGCGACGCTTGTGCTCTTTACCGTTGAGGAATTCCATCATATCTTCAAGGTCCATGGTCGGATCATGATAAAATGTATATAAGACCACCATTTACATCATCCAAATCGGATAATCAGTTTTCGAGTAATTTATGAACATGTTTAAAAAATATAATATTTGTCTTATAGACGAATTGAGATCGTAGTTTTTTGGGAGTAAAATAATTGGACTGTTTTACAAAAAACTTAAACCGACTTCAAAGTACACTAAGAAGTAATCAAATCCTGATCTGATGACAATGGGACCAAACGGGAAGTTTCCCTTTCAAATAGAAAAAGAATTTTCCAAATCGGTTAATAAATGACGGAGTTATGAGGTAACAAAAAATATATTCGAATTGAGAACCTCCTCCTTTTTTTGAAGTTGGTTAAAAAGCGTTATAGACTGGGCCCACGATACCGTAAATAAAATTAAACGAAGCTGTTCGATTTAGATTTATACCAAACTATAAACGATTTTTGTTCGGAAGTTCAAAGGACAACTTTAATTAAAAAAAAAATACTTGCATAATTACATTAGGTATAAATAAACAAAAAGAAAATTTTAGAAAAATTCTGCTCATATTTTTTTTCAATACACAGCTTTAAATAAACATGCATTCGACAGCCCTACTGACGGGCGTGGGTAGGAAGCGCGGGATGGAGCGCTGTGATTGGTCGAGGCGCGGCGCGAGCGTCACGTGCCTCTGGGAAATCAGCCTCGGTCGCGCCTCGTCGCGCGTTTATTCGCAGCCTGTCAGATCCAGTACAGAGTACTGCGTGACTTTTATATAGTGTTAGGTGGTATAGTGGCTGTTTAGTAGCTAATAGTTTAACTTATGAATTTAAAAATGCCTATTCTTTATATTGTAATTTAGGACATTTATATACACATAAAAAGCATCTGTGTCTGTTAATAATTGTTTTAAATACGTATATAATAAACCCCTTATTCATAATCGCTTTTTAACTAAATCAGTGTAATAGTGTGCCCCGTCTCACTCTTTCGATCACCAAATGTCACCTGTCAGATAAAGACTTCGGAGTTTTAGCTAATCAACGTTTGATAACTTTATTATGAATAAGGGGGTAAGTGTTAAACTGTTTATTATATTTTTCACACTTGCTCGTAAAGTGACATTTATTGCACTATTTTAGTATCTTAATGTAGCATATTACGCACTAGTGCTTTTTACTTTACATTACCGCACAGTTTTATGATAGGTATAATCCCGATTATTATAAGTTTGTACCTCAATGCAATTGATATGTGTGTAGGCGAAGCATTCTTAATTTAAAATTTCGGCTCCTTTATCGCTAAATACCGCCTCGCGTGTAATTACCAACATTGCACACATGTATCATAATGTACTATTATAAAAGGGTAGGGTATTCAAATATAGATAATATAATCACTCGTACTATATTTAAATTGGCGCTATGAACTGTTTACTAAATATAAACTAAAGTTATGAAGAGCGAAGTAAAAATCACGGAACGTAGATAGCTGTAGCATTGTGTGGAAACGTAGCGCGGCTACGCGGCTTGTAGCAGTTTCGTAGCGATTATGGTGTAGCGCGTAGCTAAGTCGTAGCACATATCTACAGTTCTACAGTTAGTGTAAATGCAATAGTGTATGTCGCAGCTGAATTGTAGAATTCGCTGTATCACATAGCGGCTAGCCATTTTAAAACTCCTCCTTTTTTGAAGTCGGTTAAAAAAGGTTTTATTTATCAGTAAAACAGGTACAGTAGTACCCAACTGATAAGGCGCGTCGTGAATCTTCGTTCGCACAGGAAAGAAAGTATGGCCCGAAGATAAACGAAAGAATGTTTAAAAACTTACAATAAACCTTAGATCACAACTATAAGGTTCATAACTGCACTGCAGCTGTTAGTTCCTTCTCACTCGTACGGCGCGCGCTAACATGGCGGCAGCCAGCCGACAAATAGCAGTTTCCCGCGCTTTGAAAATGTATCTTCTGCGCAGGTACATCGGTAAGCCATATCAGTTGGGTACTACTGTAATGTATTGAACTACTACTGTGAGCGAGCTGTATCTCCGGCACTTTCCTGGATAGAAAGTAGAGGACTACCCGTTGGATTAGTTTTCCGGCAACCCAGCTGTAGGCATTGGGTAGATGCGTGGATTCGTATTCGAGCGGTGAGCGTGCATGACAGCTCCGGGACCATTCTGGAGAAATGGGAGCCAGCTTCTCTGGCGTCCCTAGCGGGGATTGAATCCGCTAGCACCAACAAGGTGCGCTGGTGCCGGTGCTTGCGCTGCGCGTTCTGCGTTAGTGCTCGTGCTAGTACTGGCGTGCTGGGGTGCGTGTAGTGAGCGGCTTTACAGCTCCGGTACCATTCTGGACAAATGGTAGTGAGTGATCACGGTGCGACTCACATTTTCTCTTGAGTACCAGGGGCGAGTACTCTGGCGGCGTGACCTACCGCAGATGGTCCCAGACGCCTCGTAAGGGGTTGCCTGGTATAGTGTGCCGTCTTTTATGACCGAGAGGTTGGTAGAGGTGGCCACTATAGAAAATCTCAGTAGTTAACAAGGTATGTAATGTATTAAAACGAATTCTCTGTGTATAAGTTACTCTGTACACACGCCTGAGGCAAGTCCACCGCGGCTCGACAACGTTCCATTTCGCGCTGAATTCGTTTGTGACACCTCCTGTGCGTTACTGAACGCCTCCACTACATACTATTGTCGTTTTATTGAATTTAAACTTTATACTCACGGTGAGAAAGTGTTAATTCGCGCGTTTCTTGGGTGGAATTGATCGGAGTTTTTATATTTGAAATTGTATTATAATATGAATAGTTTTTTATACGTTATTATTAACGTATATTTATTTTTGAATTATGGAGCATTAAATCTTTTAAGTGACATTAAGGAGTCATCTAACTTATCCACACTTTACAAGATCTTTTCAAAATATTTTATGTCATAAACTCAGCCCTGAAATCGAGAATTGTTCAGCATGACAAATTGAACATAGGTCTAAAAAAAGGTTGTTGTCCAAGTATTTTAAAAAAAAAACTTTTTTTTTTTCTCCAATTACTATATTGAACTTGTTTTTCGGGATAAAAAGTATATCCTATGTTATTCCAAGGTATGATCTATCTTTGTGTCACGTTTGATCCAAATCTGTTCAGTCATTAATCATCAAAAAACGCATTTATAATAAAATATGACTGTTAATTTATGACCTCGAAATCGATGAGCAATATTTTAATTAAAATAACACTAATAATTTCAGTATAACCCAAAACACGAACCCTCTGTTAACAAATGAGTTCTGTTATGGTTCTGTTACAATATAAATCAACGCAATTACATCACGACAAATATAATGACGCTAAGCTAAAAATCATTCTATTCACCCTCCAAATTGCTATCAAATAGACACATTTTAATTTACCCATATTATACATGCAACAACCGAAATTGAATCTTATTGCCATCGCATATGATATATTTTATAATGAAACACAATTGATACAATCATAGAAATCACTCGAGTCCAAATGAAAAAGGTGTCAAAGATCGAATTTACGATTCATTATACTTAATCCTTACAAAGATGGGGGAACAGATTTATAAAATTGCTCTACGAAAAACGATCTAATGCATTCACATTAAAGTCGCTTTTCCGTGGAGGAATAGAGTATTCGATTTTTAAAAAGTATTCAAAGTGCACACATATAAATAAAATTGAGCTCTATATTCAAACTTTTAAAGGGAAGTTCGATTTTCAAAAAAAGGTTTTCAATACTTGTAGTATCTTAAATTCCACATTATACCTACAGTGTTAAGGTTCATAATCGTGTAATAAAAGTTTAAATAAAGCAATTCGAAATGCACACGCATCTAAGTGCCCATTGTGGCGACAGATGGCACTATCGGGATCAAATGCGTAAGCGTTTGGTTTCATTTATTTTAATGCTCCTGTTTACCCGACTGTGGTAAATGGGAATGTGGACTGTAGAAATATGAAGGATGCTTTTCTAAGGCCTTTTATCTGTGAGTTAATGTTTTTAGCCGACGAAAATGAACGAATAAAATTAATTTGAAATATAATTTTTTTCTAGCCAGTGAGGGCAACTTCTGAACTACAGGTCTTAGAGAAAAACATTGAAAAGAAACCCTAGCTGAATTTTGAAGAAAATAGAAATGCCATACATACATACATTGTTTTAAAAAAATCTTTTTCGGAGGTATGGAATTTATTAAAAAAAATTTTTTTTTCAAAATTCTGCTTCTACGTCACTATACGAACAAAATTATGTAGGACAATCTTGCTTACAAGTTGCTAGAAGTTATCCAAAATATTATTTTATATTTTCCTTGACCATGGTTTTAACCTGCGTAATGTTTGACGAGGTGGAGCAAATCTCGCAGGGATCTCACTATGTTTAGCCATAAAGAATTAGCTCTTAGCATTCTGACAAACAATTAGAAGTCCATTTTGATAACTTCTAGCAACTTGTGACCATGATGGTCATAAATAATTTTGTTCGTATAGTGACGTAGAAGCAGAAAAATAAAAACAAATTTGAAAAAAAAAAAACGAAAAAACTTTTTTTTTTATTTCGAAAAAATAATCATTCTGTATATGTGGTGAATTGTGGTGTACACGGAATACCCGACAAAATCATAGCATCGATACCACGTTGCATCGCCGCGTTCGTTACATATTTTGTATTTAGGTCCCATCCCGAACGTGCAAAGAATCTTGGGTTGTGAGAAAACACGTTTGATTTATACAGGTCGTTGTTTTGGTCAGCGACGAGCGACTCAGGGTCGATAATACAATAGATACTGGTGCTAAAAAAAATATAAAAAAAATACTTTATTTTTTTTTAATCATAAAATAAAAAATAAAAAAATTTGAAAATCATGTAATAAGCTAAAGTGTAGACATAATACTCAACGGGAGTACGAGGGAGTAAAGGGGTGGGGCGATGGCGGCTTGCGCCTAGCTCTAGTCTGTGCACGTGCCTAGTAACCATACTTTGCGGTAATTTTATTTCAAATTGAATAAGGTATTTCTCAACATATTTACAGTATTTAATGGAATTAAGTCCATTTTTGGGGAATATATATTTTGTACTACCGCTCCTGGGTCGCTTGTCGCCGACCAAAACAACACCCTGTATATACAATATACTGAACCATTTAAACTCCACCCCGATACACGCTTGTTAGCTAAAAGCTGTATCTGTTAAGTAATACGCTGTTGAAGCGAGGGGAGCCGCGGTGATTAACTAGTGTTAGCTTCCGTGACGGCCTGCTTTATTCAATGTTATCACGAGTTTACAAGGGGCGTGACTTGTGTTGAAAAATTAGTTTATTACAGTTTCTGTTATTAGGTTCTTGACATACGTTGTTTATGGAGTATACTTTAAGTATTTGTTTTTTTAATTGTGGAACTGGAAACGAAAATAAAGTCATTTTGTTTTTTTTTATATGTATAGGCCTGGGTTTGACCACAATCTCACCATGGTAAGTGATGATGTGGCCGAAGGTGGTGCACACACAAAGCCTAGAAGCAAAGATTTTCATATAGGCATCGTGCCTAGAAGGAACTGGCTCTCAAATGCAGCCATCGGAACATACCGATAAGTGCTTGGCGACAGATTTTCAACTTGAGGGTGGTAGCCAACTAGGTGGGTACAGTATTACCCAACTTATATGGCGCGTCGTGAATCTTCGTTCGCACAGAAAAGAAAGTATGGCCCCGAAGATTAACGAAAGAATGCTTAAAACTTACAATCAACCTTAGATCACTACTATAAGGTTCATAATACACTGCAGCTGTTAGTTCCGTCTCACTCGCAAGTCACGCCCCTCCGCACGGCGCGCGTTAACATGACGGCAGCTGTCGGCCAATAGCGTTTCCCGCGCTTTGAAAATGTATCTTCTGCGCAGGTACATCGGTAAGCCATATTAATTGGGTACTACTGTACTACAAAGTACCCTAACACCCTACTATTTCCTCACGATGTTTTCCTTCACGGAAAGTCCACAGTCTGAGCGTCTGCGGAAGGAAGCTCCAGTCACTTCCCCGGTCGAGCTGCTCTTTGAGCGAATAAACGCTATGCTCTGCCTCAATTAAATTATCCTACCTCTCTCTCATTATCTCTAAATTAAATAAAAACAACCACCACTCACACATTAAAAAAAAGAACAGTAGATCATAAAAAATTGATCCCCAATCATAAAACGCTGGGTAAATGAGTGAAATTGGAAATATGTGTCGAGCCATTACCGCGGCGGACGTAACGAGTCCCGCGAGCACCAGCGCGCGCCTAATGTACGCATTGACTATAGAGCGTTGTGAAGTGACGTCGTTTGTGTCGCTATATAGTGTTTAGAGGCTAATGGTGTATTATGACGTCATAGGTGGTTCGGGTAATTTATACGTTCTTAAGTGTAGGTACTTTAAAAAAAATATAAAGCACTTGATTATATAATGATTCAGGTTTGGAATTACGCTATTCATCTAAACTAGTGTTTTTTAACCTTAAATATATTTTAATCGCGACATTTTGGAATGTTTCACCAAAATATTTCTTGTTAGTATTGATAATTTCAGAAACTTTTGTCCTGTACTCTGAGTGTAACGTTTGCAAAAAAATTACATTTGCGTATTTATATGAGAACTTGTACTAAAAACGCATACACGATATTTACGTTAATTCTTTACAAACTTTACATTCAGTGTAAAGAATTGAAGTTAATAAACGCTTACTTTGTATGGGAGAAATTAGTACCATGAGTATTCCGCTAGAGGCGCTGTGCCAATTCCTATAGAGAAGTGTCGTAAACGCAAATGCATCAGTAAGCGTTAACTAACGTCAATTCTTTACACTCGGGGTACTGGGTACTGATTGATACATTTTTGGTTATTTAAATAAATCGACTAACCTCCTAAGTCTAAATATAAACAAGATTATTGAACGCAAACTCCAAAAGATTATTGAACTGTTTAGGACGTGTATTTAGCTTGAACGGTGAAGAGCTTAGGGGCTGTAAATGCTCAATAGAAATGTAGTAGATAGACTGGAAACTAAAGGGTTCGGATTATACAGTTTAGAACTAGATTACTAGAGCTTGGATTGCTTTTACATCACTTAATTCTGGTTGAAAATCACTCTTATTCCTGAATAACTTAAAACTCATTATGTATTGAAAGTAAGAAGTGCTGGACCAATGAAAAAAAAAAAAAAACAATTTTTATTTTTACTTGTTATTTTTACGCTACTTGATTGTACGTGTTTTTTATAACATGAGTGTTATTTGTTTAGTCTATGGTAGCGACCGCCCCAGTGTTTTCGGCGGGAGGGTCGGATTTCGCGCCATTTGGCCAACCGGTCGTGTAATAGCTCTGATAGGCAACACGCACACTGGCGCTAAGTACTACTAGTCTATTTATGAAAAAAAAAATATACCTATAATTGTATTCTTGAAAATTATCTGAAAATTTTTGCATGGCTTAAAATTCGGTTTGGATAAAGCTATAATTGATAATTTTGTATCAACATGTATACAAAAAACAATATATAGAAAATTCCCCGATTCTGCCGCTGCTACCGATTAACAGCAAGGTTCCCAGCTGACTGGCAGCGTTTCCTCTTTGGATAGCCAAGCTGATGCGTTGGCGGAATAAGCTCCCCGCCCGCTGGCCTCCAGAGTCCTCGTCGCAAATCAGCGAGCTTCGGACCGCCACTGATAAATTATAAAAGTAACTATTGTAAAGTGTGAAAAAAAAACGTTACGAGAACAAAAAAGTTTTATTTTTATTTTATTAATTAATTAAATTGGTCACGAGTACTGTGTACGTCGCCCTCAAATATCTGTAATGTTCCTCTTCAGCCAGTATTGTCTATTTGAATTTGGAATAAGCCTGTTCGTTCGAATTGAGATGTTTGTTTATGATTCAACGGTTCAATTTGAGTTGTTAAAGCTGTTAGCGAATCAAGGAGGATCGCGCGCTTTCAGATTGGGGCGACATTCTGAATTTAAAATGAGATTTGAAATTAGTCATTATGATCTTTTACTTTTTAGGGTTCCAAACCAAAAAGGTAAAAAGGAACCCTTGCCACTCCGTTCGTCTGTTCTTCTGTCTGTCTATCACAACAATAAACAGCAACCACTAATGTTATTGTTATTTTTTTTTTTATCTATATAACGATGTTTCTGACTAGCAGTTTTTTTCGAATTCATCAAAATTCCACATCCACATTTGAAATACCACTAGGCGGTCACCCATCCAGGTACCGACCATACCGGTGGTAGCTTAACTTTACCGATCAATTAAGAACGGCCAATCATGCTACACCACGAGCGCTTTAGATGACTTACTTCTTAATTAAAATAAATTCACAAAAATACTCCTGCAAAAAAAGTACTACAAAATTAAGTACATCAAAGTCATACCATCAAAAGGCATTATATCTCACATGATATATGCTGCAGTGACCCCCAAGGGTCGCGGGGGGTTGTAATTACCCCATCACCGGCCAATAGACACCGTAAGATGGTTTTTGTTTGGGAACAATAAGAGGGGAGGGTAATTGGACCACTAATGCCCCGAGGACGTTTGGGGTTAAACATGACAGGATTTAATGCGAATCGTAGAAAGTGCTCCGGTCTGCTTTATAAACGATTGTGATATGATTTTACGTTTACTATTCCGTGTCGCTTTTTTCACATTCAAATGTAGAATATGTTAAATTCCAAGATGCTTTGGTTATTTTTTGTTGACCACAATCTTACCATGGTATGTGATGATGTGGACGAAGGTGGTGAGCATACAAACATCGAGCCTAGAAGGAACTGGCTCTGAAGTGCAGCTGTCGGAACACACCGAAAGGTGCTTGGTGACAGATTTTTAACTTGAGGGTGGTTGCCAGTCATGCGGATACTTTGTGTTCCGTACCACCGTGCTATGGTTTCCTCACCTCAAGTTCATTGTAGGATTCGAGCCCGCACTTTTGTCACGATATTCGACAGTTTCAGTTTAGGCCGGTAAAGTTGGTATATACCCTACGGTAGTACGGTAGTAAATTCTAAATCTATGGTATATACAGTTAAATTTACCACCGGTTTTGATCATTTACTTTTGGTTTCATAGTACAATTTTAGATCATAGAGGTAACAAAATTCTTTTTGGTGGTGATTATATTTATCCCCATTGAAAATTAACTTAATATCGTTGATGCAGGTTCCAAATTCTAATCTCTGACTTACCGTACATCAGAAAATTGCAAATCGTATAATTTTTAATTATAATTACTTATTAATAAGATTCTGTCAAAGTATTATAAAGTATAGAGCTGCAGCTAAAAGTAAATAAATCATTAAATCAAACCACAAAATCCAATGTAATAAAAAACCCCAACGTAACACCATCCTCATAAAAAGATTGCCCAAACAACTGGCAAAATACTCGCAAATTTTATGGGCACGTCATATGTACCGCGCTTAGGGGATCCAGATGGGCCCACAGGGGATCCGACCGGGATCCGACTGGGGACGAAGTCCCAACGCGATGGGGCGCTTAATGATTATAAACACTAGTTAAATGATTGAGTGCGCGCTTTTTGGGGGCGGCTGTTCTTTGATAGTTGTCTGGTGGTTGAATATTTACAGGACATTGATGTATTAAAATTAGTGACGTTATTATCTGTGCACTTGAAAGGGACAAAGGGATGGGCAGTGATATTGTTATTAGTGCTTCTCTATTTTAACACGCTTTTATTAGCTTCACCTGTATGTATGTATGAATGTATGTAAAGGAATCTTCGAACGTAATTTTCATCGACTTCCAGACGTCAGATTAAACTTTTTTTAAAAGTGAAATTACGGGTGACTCCGTGAATGTTTTTTATTTACTGTGTATAGGCCTGTGTTTGACCACAATCTCACAATGGTAATTGTGATGATGTGGCCGAAGATGGTAAGCACACAAAGCCTAGAAGGAACTGGCTTTCAAAAGCAGCTTTTGGAACCGTTCAATTTGGCACCGATCGGTGCTTGGCGACAGATTCTCAACATGAGGTTTGTAGCCAGCCAGTCACTACAAAGTACCCTTTGCCACCACCGTGCTATGGTTTCCGAACGATGTTTTCCTTCACCGAAAGCTCAAGCTCATCTTAGGATTCGAATTCGGGACCTTCGTCTCGGTATTAGACGTCTATGCGTAGTCAGAGTAAGTATCTCAAGTTCTTTAGATAGGTTTCTTTGGAATGGATGGATATATAAATCAACGCACCTCTAATGAGCTAGGCTGTGTGATGAATCGCCATGTTACATGAGTACGCTTCTGGTGGGTGACACTAGTTTCTTACGGACTGCCCAGAAGGATGTTTTTATATTGAATACTCTTATAACCAAATTGTAGCTTTTTGGTATTTTTGGTGTCTTTGTCCCATAGCACAGGGTCGGCAACGCGCGAGTGATACCCCTGGTGTTGCAAGCGTCCATAGGCTATCGGGCAACCATCAGGCGGGCCGTATGCTTGTTTGCTATATATAGTAATATAAAAAAAAGCTTCAACGCAATAGGGATGATTCCTAGGTTAAAAATCATAATTCTAATTAGTCCGTCAGTTAGATTATCAAAAGTTATTGGTCACGTATTTTTTGCTTTACCAAATCATTAAAAATTCACAAAGCGAGTCAAAGTTCGAGAGTGAGGGCTCGTAAGGTCACTTTAAGAGTAGTAAAAAGAGTACTTTAAAGTGAAGTCATGAGGAACTTCAACACACGATATTTTCGTTATTTTTTTGTTTACCTAAGAAAAATACGTGTATAATATTTTTTGATAATGTAAAAGAGTGGTTAAATAGATTTTTCAAAATAAGTTTGGTAGTTTGCCATTTGTGATGGTCAAAGCTACTGAAGATACCACTGGTTTAGAAGTCAGCTAGATTCAGAAATGATTAAAACAGAAACCAAGCTCATTACGATGGAAGACAGGAATGTATGGTTGCAGTAGCTTATCTTTGTACTTACATCCCTCTGGTAACAACAAAAATTGTACTGTCCACAAAGATCCATTAAAATTCCTTGCTGCGTTTCATGCCGGAGTCTTCTCAGTTTAAGTGTATTCCGAACCAGTGGTAGAGTCAACTGAAACGTTTATAAGTGCCTTATCAGGACATAAACCACAGATTACTAAATAGTTACTACGTAACCTAAACTGAATAAAAAAGTATTGATTTTTTGAATAGTGCAACTTTATAAAATATTAAGATTTATTTTCTGTTCGCCCACGACTGCCAAAGTAGAGGAAAAATCTTGTCACATAATGAACGAAATATAACATCAGCAAAATTTCGCAGAATCACTGAAACTCCAAAAGTTATGATAATAAAGCTATACGCTAATACACAACAAACAAATTGACAAACCCTCTCACAATAATATACACATATTAAGTGCTAAGTACCCCTGGGTCGTGGGGTACTGTGGGGTACTGTTACATCATTTAGCAATTACGCACCCTCTGGGCAACGACTTCTGTTCCATTGTTAATGGGAATTAGTGGCGATTGTCTCTGGTGAGTTCATTTACATTAAATGTGTATATTTAAAAACAAAAAAAAATGGATTAAATATTGTATACACTTGAATAGTTCCAGAAATGTATTTTTTTTTTTCATATATATAGGATGCGCTTCCTATCCGTGAGTAACAAAATAATTAAGATCAGCAAAAATAGCTAATACTCAAAAGAACTTAAAGATCTTTAGATTTGATAACCGGTATTTTATGGTTCCTCCGTAAAAAACCGGTTATCGAATGTGGAATCATTCGTGGCCTGTTTACCAGTTACCGGTTTTTGGGGACTATGTTAAATGGGTTGCCTTGATTAAACCAGTTTTATTATAGATAGAAATAAAGATTTCAGTGAGTCAAGTGAAATGTAATATTTTTCTGCTTCACTTTCCGTAAGCGGTAAATTTTTCTTTCTACCTTATCAAGTAGCCTGAAAATAAACGTATTATTATTATTTTTTTCCAGCCCCCTTGCAGAATTAACCAGTTAATTACCGTTTCAATCACACTATGTTAACGTTTTCACTCTGAAAAAATAAACAATAACCGGTAAATTAAAACCGGTTTTAATCCTTGCCGGTACTAAAAAATATAAAATACCATAACAACGTAGGTGTAGTTAAATTTAACGATGCGAGGTAACGAGTCGGCTATCGAGCTTTGAAGTGATCGTTAATTATGTTGCCTCCGAGCGGGTTGTGTTTCTACCCTCCGGATTTAACTGTGTGTTTAGAATATGTACTTATGTGGATATCATTATTAAAATATAATAAATAAGCAACTTCGTTTATGAAATATGCTTGTTTGACCATGAAAACAAAATGTACAGTTTTTTTTTTCATATCTTATTAAAAACACCAGGATAACCAGACCATGGTTATCACTTAAAATGTGAAAGTCATTAAGCTAGTTGGAGGCCTCCTAGGTGGGTGGAAAACTCTAACAGTAGGTTGACCACTAGCCTACCTCCACCGATCCGCAGTGGGCACGCATGGTGGAGTATCTGCCCATTCCCTTTCACCCTCATTTGTGAAAGGCCTGTGCTCAGCAATAGGACATTATGGACTGATATACCTACAAGTAACAATGATAACTCTCGCCATCGACGGGGAGTCTATCCTCATACATTGAAACCAGAATTGTTTTGAACTGTGCGGGCTAAAAGGAGTTTTCTTCCGCGGACGCTCAGACTGTGGAATGAGCTCCCCGCCGTGGTTTTCCCAATGGAGTACAGCATGGGGTTCTTCAAAAACATTTACACGTTTGTTTCACTATTGCTATATAACACTAATGTAAATTATGCTCATCTACGTTAGGTTCTGACTTCCGAACCTGTGCTACTTACTTCACCAGCATTGTCTTCAAATTCACTCGGAGACGAGCAATGGCCCTGATTCTGTTGTTCACAACTAAACTAATTTTAATGTCACTATGTCTCTTTCTAACAAAGAACATAAGAAAAGGATGTAAGAAATTTAGTCCTGTCAAATTAGTCCAATGCTTGTTTTCAATATAATTTTAGTCGCCATCTATCGCGGTTACGCCTAAATACACGCAAAATAAGACGGCAAAGATTAATTTGACAACTTAAACTAGGTCCAACCCTTTTTCAATCATATTCGTAAGAAAGAGATGAGATGTGACTAAAATTAGTTTAGTGCGATTTACAACAGAATCGGCACCAATATCGAACATCTAGCCCTGAAGGTGTCCAAAGACCAAACGATAGTTATAACCATTTCTGTTCCGGTGATAAATGAAGAAGTTAAACGTTATTTGCCTTTACCATTGAGCTATTATTACTACGTATAGAGAAGCTATCATAAGCAAAGGTTATATCCCATTTTTAGAGCCAAATAAAGTTCTCTTTAGTGCTGAAATAATAATTAGTCGTCTAAGCAGACAGTAGAAACACGTAGCGCTATCAGAACGCTTTTAGGAGTATTTTTCTCGCAAACACCGTGATTTTCACGGTGCTTACGCGTTTCGTTCATGGTTCTACAACAACAAGTGTGGGCGGATGGCTTCATTTGAACGGAACATAGGTTCGATGTGTGGCGTCTTCTCTATACGTAGGGATAATAGCTCAAAGAAAGTCCCTTTTGTCTGAATGCAGCATTTTAATCTGGAGGATTCAGAATTCAAATAATTAATTCACTTTATTCTGGCTGGAAATGATATTAGACCGACAGAGAAAAAGAAAATTGAAGTGCGAGGTGTTTACCTAATTATTTTTAATATTACCTTGGTTTCTGAACAAAACGTGCACACGACAGCTATAGATTCATAATTCGTGTCATGGGATTTGGAAACCGTTCATCTGTCTAAACAATTATTACACTACAATAAATTACAATGAAATTGTCAACAAATCGTACAAATTGCAAATTACCGCCATCTGCTGCAATTAAACGGATCCCAAAGGGTTTTGGCGCGGTTTTTGCAACTTTCATGTGGCCATCTTGCGCGGGCATAGACAACAATTTGTAATTTTACGCGCCATTGATTGCAGTTAGGTTAAATTAGTCGAATAATGCGTTTAGTTTACTTTTGTATTGTTGGAGTGTCTTTTTTTGTAAGTTAACCGTTTATTTAAATAAACAAAGGTAATCTGCTGGGCTTTGTTATGCCACATCTAAATTAAACATTTGTTAAACATACGGCCTTGCACTCTAGCTGATAAAAAAAAACTGTAATTATAATGACATACATATAAATTTTCATAATTCCAATTTCAAAATCTAAATGATTATCAATTAATATCACTGACCATATAAAGGTAGCACTACACCAAACAGAGCGTAGCCACACGAGCGCGCATCGATGCGTGACATATAGAAGTACGCCACAAAAGAGCTAATAACTCGTGTGAAGCACCCTTAACGCACCCTCGAATTGGTAGTAAGTTATAAGCGGTAGCGAAGCAACTATACGTGAATGAGAAGACTATGTGGTACTTATCTTTTCTGAAAAATTACTCAAGTTTACGAAATGCGCAAAAATAATAATTTTACGTTACTAGTTTGATCAATTAATCATTGCTTTGAATAATTAATTAAGTAAGGGCAAAATGTGAGAAACTGACAGATGAATATGTATTTAAGAAAAAAGAAGATTGTAAATATCAAAGATTCCAGTGAATACAAACTTTTAGATAAACATCTCAGTTAGTTCCCAAATCATGAATTCCATTAACAAAGACACAACATTTCCAGATTAAACAAAAAAGGTGGTCAATGGTCATGTCTAAAATGCAAAGACTAAAATTGAAGAAAAAATATAAATACAAATATTTTTCCTTTATACACCTACTCGTAGAGTAATTCGTATCACAAGCAAATTCCTGTAAATATAAATCGCTATTCTTTTCATCTTGTACCATTTAAAAAGTGGTCGGTATGAAAAATATGATGTTATCTATGGTACAATCGGTAATTCCTTTGTCGGGGGCAAAGGCAGTAGCGGCCCATTGTTTAGTGCAGACGAGCTTTATCGAGGCGTCTGCCATTTTTTTTAGGTATTTCTGTTTTGTCTGATGCCGCCCTTTTAAATCAACTGTTTGTGTTAGTTATTGTTTATGGTCAATTCATATAATATTATGTAGACATGTTTTTGATAAAAAAAAAACGAGCTTAAAAGTTTTTTTTACAAATAAATTGTACTTGATATTTCAGAATCTGGAGTTTTTCTTTTATAGAAACTGCCTCATTACAACATATTCAAAGCAAATATTAATCAATTTAACCGCAGAATTTTTATTTTAACATAAATAACCAATTTATACTCTATTTTACTAAATAAAAACTTAAAAATACGTTTTTTTTTAAATACCATCATTACATTCATTCGTCGTACATCGATACGGTCTTACTTAATTAAATACTCGTTTAATGCAATATACCCGGTATTCGGACTCGGAATAATCCCGGCTCAAAGCCGAAGCTAATAACGTTACTTTGACGTTTTTTCGCGCATCGATGTCGATTTTTTTCAACCCATTTGGAGTGTGGTACTTTTTAATTCTTTTGACGCTGCAACCCTGGCTGTTTCGCGTATGTGGGTGGTTCTTGCACATTGGAGCGGTTTTAGCGAATATTCGGCGATTTTTGAATAAGAGAATTTTGAGGGGACAGTTTTTATTTAAACTTGAACATCAATACAATGGACATTCCTACTGCGGACCATTGGGGTGTGGAATGAACTCCCCATTACGGTTTTCCCTCAGCAATAAAATAGATACGTAAAAAGGCACAATACATTGGAAATTCCCCTGGTATTGGAAATGTCCATAGTAGACGGTGAGCGCTTACCATCAGGTAGGCCTGCCTACTTATCAAATTGTAGCAATCAAAAAAGGCTTTTTGTTCTTACCACCATCGGCCACATCAACTGACCATGGAGAGATCAAAAGGATAGATTATATTACAGTAATACCCAACTGATAAGGCGCGTCGTGAATCTTCGTTCGCACAGAAAAGAAAGTATGGCCCCGAACATTAACGAAAGAATGCTTAAAACTTACAATCAACCTTAGATCACTACTGTAAGGTTCATAGTACACTGCAGCTGTAAGTTCCGTCTCACTCGCAAGTCTCGCCCCTCCGCACGGCGCGCGCTAGCATGGCGGCAGCTGCCGACCAATAGCGTTTCCCGCGCTTTGAAAATGTATCTTCTGCGCAGGTACATCGGTAAGCCATATCAGTTGGGTACTACTGTACAGCTAATGTATTTAGAAAGAGACATTTTTAGGAACAAGAAATAGTTCACATGGACAGCTTTTTCGGAACAGCATATTTTTAAACACTCCATATGATTCTTCTAGTAAATCGGTATGATGTGTTGCTAGCCGTTTATTATAGAGTTGGGCATCATTGTATCGATATTTTATTTTACATAGACATACCTATATACACGAATATAAGAATATATCCGCAGTGAGATTAGGGAAACCTGATTACCAAAAGCATTTACAATTTTTTAGTCTGATTGTAATTTCCTTCTGATTTACATAAATAATTTCATCGTATTTTATATCCTGCTATTTTGTTTTATTGTTTTTATACCACTAAGTCGGTATGCAAGTGTACGGTCCGCCTGATGGTAAGCGGTTACCGCAGCCATATGAACGCTTGCAACACACGAAGCATCGCTCACGTGTCGCCAACCTTTCCCCCCTCCCCTACTATATTATTCGGAAGTTTACGTGTATGTATGTTAGTAACCACTCAGCTTCGTAACGGCTGAACGAATTTGGATTTGGGGATCATATCATTTAGGATTCTTTTTAGTTCAGGAAAATATACCCTTGGGAATGCAGGCAAAACTGGGTGGAAGGCTGGAAGACTAATAATATTTAAATGTATTAATTACTTTTAAATAATTTGGCTTGAACATTATATTAAATTTAATTTTTATCCTTAATTAAACAATATTGAAGGCATCTTAAATTACTCACATCTAAACTCTTATAAAAAACCTAAACAATCGATACTCAAACCATCGACACAGGCACGTCCCTATAAGCCCTGTTCGCGTTCTCGCATCAAACCCGAGCCATCATATTTCATTTTTATCATTTTATCCAATCCTTTGCCGAAACCGTACGTACTTTTAGAAGGCCCCCAACTCTTTTTAATTCGTTTTACAATGATAACTACAGACTGAAAAAGAACCTTTTTTTTATTTATTCCACGAATATTACTTTTGGAGTAACTCTATGGCTTCGGTGTGATGGGTACTCGCGGTTATGTTAACGTATTCGATGGTGGTTTGATTAGATTAGATATCTTATAATGTATAGAATTAAATATCGTAATACGCAACGAACACCGGAAAGCCGACCGCGTACGCATAGATGCGTTTGAAATGTGGTGCTGGAGGAAGATACTTCAGATTCCATGGACAGCGCACCGGACCATAGCATCCATTCTAATTTTACTCAAAATCAGTCAAAGTCTTTCGACAACCTGTCTACGCCGTATATTTGAGTACCACATTGCAAGAAAGAGAGGCGACAACCTTGAGATTACTGGCAAGGTGGACGGAGAGAAGCCAAAGCCCGATGCGTTGGTCTGATCTAATACGCGCAGCATTGGAATTTAGTGTGTGTGCTGCTATCCACACAGCAGAAGACCGATCCAGATGGCGAGCAATAGTCCCTGAAAAGATAACCCACAAAGGTCACGTCCCTCAGCAATGAGGTACACGATGTAAGGAGGGGAGGAATACGCAACACTGAGGCATAATCAATATTTTATTATATTGGTTATTATCAATTATATTGACCCTGTCGCGCTAAAAATATATATATAAAGACAGCGGTAGGACCTACTCGCTAGTGGCGCCAACTGATGACTACAGAAACGATAGCGCTCATAAACACCCGTAATGAATTTCATCCAATGACGCGGTACAACGAAGTGGGTCGTCATCGGATAAAATTCATTAATGGTGTTCATTACTATCACCACCAAACGCACGGTAGCCCCGCTGTTGCTTTCAGTGAAGGAAAATATCGTCAGGAAACGTATACACGTACGTAACGTAAATTTCGGGTCGCTCACTTCCCTCCAATATGGCGAGGAGGGCGATGACTGTCACACGCGTCATACTTGTGAACAGGTGCTGCTTGTGGGGGCTGGTCTGCTTAAGTTTGTCATTTATTTATTTACTTATTAAATATAGATTCAGTCTACTTTGTAGTCTTTGCCGCCTCGCCGGGGCACGCAATTGTTGTCAGTGCGATTAGAATGTAAATATTATGTAATGAATCTAAGCTTGTTTTGAAAAGAGTAATTGCTGAGTTTATTGCCGGCTCTTCTCAGCAAATGCAACCTTCCGAACCGGTATTAGAGTATTAGAGTCAGACTTTTCATAAGTGCCTGCGAAGGTCTATTTGAATAAATGATTTTGAATTTTGAATTTCGTGACCATAGTTTTACTTTATAGTACCCTCCCTACTGGCTACCACCCTAAATTTATAGCCGAGCCTTTTTTTACTGTGTTTGTCCACAATCTCACCATGGTAAGTGATGATGTAGCCGAAGGTGGTAAGCACACAAAGCCTAGAAGGAACTGGCTCTCAAGTGCAGCTGTCGGAACACAGATAGGTGCTTGGCGACAGATTTTCAACTTGAGGGTCGTAGCCAGCCAGATGGGTACTACAAAGTACCCTACCACCGTGCTATGGTTTCCTCGCGATGTGCTCAAGCTCATTACAGGATTCGAACCCGGGACCATCGTCTCGGTATCCGACGTCACTACCACTGAGCTATCATCGGCTTAAAATTATAGTATTCTGGTAGCTACAGCAAAGAACCAAAACATAGCAACAAGACAATTTGTAAAAAAGATGTTGTAAAACCCATTCTACTAAGTAGTTATTACAGAAAACTGACTCCTAAGATATCCCCAGTATACGCTTCACTTCATTTAATATCCCATCAAAGCATTCAATACACCAACAGCACCGCGACTCCAACCCGTCGCAACGCAAAGCGCGTAAATATCAGTTATGCAGTCATTAGTCGGGCGGTGTGCGCGAGGCTTTATTTTATTAATGGCCGCACTTCGAACCCAACCCGATGACGTCACGTCCGCGTCGTTGCCACCTCGTACGTCGTGACGTATGCATGGACCTTTTACCATTTTTGGCTTGCCGTTGCAAATTGATGTTTTGTAATGGTGGGAAACTGAAAACCGTTGATGGGTTTCGCGTCTTTTATTTGTAGTAATGATCAAATCCGCAAATCCTAAAAGCTTGGTAGAGGGCCGACTCACTTAAATAGTTAATTTTGAGAGAGATGGTGAATAACGGGTAACTAGGTTTCTCGATCAGAATTCGTAGCAGTCCGACTCTCTAGTATCTGTATTATCTATGAGACCGACTAATTCCCCATAATTCAGGTCACTAGTTGAACGGCGCCGTTTAGTAAAAAGGCTAGGCTGTTAATTGAACGGATAATTAAGCTAGTTGGCTGCGACATATAAATTGGGTTTTTAAATGTATACCATATTTCAGAAATTTATACCATCTTATTTACCATAGTGCCAAAGCTGATCAAAATTTTGCTGAGCATTTTTTATCTATTTTGGTACCTAGATATATTATGTTTTCGTAAAAAAGATTTCGTTTGTGTATCGGTTGTTTGGAACTTAGAATAACTTTAAACTGTAATATATTCAAAGCGGACCCTCTAAACGTCCCGGTGCATCCAGCCCAAGTTATTTCAATAAAAACACAATTAAACACTCGTGCATATGTTTTGACCACTTTGAGTTGCGTTAGATTAATTTGGTATAGCTGATAACAGCGTAGTTAGAATGGGTAATGTTTGAACTTGGTACATTTTATCACCGAAAGGAAAAACCGGAACGCTTGTAGGATCACTCCCGTGTCCGTCAAAGACACACTTTTTTAAATGTTTCGTTTTAAATAGGAGCTTTTGCGAGGTTTATTATCAATTTAGAAAATTTGAATATAACACTCAAAGCATCAATAGAATACACATTTCAGTTCGATATTTTTTTTCTTCGTTTGGAAGATTATATTTAAGAGCAACAGACTGCGCGCGAGTGTGGGAAAAAAAAAAAACAATCAACCTGCAGAGCAGAACTATCCTATGCCACCTGCTTTCAGTCGGATGTCATTCACATCCATCTAGCCCAGAAGTTATGAAGAGTGAATGACAGTTACTGGCCCCGTAAGAACAACAAGGTTTTTCATCCTTGTTTCTCGATACCTTTTACCTACCTATCTGTCCTGTATCCATTAGTAGGATAGTAGTAATTTAACTCACATTAGCAATCAAACTAAAAGAAACAACCTGTACAATAAATAATAATAACAACCAAAAAAAAAAGATATTAGATAAAAAAAAGAAAAAATAACTCACTTGTCTGTCTCTACCATAAACATAATAACAAGCAAAGACAAGATATTACTTTTTTAAATCCTAGAGAGTGAATAGCTTTGGCCTTGAAAACATCGAGGTTTTTTTTACATTATCTGGGTAAGCGTGCTACATCCTCGGCCTCGTCATAACTCCTCCTAGAGTCAGTCGACTGACAAACGTAAGCCCATTTTACATTTAAAAAGTCCTCGTAATGTCAAAAAAAGATAAGAAAGATGGTTCACAGTAATAGTGGTTACCCTATCTTGTATAATGTATGCAGGTAAGGTAACTAAATTTGATTCGATGTTTTTCTTAATAAATTTTATTGTAAGTCACAACTCTATATGTTTTTTTGTTAAAACTGAAAAGAATTATATTTTCTTTAACCTAAAGATCTTTATTTATATACTATAAATTGTTCTATCTAGATGTTTTGTTTGGTACTCAATCTAACACTTTATACGATGCTGTTTTTAACCGACTTCAAAAAGAGGAGGAGGTTCTCAAATCGAATGTATTTTTTTTTTTTTTTTTTTTTATGTTTGTTACCTCATAACTATAACTCCGTCATTTATAAACCGATTTGGAAAATTCTTTTTTTATTTGAAAGGGAAGAAAACACTTCCCGTTTGTTCCCATTGTCATCTGATCAGGATTTGATTACTCCTTAGTGTACTTTGAAGTCGGTTTAAGTTTTTTGTAAAACAGTCAAATTATTAAAGTTGCAATAGAAGTTCCTAGTGGGAAAATACCTATTAATTATTCGGAAAAGTAAACATGAATCCTAGGAAATGCCTAATGATGATGATGATATTTATTTATTAATCACTCACACTGAAAAAAGGTACTACAAAATTTTATTTAACAGTAACACAAAATTTTACGACCAATAACCTAAACAGAGTGACTTGCGAACTAAAACTTACCAGTAGGTAATAAAACTAGTATTTGTTCGTTACAAAATTATTTAATTAAATGTAACTAAAGTTAGTTTCCCGACAAGAAAACGTCAACTTACATAACTAGTTTTGTAGATCCTTTATTTCAGTAGACTCGGCTAAATCCATGGTTCTATAAAAAAATTCATTGAAGAGATCATTGACAATATACTATTTTGAATATAGAACGATCCCTTTTAAGTCGTTTGAAATGAAATAAAACCGAATTAAAAGTTCAAATGACATTCTAATTTCAAAAACGGCAGATGTTATGCTGATGACACAATAAAAACTGAAGGTGACATTATCGCCCCAATTTTTACTCTAGTGTCTAATTGCCCATTCGACTAATGCAACAAATTAAATGTCTATTTTAGTCGATTACAATTTGGTAACGGAAATACGCTCTATTGTCATATTAAATGATGTTATTAGAAAGTAACAAAAGCATTTATTACTATTTTGTACCCCAAGGTTCATCGCTTCATCTTTTTTTTTTTAATTAAATGCTACTTGTATTTAAGCTACCTAAGGTACCTAAACGAATTCTGATTCTTATTTTTTTTTCTCTTAAAATAAGATTTTTTTACATGCCTACAATACTTCTTAATAATCATAATTTAATTTCGATTACTGACTCCATAAAAGGCCTTTTCAGTGACGATTTATTTTTAAACACTTATTTATTTCTTTTCTAAAGTATCAAATTGAACCTTATTCTTAGCGTTTCAAAGTTCACAAGGATGTAATTGTTATTCGTTTAAAATATCTATCATTTCAAAGCTTTGTAACACGACCCGGCACTATTTACCTATTCATTTTTGTAAAAAGGAACTTAACGCCCAAATCGACGCATTAATAGTGGACAAAATGAAAAATAAACGGCTTTGTGTAATTCGACAAATATATCTAAGTCGCCCTAGTTTTAGTTCACACACAAAAATCACACATAACACATGAGAATAAGGATGACAATAATTTTATATTAGTTTTGTCATTGGCATGACTATAACTGGTCCCTAACAGAAGCGAAAAAGAAAAAAAATGCTCCCTACTTTTTAAAATGTAATTCGTAGTTTCAAATTGCGAATGCGGCGTTCTTATTTCAAAACATCAGTGAGGTGTCATTGGACACTCCCTCTTAAGTACGGGGGATAGAAAGTACGGTATAAGAAAACTTTATCATTAAGAAATATCACGTACTCATCAGAGTATATTAAAATAATATTTTTAATACATTATTCATTAAACACAATCAATTAGGTAACTGTCTATCACACGAATAATTAAATGAAAATGATCGAAATATATGATGTGAACTGCCAATTAACGACTGTTATAATTAAGCTTACTTCGATTACATAAAGGCATTGTTTCCAATTTTAACGATATAAAATTATTTATCAGTTCGGCGAATAATTGAATTTTAACATGACTCAGTCAACATTATTTTGATTTTGTTTAAATTAATTGAGTGTTTATTTTGTAATTATATTTATTTGTTGTAGCTTAAGACTAGTATTGATTTATTTCTAATAATTATATCGGTTTTAATCCAGTAACTAATTTTAGTTAACGGTGTTCTCCATGACATTGAGATAAAGGTAATATCTAAGATAATAATTTGATTATTATTAATTATTATTTATATTTATAATATGTAATTCCACTTTAGTTTGATGGAAATTACACATAATAAAAGATGTTTCTAAAGTAAACTATAATTTTCTTGCTGCCGTACACCGCGTAGAACATTTTGAAATTGGAATCAAATGTTTTTGAAATCAACGCGTAAATGGCATTCGAATTGTCGCCAGCTTAGCACCTCGAATAACAAAATTTTACCACGATCAACTTGCAAGCCTATTGAGCTCTACTCCCTAGACTTTAGGAGCTAAAATTAATATTTGTTAATATTGTAGTGTTTTCTTTTTATTCACAAGAGGGATCAATAATAATCGTCTAAAGATCTTAATCGATTTTTACTTAGTAACATGGGTTGGAGCCATTTGACGTTGCTACAGTTATCTCCATTTCATAAAATTTTAAAACTGATCCTCAATAACATTTAACTGCTGTATTTATTGAAATTTAGGAATTATCCGCTATCTCTCACCTACACTAACCAGCCTAGCCTTCCGATCCTATTCCGAATTTGGGGGTGGATTTCAAAAAAGGAATATTTTCTCCAAATTCCAAATCTCCTAGAGATCCACCGGTTTAGAATATACGATGCCTGAAAGTCACTGCTAATTTTATTATATACCTAGATAAGTTAAAGCTGAAATACTTACACTCGTATAGTGGTTAATTTAGAAAAAAAAAGTATTGCTTATTCTGTGCATTAAGGCCATTTTACCCTCTTTTCAATAGTGAATAATAGTGAAGTGCCAACATATTGTTATCTGTCTAAACAACGCGTTATCTAAATTTAATTGGATTTGACTAATTCGGCGCGTGTCGAGTCGAGTTGAGTCGATTCTCTGCATAATATTTACATTAGTGATGTACACAGTATAATAAATACTAGTAGCCGCCCACTGGTCGAAATCCAACCGTAATTAATACAAAAAAAATAGTTTGAATATGTAAATAATAACATTTTTGCTTAGTTATCCCAGTCTTCGAGTGTGTATTGCTTATTTTCAACTATTTCTCTATTAGGTATCATCATCATCATCATCAGCCTATAATGTCCCACTGCTGAGCACAGGTCTCCTTTCACAAATGAGGGTGAAAGGGAATGGGCAATACTCCACCGAATCGGTCATATATTGGCGGTGGCGGTGCAGCAGTGGCGAGGGTGGTAGCCAACAGCCAGGTGGGAACTACAAGCTACGATTTCCTCACGATGTTTTCCTTTACCGAAAACTCAAGCTATTTGTAGGATTCGAACCCGACACCTTCATCGCGGCATCCAACGTCACTACCACTGATTATCTATCATCGCCTTAAATTTCCACAGATTCATTAATTTACATAATTAATTGTAACTTCGTATTTTACTACTTATCATCGTACAAACCAAAATACAAACCGTATTTACGTGTTAATTCCCGAAATATATCGGAAGCGAGCATCGCTAAACTGAATTAATTTATGCACTAATTACACGAATATCTGTCCGCCCGTCCGTCCGGCGTCCGGTGGTGTCATGCAGATGTATCGGACACCGTAACAGCGATATGAAACACCAATTAAATTGTTTAATTTGTGTTGGCGAAGCAAAATGGAGGGTTATTTAGTTAGCGTTCATTTGAGTATTTTGTAAGTTAAGTTAGATTTAGCTATGCCCACAGACAATCTAAATAGATAACGCAAGTCCCTCCAACCGTATGAAAACCAAGCGTGTAACTTTTTATGTCACAAGATTGATTTAGTTAGGCTGGCATTAGATTTTTAACGTGAAAATGAAGCTATCCTATTTGTCAGCTAAACATATCCCTCGCTACACATCTCTGGTGGACATGATGCCTTATGCGAGTTCCCTGTCCGTATTCGGCCCCATTTTTGCACAGATTTTGACACGCGAAGTACATACACTCGCGTCATCTATTTAGATCATAGATATATCCTATTATTGATTTCTAAAAGTTGCACTTGAGAGCCAGTTTCACATTTATGGCTGACGTCTACATCGTCGCATATCGCAGGTGTAAAAGAGTTCTTATATTAGTTTTCATGATGGTTGAAAATACCTTACACGTTTCTCCCTTCTTTATGCATTTTTTTTTAAATAACTAAACTGTTTATCTCACTAATTATGCCATTACGTGTCAAACATAACCTAAATTAAACGAAAAATATGAAACAAACAAAAATTATACTTGTAACATTAACATAACTTGCTGATATCTCATATTTACATATTCGTACTGTCCTGCTCTCGGTTTCTTCAAATTCAAGAAATTATACAACGTGTCTATGAAATTGATGTGTTTAGCGTACTTTGTGCTACAAAATGGCAAGCATTCCTACTTGAATAGGTAACGCGTATTTGAAAGATGGAAAGAGAATTCTCGCTTGCCAGTACTTACAACATCCAATCGATTGTTATTTCAAAAAGAGCCATCAAATCTCGAAAGAACAGGTTCTATTTTCAAAATAATTTTATTTTAAACAACCTTCCATGTCGTTGACACGACGTAAGAAGAAGAAGTTCAGACATAATATTGCTGCCATTAGCAAACTGAAGCCACTTGTCTATGGATAAATGCGCATGTGTGCTACAAAACGTTAGCGCTGAGCCACAGATTTAGGCGCCGATCCCACAGAGAGAGTATTCTAGAGTTCCGAGTTCTGCATTCCGTGTTGACTATTGTGCACGCAGTCTAGAGTTCTGCAATATTGGCTACTGATCGCACATCATACACTTTTTTTACTTTCAAAGGCCCCACATAGCTTACAGTCAACGCGGAATGCAGAACTCGGAACGCGGAACTCTAGAACTCTTTTCTGTGGGATCGGCGCCTAAAGTTGTAAGCTGAGCAGTTTTTTGGCTTCACTTTTATCCTGGGCCGTGTTCTGTCTGAACTTTTTTTACGGACTTTTTGACGGGAACTTGCAGAATGACGTTGCGTTTTCATTTTTATTTTTATAAATTCATGTATTTTGAGTTTTATTGCATATTATCGGTGGTATTTTATCCAATAAAGATCAATCCATGTGCACCAGTGAAGTGAAATGAAATGAATCATGTGTGTGACTTTTCAAGTTGTCTCAAGAAGTCCGTGAAAAGTTTTAGTACATACAACCACCCAATGATATTATAATTGAGATATGCTACCCTCATATAAGCGGCGTTCAGTTATTGTCGAATTAGGTGAATGCGATAGATAATACGGAACGTATGGTACAGAAAGAGATAGCTATATGTAGCCGCTAAGCAAAATTACAACAATTGTCTGAATTTGTCTGCAACAATTAGCGTGCTTTAAAGCTTTTATTATAATATCATTGACAACATGACTGTTATGGACAGTGACTGACTGAGGACTATGTGAACGTTATTTATTGTGATTAGAACTTATAATATAACTGGAAAATGGCAAAATACACAAGCCGTGTGACGCCAACAAATAAAAAAAACGAGTTACATGACTCAATACGACAGCTTTTCATAAAAAAAAAAAAACTCAAAAATTGACCCTGTATTTAATAAGACTACCCAAGTTGTGTAGTGGATGGTCACAAGCCCATAATTTTACGTTGACTGGCCACACGAAAGTCCCATGTCATGATGACGCACCATAAACAACTTTATATAATGTTTTTAATTCAACTCCGTGTATTTTTATCGGTGGCATTAATTAAAGTAAGTCCAGAAAAGGCTTGTAAAAAAGCGACATCAGTTCGTTTCGCCCCCGAAAATGTTCATTATCGGTTCATCGCTGAATTAGCGATCTAACCGCGAGATAGCTTCGTAATAACGGCTTTTTGGACCTTGTATGTTTGTATTGTCGGTTAGGTTGGTCATCGTTAAACTGTGATGATTAACTTGTGAGTAATTTTAAAATGTTGGTTAAGCTCGTAAAAGAGGCTAAAAAGAAATGTTGTCTGACTTAAATTCAAAATCAAAATTATGTGGAAAAAGTTCTCATTTACTTGCTGCCGTACCACCAATAATATATTTTGAAATTGGAATCAAATATTTTTTAAATCAACTCGAATTTATCGTCTTAGGTGTTTTTTAATTTGCGCTACGAAACGTACTTTGTTTATTTCAAAGAAAACATTGATTGGCTTTTTTGTATAAAGATTGAGCCCAATGAAAATTTGCCTATCATCAAATTCAACCTGTCGCACTATTATTACATTATAAGATGAAATAATAAGTCAAAAATTTAAATTAAGAAGCTTAAAGTGATCTAAAAGAATAAAAAGCCTTTGAAAAGAAACTGTATTCTACCCACTTCCCTGCAGAAGGTAAATCCTAATCCCAACTATCCTAACTATTATAAATGCAAAAGTGAGTTTGTTTGTTTGTTACACCTCCACACCTCAACTACTCAACGGATCATCATGAAATTTAGCATGCACATAGCCTATGGTATGGAGAAGGACATAGGCTATGTGCAATACTTTTTATCCCGGGAATGCGGGTGAAACCGCGGGAGACAGCTAGTTCTCTAATAAACTACATAATTCCCAAAACCTTCAGTCTTTACCATAGACTATCTGCAACTATTAAATGTCAAATAAAAACATAGACATAAAACGGGGAATTAAAAAAAGCCACTAAGCTATAACCAATAGACATTACAGCGACAATGTGTGAGTGAGACCAGACCACTCACGGTTATTACAAAGTGGGTGAAAATTACAAGCTGATACTTAAGGGGATGGTTGGAATAAAGTATTTTTAATCCACGTCTTGTTCCTTACAAAATAAATGGAGGGAATAAAGATATAATTTGTAATACATTTTCCACATTTTTGACTAATATTAGTGGCTCTGTGACATACAAAATATTTTTGTCGATTTGAAATAGCGGAGCCATTTTGAAAAAAAAACCGAAATCACTACAAAAAAAAACATATAATTACCTCATAAAATTTCACGAGAATCGGTTGAGAAATGTGACCTGCAGGGCTATTTTAAAACGCTCGGATTCGATATCGGAAACGGATTCAAAAACTACCGAGGCGATATTCCGCAATTGCTTTTTTAATTTCTGAATTCGAATATTTTTAATGTTTCTTTACGGAAATATCAATTCGATTCATCGAACAGTTTTCGGAAATTAAAATAGCAATTGCTGAAATTCGCCTCGAAAATTTCTGAATCCGTTTCCGATATCGAATCCGACGTTTTAAAATAACCCTGCTGAAGAGGAGAACAGCCGGACATACCTACGAAAGCATTTTTGTTCAATCTGAATCTGAAACCAGTGAGCTATTATCATTACGTATAGAAAAGCTATCATAAGCAAACGTTATACCTATCCCATTTTTTAGAGTCAAATAAAGTTCTATTTAGCGCTGAAACAATAATAGAAGCGTTTTACCTGAAAATAAAACGCATATTAAATACTTACCTTATTTGAAACTTTACATTTGAGATAGGCCCCTCCTTGTTTTCTGCTTTATTGTACCTTCTTTGTCTACCTTATATCGCCATCTCACTCGCACATCCCCCTACCATCCACGCCAGGCAGAGCGGCGGGCATGAGCCGCGCGATCTCGTCATTGTGTCGAAAATACCAGGCAGTGTTAAAAACTAAAGTTTCAAATAAGGTAAGTATTTAATATGCGTTTTATTTTCAGGTAAAACGCTTCTATTAAACACTTGACCGTTATTTGAAACTTTACATTTGAGACGTGTTTGTTATCGCCTGGTAGAAGTGGATGCCAATGTGACTTTATGCTTAGTTCAGTAATAGTGGTAAAAGCATAAACTGATTTGTGATATACCTGTGACCTAAGTATTTTCCCAGTTTGGGATATACGAGTACTGTATTCAAGTATACTTCTGAATGAGTCTGTTTGACCATATCGCGAGACAGAATATATCAACAAATATAAAGATGTGCGAGGTACCTATTACCGTAATTTGATTTATAAAGTACAAACCAAAATATATAATTGACTAGAAGCAATTTCTGAAGTTCTTATCAAATCATTGATTAACATAGAAATACATTTTTATTAATAAGTTTCATAAACATGTCAATGATAAATAAAAAACAAAAAGTAACATTCAAGTCTTGAATGAATCATGCGAGGATATTGTTATCCCGCTATTAGTGGCTTTTTATCAGCTATAGAACTATCTGAAAGTATTGCATAATTGCATACCTATCTCCAATAGGCACGTGACCAGATTTCGAATCAGATCGGATAAGACCAATTTTGAGCTGCTGGGCTGGCTTTTTAGCTGAGCGTATGTTGCCCGGGAATGCATTATGCCCGCTCCAGCGATGATTTATTTCATCTTGCAGTACCTACTGTTCCAGATGCAGATTTGACTTGTCATCTCAATCGAATAATAAGTTGATTTTCATTTCGGTAAGACATTTCGGTGTTTTACGTCTGTTGTGTAAAGTACGAGACATTACACACAATGTAATAGATGGCTATATGTATTACGTTACTATAGTTTGTGTGCCGACATTGTTATTCACCACCCTACCTTCACAAAGTAAATCATAGGGACCTAATATATTATATCAAAACGTTAATTCTTGTGTATAGGTACTTAGTCCATTTTATTTTACTCAAGTTGTATTTTATTATAATAACCAGCGACGTTATCACTCAAATATTTACCCGAATTATAAGTCCTAGCGTTCAGTCAAGGGAAAACATAATTATTACTTTTACATGTTGCAATTTAAATTTGGAAAAGCGAGGTCATGTACTCTTCAACCTGAATCCAATTACAAAAGTAAGACAACAGTGTATTTGATCTGTATAGTTATGCACAATTCGTAGACTATAATTTTGTTTCGAAAAATTTACACGAATCCATCGTAAGCTTTTATAGCTTACGATGGATATATCTCAAAATATGTCCAACGAGCATATATCCTATATATGGATTAAGTTTGAGCATTTTATTTCAAGCAAGCTATGGTTAGAAAGCGGGTTTTGCTACAAAGACGACATGGTTACAACAAAAGAGTATGTGGACCAATCTTTGGAAGTATAAAGCTGCCAAAGATTGACTTGAGGTCTGCCCTCCAAAATCCACTCTTTTTCCATCGAGGAATTACTAGCAAGTTTATGCCTCAAGCCGATCTTGCTGAGGTAGCAGTTTGGAGAAGGTAAAAATGGTTATGCTAGGTGCTTGGGCCTTCGTAAATTATGTATTGATGGTCGGTTTGGTCTAAACACTCAAAATTTGCAACTACGTATATGGGAATCCCATAAGCAAATAAATCTACTACAAGTATTAATTATAAATATTAATCTGTGTAGGCGTATCCGCTACGTAAGTGCTACTCTGGCGGTAGTCGATAATTAGTAACGATAGATGATGAACTAATAAATGAAACAAACGATACATTCATATGATAACGATAAATTCATTAGATGATTTGGTCACCCTCGTTCCGAATCGACATCTCATTTGGGTCCTGTAGTGCTTTCAATTTCTTTGTGATTGCAATGCAACTCTTGTTCCAGGATATACCACTTTTAAAAACTCGTCCGTTTAATTGGCATGATTTGATTACATATTTCACTAGAAAATAAGAACGCATTTGCAGGTCAAACAACGACCAGTATGCTGAATCACGATAGTGCAGACTCGTTTGGGTTATGTATGACATAGCTTGGTAAGTTTAAACCGATTAGGCTCCAAGATGATTGTTAAGGAAAATAATTATTATTTCCGTATAATAAAACACACGTTACTTGGGGCATTGGTATTAGCTTGTCAAGGTTATTTGCTAACAGAGATAAGTAGCCTCTGTATAATTTTATTCATTCTTGTTTTAGAATGAAACATGACAACATTTTAGACAGGAGATAGTCGTTCAAATAACCGATAATACATATTTATTAATCCCCTATATGTTTGTTACCCAATTGTCTAATTAAGCAAAGTTTCGGCTGAGACCGAAAGTAAGGTAAGGTAGGCAAGTATATGTATAATATGTAGCCGTTACTGGTCGATAGACATCTATGTGCGGTGCGTCGCACACATTCGCTAGTGAAAATATGCCCGTTTCTACCTTACACAACCAGGGTTGAAATAAATCGGAGACACGGTAAAAAATATTTGTCCGTTATCACAAGTTATAATAGGTCAGTGAGACCCGCCACTTTTTTGGATCAGCAAACCTTTTTTAATGGTGTGCCCGACTCGGTATCTAATAATATACTCTTGGTACTAAACCGATTGACTTGACTTTACCAACGGCAGCTTTTGGTAAAACTATATGCAACAACCGTGTATTATTTTCAGTATGTAAATCGGAGATTCGTAGATGTTACCACTATTGGTGGATTTTAAATTATTGCCCCGCTTTGAAAATGTCAGTGTCAAGTCTTCAGAGTACCTCACAAGGACTAGAATACTAAGAACCCCGCGAGGATTGAATATGTTAAGGAAAGTGCGTAGAAGCACCAATATCCTAGTGAGGTACTCAAAAATAAATACACTGTAAGGGTACATTTTGTTACCAGCCTCTGTGAGAGTTGATAATGGTGGGAAATATGTGTAAAGGTATCCCAGTGTAGGACTATGCGAATATACATTACATTTAAAACCATCTGTCCCCATGAGGGTAGGTTATGTTAAAGCATGTGCGCGAAAGTGCAATATTCAAGTAAAAAACCCTACGAGGGAGCATTTTAAATTATCTGCCGTTGCAATGGTTGATTATGATGGTGAATGTGCGAAGAACATTTATCTAAGTGAAGTACCCTGCAAAGAGGATAGATATTTGGGTTTTTTCTTTACCTACTAAAAATCTGCTTCTAAAGCATTTGATTCTAGTCTATTGAAAGGCAAAAAGTTTTTCGAACACCACCTGCCTTTTTAATGTGCGTTGAGGCACAACATCCAAAATAATACCCCGCGATTTCAACTCACCTGCCTGCCTGGGGTTGGTTATTATGGGGAATGTGTGTACGGGCACAACATCCAAGAGAATACCCCGCGAGGGTATATTAAAACTCACCTACCCCTGCGAGGGGTTGACTATTATGGGGAATGTGCGTACGGAGTACGGGCACAACATCCAAAAGAATACCCCGCGAGGGTATTATAAAACTCACCAGCCCCTGCGAGGGGTTGATTATTATGGGGAATGTGCGTACGGAGTACGGGCACAACATCCAAAAGAATACCCCGCGAGGGTATATTTCAACTCACCTGTCCCTACTAGGGGTTGATTATTATGGGAAATGTGCGTACGGTGGACGGGCACAACATCCAAAAGAATACCCCGCGAGGGTATTATAAAACTCACCAGCCCCTGCGAGGGGTTGATTATTATGGGGAATGTGCGTACGGAGTACGGGCACAACATCCATAAGAATACCCTGCGAGGGTAAATTTCAAGTCACTGCCCCTGCGAGGGTACATTTCAAGTTACGGCACCTGCGTGGGTTGGTGTATGTCAGCTCAGACTAGCTTGCAAAGCGGGAGCATTTGATCATTTTACTATAAAGGCAAAAATGTTTTACTGTTTTAAGCACTGTAGTTAACTCGTCTGGCATTAATAGCAAACGGAATCTTTTGGTTAGTGGATTACGAACCCTCATTCCTCACTTCAATAATTTCAGACCACAAATAAGTTGTAATTACGTTAACTCAATAACAAAAAATCTACCTTCAAATATAACTCGTAATGTTTCGTAAACTTCATGTAGGTTAAATCACTGTCTTTATTACTTCGAGTAATTTTAGCACACAAGACCGTTTCTCAAATCTAAAAAGCCGGATTGAATTTTGCTACACAAATTATTTAGATGGCAGTTGATACCTTAACACTCCCTTGTGGTCATGATTTATTTTAGTTCAGAGAATTTGGACATCAGAGCGATACCAGTTATCACTTTTCCAACGTTGTGATTTATTACGGTCAGCACATGATGTATTAAATTATTGTTCAACTGTATCTGAACTAAACTGGAACCAACCTAGGAAAAACCTAGGATAAAAATGTTATAGTACACACAAAAATATCTTTAAAAAGTGGGTAGACTAAAGTTTTTAAGAATTAGTTTGTTCAAAGCTTTGAACATAAAATTTCAACAATAATTTGAATTATCGAACGGTAAAACCGTTAAAATTATGAATTATTTCATATTATTAAAATAAGAAGGTATATAAATACAAATAACTTACATGTGTGCCTAGGCTACGCTAGCGCTAGGCACAACCGTGCGCTGCAGAAAACAAGACGCCAATGACGAGATCGCGCGGCTCATGCCCGCCGCTCTGCCTGGCGTGGATGGTAGGGGGATGTGCGAGTGAGATGGCGATATAAGGTAGACAAAGAAGGTACAATAAAGCAGAAAACAAGGAGGGGCCTATCTCAAATGTAAAGTTTCAAATAACGGTCAAGTGTTTAATTAGTCGTCTAAGCAGACATTAGAAACACGTAGCGCTATCAGAACGCTTTTAGGAGTATTTTTCTCGCAAACACCGTGATTTTCACGGCGCTTACGCGTTTCGTTCATCGTTCTACAACAAAAATTGTGGCCGGGTGGCCTCACTTGAATGGAACATAGTTGTGATATGTGGCGTCTTCTCTATTAACAAAACTTCTACTGTCGCTAATCACTGAAACATCCATCCATATAGCTCTACGAAGGTAAAAAAAAAACTCGAAAAAAAAAAACAAATTTCACGCCTCGTTACTGATGTTTAACCTTAAGAAGTAACAAACTCACATGTATTGACCGAGCGAGCAAGTTTTATATCGAGTCAGTTTTTGGATGAAAAAAATCCAAAGACTGAATCGACAAAAAAAATTTATATAATTATTGAGACCTGCGAGGTCTAGTACAGCTCACAGAGCCACTAGGTATATAAGTAAGCTTAAGGCTGCGTATAAAGCAAAATAACAATCTTAGAATTGAAATTTACCCAAGTAAATAGTATTTAAATGAAAAAATATTTTTATATGGGTATTTTCATTATATACGCGAGGGTTCTGCCTGAGCAAAAACATAATGGAATGAAATTTCCTCGATAGAAAAAAATCACAAAGCTACCTCTAATAATAATGAATTTTCGGTTTTATTCGTTCATGGTGTATCTAATTAAGACAAAAATTCGATAAATAATATCACTAACATATCACCTAGGGCTGCTACTAACGATTTTTTAAAATATTCTATACTTTACGAGTTATTTAGATAAGAAGCGCTTCGTTCATTTTTGTGCCGCGAAACACGCTATCTCCATCTCATCTCCACGCGAAGATTAGACATAAGTTTGTTTCATCTGACATTGCGATATTTTTCTGGCTTGGTACGCACTCTTAATCTAAAATGCATTCCCCTTAACAGCTAAACTAGCGATTGTTAACACAGCGATCACGACATCCGCTCGTTAATGCCTCACTAATATCTACTATAACTATATTATTGTAAGTATAGTAAAATAGATATAGTAATATAACTTCACTACTTTTAGTTAATGTTGAGATACGCCCTGCTTTTATTGTGAATTTCGTTTTAAATGAGTTTATTAATTTTTAATTTTATTACGTAATTCATTTTATTCATAAAGTATTTCAGTAAGTTTTTTTTATAAATATTGGTATTTTAAGACTCAAAATAACCTTTCTTTTTTTTAAATAATTTCTTAGTCTAAGTCGGGTAACCTAAAATCCTGGGGTGGGCCGATTAATTCAATGAATACACACAGTTGCATTTTTTGAGGTCCACCGGCTCATACTTGTAAATTTAATTACTCAACAAAATGTCTTGATACTTGTAATTTTAATTACTAAATAAAAAGTTAAAAAAACTGTTACGCAAATGGCTCAAAGCTATCTGTAATTCATATTGTTTAAAAGTATCACTGCTTCACGAGTCATTAACTCAAATAATTGTTATTATAACCGTTTATTAATTAAACACATCATTAACTGCTTTGTTGCGGTTCAAAAACTAGCCTTACGGTAATGGCGCTCAAAAATTATTTAAAACTAAAATTCCGTTTGAATACAATCTAAAATTACGTATCATTCCATAATAGCTCAATTATAGAGTTGTATTTTCAATAAAAACTATCAATCCATCCGCAAATAAAAGTTTGTATATCTAATATTACAACAAACTTACTATCATCACTTGATAAATAATTCTATAGCACTTAACGTTCAGAGATAAAGTTCAATTTAATGTTGGACGACGGCAAAATGTTTCATTTAACAAAATCGATTATCGTTCTCGAACGCATCTGCCATTCGAAATTTGAATAATTACATGTTTTTTTTTTTAAAACAAACATGTATGTGACATGGAACCCGCCATTACGGGACGCGCTCTGTTATCTGCTACAAAAACTGACATTTGACGTAAATTATCCTCTTAACATGTTATTAATTGTTGCGATACAGTTTTGGACGTATTTCATTAATTAAATAGTATCGTTATTCGGCTATAGTACAAACAAATTAAATTTGGAACTGTTCCTGCATTCATAGAATTTCAGTTTCGTTTGAAAATGGAACTTTATTTTATTATATTTTAATCAAAGATTTTCATAGGGCATCGTGCCTCTACCCAGATGGATAGTCCGCCTTACTAAAGCATGACATTTAATATCACTCCGCTTGAGGGGCTCCTGAGCAAATCGCTCTCAGTTCGTATTGCGCACGGCTGTCATCGCGTCATACTCGCTGTACTGATTAAGTAAAAAATGTTAACTTTCGTATTAAAATACTGTCACAACATTTATAAAAACCAAGGAAAAACTAAAAACTAACCTTCCATGTGTAAGTATTGCGATTTCGTCACTATTAATTACCTAAACTTATTACTTTTAAATACTGTCAATTATGGCTTGTTTATTTCGTGCTCCCATAGAGGCGACTATCCTTCTGGACATTTTAAATTCTTTGATTTTAATATTTCACAAGTACGGGAGTAAGGGATTCTTTGTTGGATTCATTTAGAGTAGTAATAGTTTACTTTACCTCCGTCTGCGCGTCCGACTCGTACTTGGCCGGTTTTTAAGTCAGAGTTTGACCACAATCACACCATGGTACAACAAACTGCCTCTCAAGTGCAGCTATATACAAACTAGTAAGTCTTAGCGACAGATTTTTTACTTCAGGGTCAGGCAGAAAAGTGGCCTTCCACCTTGAGTTGTGGGATTCGAACCCAGAACCTTCGCCACTCCATTCGACATCACTACCGGATATCATCGCCATATAATTCCAGCAACTGCAATTCAAGTGATTAAATTGTAATATTCAAGGTACTAGATAGAATCCCCGTGGGTAGTCGTGTAAAACGCAACGCAACTATACACTATTTTCATTTGCAAATTAAAATCAATCAAAAAAACAGCTGCAGTCGATATAAAACCTAAACGACACAACATGTCAGCCAGCACGCGTTCCAAATTCAATTTCGATAATTAAGTGACAGTAGATAAGGACAAAACGTCGTGAGTCCCCGAAGAGTGCCGAGCGCCGAGCGCGATCGCGGGGCAATCGGAGCGTGGCAACACTTGGAGGCACGCGCGATCGCACGATAAAAACACAATTTTAATTAAATTGAGATTCCGGAACGCACTAACTTGATCTAATAATGCGATAGATGTCGCCTTTACAAATTCTATCCAATTAACAACAACCTTAGCTGTATCATCAGAAAGGTCAGTTTACTTTGTAACAATAAAATTCAGTATGACATAATTAACGTTACTAATGTCTTTTTTTTAAAGTGTGTCATATCAAGGTAGTTTTAAGGGTCATTTTAATGCGGAGTGGTCGTATAGCGTGCGATTCGGAGAATGCATGGCAGTAATTATAGGATTGTTGTGATAAACCAATGTAATCTCTATTACTTGCCGATAAAATCCAAATTGCTTTATGGTAATGGCGTCCGTTTCGTGATGTTACGTCGTTTGCGCGATAAAATGTCTGTTTTGTAACTTTTTTACGACGAGTAATAATCGAATTAATATCGCGAATCGCTTAATTAAATTGATATCTTTTTGAGAATGGTCACTTTTAATGGCGATTATTGGGATGTATTGAATTAATGAACTTAAGCCTATATGGGAAATTAAATAGATAATGTACATAATTTGAGTCATTTGTAGTCATGATCGCTCCCATAGTTTTTATACGATAACGCGTTATCACTACATAGTATAAAACAAAGTCGCTTCCCGCTGTCTGTCCCTATGTATGCTTAGATCTTTAAAACTACGCAATGGATTTTGATGTGGTTTTCACTATGAGTCAGATAATTTTCCCAGGAAGGTTTATATATATAGTACATCTATTTTATATATAAAGAACATATATAAAAGTCAATGTTTCGTAAACACATATATTTTTTTGCGCTCTCATTGCTAACGCTGAAAAAACTTTACGATATATATCAAAATGATGTACTACGGAATTGTGTATCTTAAAAATATCTACAAAAAAGTCCGTTATGGTATATGTCTATATCCTATGGATAACCCACAGTAATCATTTTTATGCGATTGAGATTAAATTTTTTGTGGATTATAGTTTCGAAGTTATTTTGACCCATATAATATTAATCCTTATCTAATTAAATGAGTTAGTTACTACGGGCATTTAATGTAGATAAAGTCTGCTCTTTACAGAAAATCATTATCAATTATATTTTAAAAGATATCACAGATTTAATCGCTTGGCTCGCGGTTAAAAATATAACAATGACATCAAGTGTTATAATAGGACGCGCGTCTCTCGCGAGAACCAACGGGTTAAAATTTGCAAGAAACAGTATTCGCGATACCGTGAACGGGCGGGCCGAGACGGAGTCGCGAAAATCGCTCGAAACCACACGACATTACACCCGTGCGAAGCCGGGGCGGGTTGCTAGTCATGAATATACACGTCACACGTCGTGATATTAAATCAATGACTGCTAAGGTATGTGTGTTTATCCTTTTTTATTAGGTGGGCTTGTGCTTGACCACAATCCCGCCTGATGGTAAACAAAGATGTAGTCTAGGGTGTACCACGCGTGCCCATAAGATGCCTGTTCACTCTAGCCTTGAATAAACTCATGTTGTATGTAGCATTCCACAGCTTGGCCATGTGGCTAAGAAAAGAGGAAGCGAAACTTTGCAAGCAAAAAGGAATGTCGACGACAAAGCGGTGGAGAACCTCCCGACCTCCCGACTTCTATTGGTACGATAGAAAAAAGGGTGTCACGACATGGCTTTGGCTACCAGGTCAACTATCAGCCTACGACCGCAGCTTTCAAAATAGTAGATAATGCAGTTGAAGAAACTTACCCCAGCTGGGTTCTACACTCGCGAGCAACCAAATCGACTCAACCCATAATTACGCATACATATATGGATTTTTCGAAAACTACATATTTTATTTCTAAATACCATATGTCCATTGAAAGCTTAGGTCTTCAGCTTTAAGTTGGTATCATTATTGTCAAAATGTATTCAGTACTTTTTAAATTAATGACATCTGAGTGAATGTAGAGAGAAAATGGCATTCTAGGAAAATGTGTAGTGTTCGAGTAATTTAAAAATAAAACAAAAACCGTTAAAAAAACATAAAAAAATATTATGTCAATACTTGGTGTCCCCCCCCCCCCCCCCCCCAGCTCTAATCACATGTGCATTCGATTTTTCATCGATCTGTAGTATGTTAAATCTTTATATTATAAGTGCACTGGTAAAAAATATCACATTGTACTACACTGATAACTTTTATTTCTTTTTATTAAATAAATATTTGATTGTTTAATTTCCCTTTAAAACATGACCACACAAGTCGTTTCTCAGTAATGATCGAATTGAATGAATTTCTTATGGGAAATTCATTATATAAAAATTCAATAATTTGAAAATTTGAATTCGAAAATTTAATCATTTGAAAATTTGAACATTTAAAAATGAGAACAATATGTAAATTTGAAAATAGTATTTGTGACGAGAAGCAATAATTGAAATAGGAGAGGTCGCATCGTTACAAGGGGATGGAGGCACAAGATTATAGAGCCCGTGTAACAATCTGTAAAAACCGACAAACTTGCAAGACGCCGATGTTTCAGGTTTTGCAGTTTCCTGCTCGTTAGGTCGCTTTCGTCAATTATTCTTCGAGCGCGTCTATCTAACGAGTCCAAAGTGGCAAATTGATATTTGGCTGAGCCATCCCACTCCATACATGGTCGATCCTTACATCCTCGAGCCACAAAACGATTCAGTAGATCGTTCCTAAAAATAAGTTACGTAAATATTGAAGCCTTTCATTTGTGACCAATTGATTTCAGAAAGTCCCGTTAATATTGATTGAATAGGAATGATTCCTATATAAAAAAAAACTAATTGGTCCGTCAGTTAGATTATCAAAAAATATTGGACACGTATTTTTAGCTTTACCAAATCATTAAAAAATTACAAAGACAAAGCGAGTCAAAGTTCGGGGCTTGTGACGTCACTTTACACTGAAAAAAATGGACTACAAGTGACTACAAAATTTTATTTAACAGTAACACAAAATTTTACGACCAATAACCTAAACAGAGTGACTTGCGAACTAAACTTACCAGTAACAAAACTAGTTTTTGTTCGTTACTAAATTATTTGATTTAAATGTAACTAAAGTTAGTTTCCCGATAACTAAAGTTAGTTTCCCGACAACAAAACGTCAACTAGAATTTTTTAATCATCTAGTCCATTGTTACAGTTGCGACAGAAATTAAAATATGGTCCATAACTCCTCCCAAGATATATTTAAATGAGTTTACGCCCTTTTTTGATTTTGCCAGAGATAACTGCGATAATATGAAAAAAAAATATCTTATCATTCAATCAGTCTTTCAGACTATGAACAGCATGTTTCTTTGTGCTGGGCTTTTTAGAAGTTGATGATGAATATTAATATTGAAATTTCAATTTGGGATATATTTAATTGCACCTCTGTTTAAAAATTACGCAAACTTAAGACTCTCCTCTAACAATAAGTAATTATTGCACCTCTAATTTACTTATTGCATATCAGAAAAATGACTGTTGTACAATTAAACTACCTATTCATCAAAACATGTTCTATCATACAGAACCGACTCGGGGCACTCCAAATACAGTTGGTTAGGTTAGGTTAGAACTGTGACAATATCGCGCTGGATGATCATTCAGTCCAAACAGTTTTGCATAAACCATAAAACTGATACTCAGTTTGATTTATTTAGTTGCGTATTTAGTGTGCAATTCAGTATTTTTGGTTCTAGTTTTGATTTGTTGTGTTGGTATAGAGATAATTAATTGTTATGGCATTAAATACATGCCTTTCAATGTGATCACTCGGCCTTTAAACTGTATAACAATCACAAAAATAAAATGCTCACCAAAAAACCCATAATTTAGGGTTAAAAAATTAACCCATGTAAGTTTACCCTCTACATCCGGTGAGGAAATGCGTGGGCAGCCAACAGGAACCGGATGTGGCCGGTTAGCGCGAACGCCCGCGCGCGTGCCAACATTTTGTCCACCTACCCTACTTTCAGGGTATTTATGATAAGCATCTCATGAAAGTTGTTGACATTTGGCACGCGACTCCTTAATTACCCTTTATAACGGGATAACATGAGGATGATAAACAGGGTAATGAGGACTTGTTCCCTTGTAGGTCTTGTGTGTAGACCACCTACGGCCCATCATCACCGACTGAGTAGGTCAGTAACAAAAGGTGACATTTAAGTCAATCACAGACGTAGCTTTAATATATCTATATAGGGTGACTGGTAATTAGTAAACGATACTTAGACACATTATTGTACTCATGATAACAAACATCTTCCCCAAAGAAACAAATAGGGATAAATAACTAAATTAAATAAAAGCTGATGGTGTATTCTTGTTAGGTACTAAATTTTCATCGGAAAGCTATTATAGCGCCATTATGACGCTATTGTGTTAGTAGACTACCAAAACTGTAAATTGTGTCAATTTTGACACCACTGATAGTTCATTGGAACACAATTGCAATAGCAGACTTGGGCCCCTGGTTTATAACTAGAAATCCACTGGTTTTAAGTCTCGTAGGATGATGGATTTCAGGACTTACTTTACCGTCTTACGTACTATGTATAGAATTGAGTTGACAGTTATGGGAAAACATCGTGAGGCAACCATAGCACGTACGTATCTAGTACCCACCTGATTGGCTACCACCCTCAAGTTGAAAATCTGTCGCCAAGCACCTCGGTCTGTTCCGACAGCTGCACTTGAGAGTCAGTTCCTTCTAGGCTCTGTGTGCTTAATCCCTTCGGCCACATCACTTACCATGGTGAGATCTTAGTCATTATTATCGTTATTAAAAGGATTTCAAAGGACAATTAAAATACATTAACTATTGCATATTTGTTTTATTCCTCGCTTAACTTCGGCTTTATTATAATTATTTTATTACAATGCAATGACGAAGTTAATTCAACTACTATCAATAAATAACATTAATATTTTAGAATTAAGCATTTCATTTTTTTTATTTATTTATAGCCTAGCAATAATACAGAATTACATTGAAGCAATACGGAAACATAACGCTTTTTAAATTTTATTGCAGTTACTTTATTTTTTTCCGGACCTGATAATCCAGAATAAGATTCATACCTGTAGTATCTTATTGAACGAATTAAGAACAGTGAAATTCACGTAAAACTTATCGACTGGAACTTAAAACCGTATAGAACAGAAATTAGAATTTAACATAAATTCAATGACATAAAAACATTCTGAATATCCAGAAAACATCTGAGTGCAATTATAAAAAAAAACTACACGGAAAATATTTCTGCTGAGAAACTACACGATCCTGTTGTAAATCGCACTAAACATCTTCTTACGAACATTATTGAAAAAGGATAGAACATATTTATAGCTGTCAAATTAGTTTTGCCATCTCCATTTGTGTGTATTTAGACGTAACCGCGATAGAAGGCGACTAAATTTATATTGAAAACAAGCATTGGACTAATTTAACAGGACAACATTTCTTACATCCTTTTTTTATGTTCTCTGTTAGAAAGAGACATAGTGAGATTAAATTAGTTTATTTGTAAACAACAAAATCAATTCAGCACCAATGAAGAGTTTTTTAATGATACCTCCATGCTCAAAATATCTGTCAAAATGTTAATAATTCGAACCCTAAGTTCACGATTTGACAGGTATTTTAAGCATTCAGGTATCCATAAGAAAACTTTCCATCAGACACTGGTGCCGATTCTGTTGTAAATCGCACTAAACTAATTTTAGTTACATCTCATCTCTTTCTTACGAACATGATTGAAAAAGGATAGAACATATTTTAAGTTGTCAAATTAATCTTTGCCGTATTATTTTGCGTGTATTTAGGTGTAACCGCGATAGATGGCGACTAAATTTATATTGAAAACAAGCATTGGACTAATTTGACAGGACTAAATTTCTTACATCCTTTTCTTATGTTCTTTGTTAGAAAGAGACATAGTGACATTAAAATTAGTTTAGTTGTGAACTACAGAATCAGGGCCAGTATCTTGTACCGGTTAAGGTTAGGCTATCTTTGGTTTAGCTGAGGTGCAAGGTATCAGTGTCAAAGGATAACTGTCACTTGTCAGTGGACTTATATGACAGTGTTGCCAGCTTAAAGAATAAGCTCCATGTGGAATATATTACCCGTTTTGTAAGGTTCACAAAATGCAATATTCTCTAAGACGATAATATAAAAAGCATACTCATTTCTTAAAAAATGGCTATTATTTACAAACATTAACTAAACCTTGGCGTAGCTTATAGAAAGTACAAGAGAATTCCATTAAAACATTCTTATTTACAATAATATACAACATGGAATGACAATGATTTTTGTACGTTACATTTACTCGAAACTTGTCGTTACTTAACTGAGCCGAGTAAATAAAATATAAGAATTATCACTAACTTACGTCGATACCTATACACTTTTGAACGATTTGGCATTTTAACATTCATGACATGACTAGTCCTTCCATTAAAAAAAAAAACACGGTTCGTTTTTCAAAATTGTCCGTTCGCCGCGGCGTCTGTCCTGCGAGCGGCTTCAAGCGGACACTACACTAGACTGGAGAGCGGCGCTCTAGACGTGACGGGGGACGAGGGCAGCGGCTGCAGCTGCTGCGGCGCTTGAGGTTGGAAGTATACACCGGGCTCGTTAGAAAACTGAGGGTGCATCGGCAGCGGAGTGTGCGGCATGGACGTGGGTCTCGACTCGTGGTACAAAATAGGGACGCGCACCAACCGCTGTGCCGCATGCGCCATATTAGCCGCCTCCAACTCGGCCGCCAACTGCCTCTTCCACTTATTACGTCTATTCTGAAACCAGATTTTAACCTGCGTCTCCGTGAGATGCAGACTCGCAGCCAACCCGGCGCGTTCGGAGCTGCTCAAGTACCTCTTCATATCGAAAGTCGATTCGAGTTGGAAAACTTGCGAGCGGGAGAACACAGTTCGCGTTTTCTTCTTCCGCTTGCCTAGATTGGCGTTGGGATCGCGTTTTTCGTCTTTGTCGAAATCGTCGCTCTCGTCGACGTCCGGGTCGGAGTCTTGCGGGTCTTGTGGCTGGGGGTAGAGCGCGGGGTGCAGGCGCGGGGAGCGCGGGGAGGAGCGCGAGGGGGAGGGCGGGGTGGGGGCGCGCGGGGGGCTCCGCGCCCGCGGGGACCCGCCAGCTGATCCCTCCTCGTTGGTCGTTGAATCCTCTGTAACAATATTCCGCCTATTAGCTTGGATTGAACAATATGTAAGGAGTTTCTGAACGAATTTAACAAAGGGCTGCGATTCGATCGATTAGGGGAATGTTATTGATATGAAAACAACTTTTGTGATAAGATTTCTATAATTATTCTCGTTTTAAAGACAATTATTGAATACTTTTTGTATTCAAATAACTTTAGTGTCTCAAATTCATTATTCGTAGCAAACTGCTACGAGGCCTACGAGACTTTCTGAAATTATCTTTGGGCAATAACTGTTTTAAGTATAGTTTATTTATTTTATAAAAATTATATAAGGTCCTAATTAAGGTCCTAATAAATGATTGATTTCCTCTTGAGGGATGAATGTACTGGTCATAAGTAATCAAAAAATAATATTAGAAAAATAATCCGTGGGAAAAAAACAAAATTCCGAAATTTTTTTGACGCCCCGTAATTGTACATATTTTTATTCTTATTATATTAGTTCTAATATTAGTTTGTTTTAGTTGTTATTATTTTTAGTAAATTAGTTTAGTCTCAAGAGTAGATCGTGTTATTTGATAATTAAATGTGTTAAACAACAATAACAATAAAAGATACAAATAAAGAAAAAAATCCGAAATTGAACTTAATATCAGTACAAAGTATAAACCATTTATCTAAAAAAAAACCCACGGATTATTTTTCTAATATTATTTTTTGATTACTAATTACCTATACATTCATCCCTCAAGAGGAAATTCACTAATTTAATAGGACTTTATATTTAATTAAATGGTCCTAGCTTAAAAGAACCTTACCTAAAATGAACCTAAAGCCGTGTCTAATAAGGAAATCCGTCAAATTGCCCAATCGAAGGCGTTATACCCTTCAGTTGTAATTACCAGGGATTAAAAAAGTCAGTAGACTAGTCTTTGTAATTGGATATACCGTTATTTATGTCGACAGAGTGTCGATTTAGTTTCCAACGAAGCCTTACTGTAATAATCTCTTGTGATTTATTTTATTTGCTCTATTGACTTTACATGTTTGTTTTGTTATCAATAAAAGACAATTGAAAAAAAAAATTATAAGCTGGAAATGTGCTTGTAGAAAAACACACCTAACTATCGATTTAATAATAAAATATTGTTATCATAATATATCAAATCATAATAAGAAGGGCTTTTGCTATGTCTGTCGGTTTTCCTTTGTTTTTTTATATGCGTCAAATTTGTTCGCTGGACGTCTGATAAGGGCGTTAAAAATGGTAAGTTTTTGTGATTTTAAAAGGCTCCTAATTCTTATAATAATTAATTTATGGAGAAAACCACAACCGAGAGACATACAGTGGTACCTACAGATTGCATGGTAAAATAATCATTGCTCTAGTGTAATTATCCAGAGAGGAAACTGAGGATTACGTTTGTATGGAACAAACGCACCAGCATTTCCTCTTAACTCTTAAAAAAAAACGTAACATTTTTATTATTTGTTGTTATTTTTATTGTTATAATAGCGGCAATAGAAATGCATACTCTGTGAAATTTTCAGCTGTCTACCTATTACGGTTCATGAGATACAGCCCGCTGACAGATAGACAGCGGAGGCTTATGAAAAGGGTCCCGGGCATCCTTCGGGTACATAACCCTAAAAGAGGCAACTTATTTGTGATCCCCGAGTTCTCTGTGTGCAATGATCAAAGGCGCCGCATAGATTACAGTGAACGCGGAACTCAGAACTCTAGAAATCTCTCTGTGAGTCGGCGCCAAAAAAATTTACTATTAATTGATTTCAATTCGAATTTCGAAAATGAAAATCGAACGGCGCGAAACCGAATGTCATCAACACTGCGTGAATCACTACAAATCAAACGTAGAACGTATAAAATTCACAACAAGCAATTATCTATCATACTTCTGTGATTACAAAGCTCAACATTGATTGAACTGAAATTACTTTAAGTTGCATGGATAGTTGGCTAGCTAAGTTTGACCTCTTGTGTAATGTTAATTGTATTAATTGTAGAGGTCTTGTTGAGTGGTCGCTGTCTGTGATTGGAATTGATTTTAGAAGCCATGGTAAGTAATCCTTTGTTCCCTTTGGTTTGTTGTTTACACATACGCTTACTAGTTAAGCAGTTAACAACTTTGCGTGAATGTGCGTTTATAAATTATGCGGCAACATTGTTTTGGTACCAGCTTATGAGTAGGAAAGGAATTAGGCTGCTTTTTAACCGACTTCAAAAAAAGAAGGAGATTCTCAATTCGAATGTTTTTTTTTATTTTTTAATGTTTGTTACCTCATAACTCCGTCATTTATTAACCGATTTGGAAAAATCTTTTTTTATTTGAAAGGGTACACTTCCCGTTTAGTCCCATTGTCATCAGATCAGGATTTGATTACTTCTTAGTGTACTTCGAAGTCGGTTTAAGTTTTTTGTAAAACAGGTCAATTAGTTAAGTATTAGTTAAGTATACAACTGAAGTTTAAGGTAAGTTTAGTACTAGTAAAAATTGTGTCGTCGCAAACTTAATATAAAATAAGAATATTCTCAAATGTAATTAGATAAGTATTTATTACTAAAATGTTTTAGTTTTTAAAAACAAATTATGTTAACGTTTGCCTAAAGAATATATTGGCTGTTAATTAAGAATTATTATCATGAATGACAAGCATCAGTAATTTTTTTTATTTAAAAAAACCTTACTCTTATCCAAACTAATATTATAAATGCGAAAGTGAGTTTGTTTGTTTGTTACGCCTTCACGCCTAAACTACTTAACGGATCATTATGAAATTTGGCATGCAGATAGCCTATGGTATGGAGAAGGACATAGGCTACTTTTTAATCCGGGAACGCGGGTGAAACCGCGGGGGACGGCTGTACATATAAAACACCTTGCTAAAAATATCGTAGGCATTATCCACCTCAACTATAGTCAATAAACAGAAAAAAAAAATGCAATCTCACACAAAACGGCCATCCGAATAAACCGCATTCGAAAATTAAAACCACCACGCGACATGTTTCCAAACGCATCGTCACAACACCGCTTTTGGCGCGAACAGGCGTGTATAGTAAACCACGCGAGAGTGAACGAGACAGGTATACGTTTGACATTTCGCGCCAGTGTTGCTATACGTAGAGAGAATGTAGGTACGATGGTAGAAAAGCATTGTTCGGTCGGTTTGGGCCGCGTGAAATGGCGTTGCTTTTGTTTCCCCGCTGAGATGGGTTTTGGGAAATTAAAGCTAGATGAGTGGGGTTGCCAGGCACGTGATGACGATTGCTTGTTTAGCTTACATTTATGTTTGTTTGTCCTTGTTTATGCATAGTTAACATGGGTGGAGTAATGTGGGAGCTGATGACAGCAGATTTGTCTTATGAGTAGAGTTTACAGCTCAAAGAAAATTATTTACGGGCCAGCTGGCGCGTAAGACTCTGGTTAAGATTCCACCTATCGCGCCGCAGGTCGTGGGTTCAACACATGACATGCATTTGTGTGCATGAACATGTTTGTATGTCCTGACTCTGGGTGTATTTATGTATATTAAATATGTTTTTACGAACAAGAAGTAGTATATGTATTATCAGTTATCTGGTTTCCATAGTACAAGCTCTGTTTAGTTTGGGATCAGATGACCGTGTGTGAGGAATGTCCCGAGATATTATTATTATAGTTTTTATGAAAAGGCTGATAAGCCGTCTAGGGATGCACCTGGTACAAAGTGTAGAAGGCAACTGGCTCTCAAGTGGCTGGATGTACCAGTAGGTGCTCGGTAACAGATTTTTCAACTAATAAGGATGGTAGCCAGTAATAAACCAACGGATAATCAGACTCATAGTAAAGCACAGATAAATTATCAGGTTCCATAAATAACGTAGACTAGACTAAGAATTTTTAGAAATTCAACTTCATTCGGCTTCAAATAAACTCAATAAACCATGTGAATATTCCAAATTCAAAATTATGTATTCAAATTCAAATTAATAAACTCAAATAGACTTTCGCAGGTACTAGTCGCAGGTAAAAGTCTCTAAAACTCTAATACCGGTTCGAAAGGTTGCATTTGCTGTGAAGAGCCGGCAATAAACTCAGCAATTAACAAGCTTAGATTACATAATATTTACATTCTAATCGCACTGACAATAATTGCGTGTCTATATTAATTAACTATATTAATTATATCCTTTTTAATTATTTTAGGCTTTTTATTTTGACCAATTCATTGGTGCAGTTGAGAACTAAACCATATTTTTTATGGTCTTCGTTTGGCCACTCACCTTGCCCAGATGAAACCTAGTTACTTTGGCTTTCTCCAGATTGTATGAGTTAGGAAACATGAGTACACAGACGTTTTACTCCATCGCTTTACGCAAATATAGTACCTAAATCGCTTTCACTAATCAGTATAATAAAGTGTAGTGGACTAACTTAATCATCAGACCCTCGAACCAGAGTCCTTATCAAGATGAATCAAATGAGCCCAAACTCGATGGGGTTGTGTCGTTTTATTAGAGAGTTCTCATAGCCACCAGCTCCATGAAAATATTAGCTCCATGTATTATAAATAAATAAATATCCTGGGACATTCCTCACACATGGCTAACTGATTCCAAACTAAGCACAGCTTGTTCTATGGAAACCAGCTAACTGATATAATACATATACTACTTTTTTTGTAAATACTTAATTAATATACATAATTACACACAAATGCATGTCCTGTGTGGGAATCGAACCCAGGACTTGCGGCGCGATAGGAGAAGGCCCGTCATTCATAGTCATAACATATGCATGCATTTCGCCTCAATCGGAAACCGGAAAGTGTGTCAAAATCTTGCAAAATTTAATTACAAACATACAGATAGGTGAAACTAAATAAAAGCTAATATATAAATGGTTTCTGGATATCTTCTATTGCGGCGTATGTTATAAACAGCACATATCCGCACGGTGTGTATGTTGTCACCGTTACAAAGGGATTACTCGCACTAGTGAGGGCTCCGTCCTATATTGAAATTTAGTGTTGTGTAGAAGTGTCTCTTACTAAATGGGACCTTCTAAAGCTAGCAAAACGTCTGAGTTTCTTGCTCAGTTTAAGTGTTATGGTCTGCGAGGTAGAGTCAACTGTAACGTTTATAAGCCTTCCCAGGGGTTTATATAAAAGAATTTAGAGATAAAGTACATCACCTTTGTAAGCGCACAAAGCCTAGAAGTGAACGAACTCTCAAGTGTTGAGAGAGGTAGAACGTAGCGTTTATTCGCTCAAAGAGCAGCTCGACTGGGGAAGTATCTCCACCTTACAGAATACCGCAGCCAAATAACTTTATGTTGTGTAAAGTTGTGTTCCTGCGCGTGAGTAAGGTCGCCAGAGCTCATTGGGGAGGGGGGAAAGGTCGGTAACGCGTGAGTGATGCTTCGTGTGTTGCAAGCGTCCATATGGCTACGGTAACCGCTTACCATCAGGCGGGCCGTATGTTTGTTTACCGACTTCATTGTATTAAAAAAACACACTACACCACAGTAGAACCCCAGGATAGAACTTCAAAGTCACCTACAATTCGTCACAAGCACTGAAAGCTCATGTAATGAATAGGATTCGATCTTCTCCTTAAATTGTAGTTGTAGTTGTAAATAGTAATTTTTAATAATAAAATATTATTAGTGGTAGTTCTTATTGTTCACAGTTCTATATCGCGCCACGGCCACACCGCGGCCGCGCCTCGTCGCGTCGTCGCACCTAATCGATGGCGTGTCGCGTTACACGCGTGATTTTGTCGTCTAGATTGTGTTGGCAACACCACCTACACCGGATTATGTTACGTTATTTGTCACGAGTATTACGCCTATTCTAATTTGTATTATATCTGTGGGCTGAGTTATTTTGAGAAGCGATTTGGCAAATAGCTTTGTTCTCAATACTATCATAGTTATAGTTATAATTATATTGGTTGATATCTGTGATGCCCATATACAAGACCAACCATATAAATACATATGACATTGAGCTATTATAACTACTACGTATAGAGGATTAAGCTATTATAAGAAAAAGTTATGTCCCATTTTTTTAGAGTCAACTAGTTCTCTTTAGCGCTGAAATAATAATGAGTCGTCTAAGCAGACAGTAGAAACACGTAGCGCTATCAGAACGCTTTTCGAAGTATTTTTCTCGCAAACATCGTGATTTCACGGCGCTTACGCGTTTCGTTCCTCGTTCTACAACAACAAGTGTGACCGGACGGCCTCGCTTGAACGGAACATAGTTGCGATGCGTGGCGTCTTCTCTATACGTAGTAATAATAGCTCAATGACAGATGGCGACGTTGCTTACCTCTGGGTGGTGTGGTTCTTTCATGAGGTCGCTGCCAGTACCAGGGCGCCGGCACCAGGCCGCTGTACCGTCCAGCCAGCGCACTCCATTGGGATATTAGACCCAATCTGCAAAAATATTACACTATGAATACAAGCCTTGTGTAAGTTGGCTCATTACAAGGAAGACATTGTTGTAGCTAGAGAGCCAGTGAAAAGCAGACACTTTTGAAATATAAAAAAAAACCGCCGTGATTTCACAACCACCACAATCGTTTATTTGATTTTCATTCCCATCTCATGTACAGTAGGTATGAGAGACTGGGCTAAAAGGTTCGAAGATTTTAGCATTCTTTTCGTCACATTTTTTTTACTGTTAAGAAAAATACAAATATTATATTTTCAGTGCAAAATTAATCACTACACTCAAAAAGTATATACACCCAATAAATTAGAGTAAAAAAATACGCTTTAAAAAGCCAAATAATGCTTTATTACACAATAATCTTCCCTACATAGAATAGGCTAGATGACTGAAAATTTTTATTTACACTATAAAAAATTATTAGACACGTATTTTTTCTTTTGTCAATTAAACAAAAAAAATACGAAGATATCGTGTGTTGAAATTCCGCGTGACGTCACGTTATGGTACAGTTTTTACTGTAAAGTGACGTCACGAGCCCCCACTCCCGAACTTTGACGAGCTTTATCTTTGTAAATTTTTAATGATTTGGTAAAGCAAAATATACGTGTCAAATATTTTTTGTGAATCTAACTGACGGACTAATTAGATATTTTTTTTACGCAGGAATCATCCCTTATGCCATAACGAATGCCAGCACGTACCCAGTTCCAAATAGGACCTCAAGAGAATTTCTAACGAACAATGTTCTGTCATGTTAAAAAAAAATGCGAAACCCAGAAACCTTTCCAACGACATTACATCTAAATGTTTCTCCGCGTCCCCAACCAATCGACTACTAAAGAAACACCCAGTGATAAATCACTTTGAGCTAAAATGTAGGTAGTTTTGTAGAAAAGCGTCTATTGTGGGACAAAACAAGCTTTCTCACTTACGTCCCGATCGGTGGCGAGCTATCGACGTATAAATATCGATTGTTGTGAACAAAGAGGATTGCAGCACTACGCTCCTGGGAGCCACAGTTGTTGATAGTGATGGGATAGCAGTTTATCGATATATTTAATTTGGTATATTAGAGTAAACTTTTTCTAAAGAAAGGTTCGTATACTGTATTTATAAAGAACAAATAAGAATAAACAGTTTCCATAAAATTACCAGTTTTGTTTTGTTCTATTTTTGTTAGCCTTTGTTTTAAAAAAAAACTCTGTAAAATATTACGTAGTAACTATATTTGGGAGCCAGTTCCGATCCCAGACATCATTGTGAGCTTACACCATTGGCCACAATCACTTACCATTGAGAGAAAGAAAAAATATCAATTATAAAATAAACGATGATTATAAATTTAATTTATCATTCCATACTAATTGGTCCAAGACATTTCCGGCCATAATAAATTATTAGTTACACGTAAACATAATTCCATGCAAATTGATTCAACAAGAACAAGGCATTTATGCATAATTAATTAGAATTAATTAAGTTTTTAATTAAAACAAATTCATTTTAAAATTATAATATAAGCAACTAATACAACAATCACATGGTAAACACGTAAAGAGGGAAACTTAATGGTGGTAGCCAGTTAAGTGGGTACTACAAAGTACCCAAGTGTGAATTGATAGATTCATCTTAGAATAGAAGAGTTCGCAATGGCTACGGTATGCTACATGTCTTTGCTACGTGCATCTACGGAGATCGTAGCGCGCTACGAGGATGCTGCGTGGTTCGTAGCATATTGTAGAATATGAGTACGGACGCTTTTGTGCGTTCGTTTTTTGAATATATTTCATTCGAATTTTAATTTGTTTTTAGTTGTTACATTTTATTTCTTTTTTTTTATACTAATACAACAGTGGTAAAAAATATATTTATCGACAATCGTCAACACTAGCACTGCCATCTATTCTCATTCTTCATTGAGTTTTATTTTTTATCGATATTCCAAATAACAATAACGATTGCCAGCTTTTATCGGCAAGGTTTTATTATTTTCAATAGCGCACTGAACTCCCCTGAAACTAATAGAAAATTGCCAATATCTTTATAATGCCTACATTCGAAATTTAAAATAAATAGTCTTCAAAACTGCGAACATTCTTAATTAAAAAAATAGTTGATTCCATTTTCAAATAAACTGTAACCTTAAACCAAAGTGCTATAATTCCCCAAACGGTTTCATATAACGCAATCAATAAGAAAAGTTTTTTTTTAATAAAAAGAACCATTTACCAATTTGCATCGGGTCTGGAGCGTAATCCCGACGAACTTGGAGTAAATTCCATTACACGATAAAGCCCTGGCTTGGCAGAATGCCGCCGCGTGATTGGTCGTCTCACCGCCCGCTGATTGGCTGGCTCGCTAACCCCGCCTCCCTTGGGGGGTATAAAAATCGATGCTCGCGAGCTAGCATTCTCTTTTTGCCGCGGCGCGTCGGCCGACACTTTTCACTTGCAGTTAATAATAGCTTTTGTACTATCTTTTATAGCTTAAAGTGTTTAGTTGTATTCCTTGGACGTGCAAGCGGGTGTCTTTTGTTAACTACAGATAGTCTGTTACGTTTAAAAGCTGTAAGATGTCTTTTATGCTGTCTTAAAGGTGTCTTATTATAGGTGTCAGTTGCGGAAGGTATTGTTAGTATACTTGGTCAGATTTAAAGCCATCTTCGGTGGGTATATGTGTTCTGCTTGTTCTTGGGGAGGGGGGAAGCCACCAAGCGGGCGATATGCTTTTTTGTCGACTTACAGTCCGCGAAGAGATTGCGCTTCTGATATTTGTTAATATTGGCCAAATCTCGGAAACTTCTAATCCGATCGCGATGGGAGTTTCACGGGATGGTTCAGTATTTTCTGAGGCATAGCTTAGTGTATGTCGCATCATAATCTGATTAGCTGTTTCCGTGATGTGCCAATATTAACACGTACCAGAAACACATACTCTCGTCTTACGTCCTGTTTTGTATTTTTATTAAATGATGTTGCGTTTGACCACTGCCCATAAGGGACGATGACGAAGCCTAAGATGGAACACACTTACCCAGAAGAAACCTATTCACTCTGGCCTTGAAAGTCCCTAGATTGTAGGCGTCAGGAAACACAGACGTCGGAAGCAAGTTCCACTCCCTTGCTGTCCGCATTATAAATGAGGATGCAAAACGCTGTGTCCGTACGGTATGTCAATAACGTACGGGTGAAATCTGTTTAAATTACGAGGTTTTTGAAACTGTATAGGTTATTTTTGTTATACTGTGTATAGGCCTGTATTTTACCGCGATCTCACCATGGTAAGTGATGATGTGGCCGAAGGTGCAGCTTTTGTGGGTGGTATCCAGCCAGGTAGGTACTACAAAGTACCCTACGACCATGCTACAGTTCCTCAAGATGTTTTCAAGCTCAAGCTCATTGTAGGATTCGAACCCAGGATATTAATGCTTCGGACAAATCTAACTTTCCATAGACCCATAGTTACTGGTTGGTGATTACAAAATTCATTTTGGTCTTTATATCCGAAATAAGATAAGAAAGTTTATTTTTGTACCTATATAGCTCGCAGTAATGTCCTCTTAACTACCAATCAAAGAAACCGCCTCAGATATTGTAAGAGCTCTGCAGAAACCGTAAGAGCTCTTCAGAAACCGTAAGAGCTCTGCAGACACCTTAAGAGCTCTTAAAAACGTGCACAAATAACGTTACAAAAATCAAACACATCCTCTTACCACACCCCAAATCAAAATAGGAAGGTATCAAAGCGCAAGGGAAATTCCTGAGTAAAAAGGCAAAGACCCTTATATTAAATCGTCTAAAGAGATAAGTAGGTAAGTACTCTCCCCTTACGTCTTTGGGTACATAGGCGAGAAATTTGAAGAGGTTTGTGGTGCAAGTTGATGGGAGATAGCGAGCTTTGAGACTTATGTTTTGTGGTTGTTTCTATATGTGGATATACTGACCAGTTTGTCGAGCCCTTTGGCGTGGTTTATTACGCCGCAGGTTGTGGGCTCGATTCCCACCCAGGACATTCATTTGTGATTGTGAGTCTGGGTGTAATTATGTAAGTATTTACAAACAAAAAGGAGTAGTTATATGTATTATATCATTTATCTGGTCTCCATAGTACAAGCTCTGCTTAGTTTAGGATCAGATAACCGTGTGTTTTTATTTATTGGGTATTTATTTATTATTTTAATAAATAAATACCTATGTAATCTTGGCTAGAAACTTAACGTATTGAAATAAAAATAAATAAAGAACTATACATAATTAAATGTACGTTCCAATCTCGACCAACGAGAAGACGTTCGCCTAACTATACTATTATTGTCTGGGTCTCAATTAAAGTCAAAAAACAGGTAAGTAAGTTTTTCTCAAACCGCTACTGCCTATGACGGGAGCCATAGACCACAGCGTTAAATTATTTATATGTACCGTTGGGGTGAAGTAGCCAGATTGTAGCACCCCAGTCGAGTCAACGCTAAGATTCGGGGCGGGACCGTCTGTTGTTTATTTTGTATTATTAGTTTGTGAACTATTTCGAGGGGTAGTGTGGAACGGACTTTACACAGTTTACGTATGGGGGGTGACTCTAATATGTCGTAGATAAAAATCAAACTACTTAATAAAAAAATGCTTTGGTAAGAGATTTTGTTCAGTTTGTCGAATTGAAAATCAGTTCCAGATAATTCGACTAATTTTCGAAAGCACACAATATTCCGACATTAATATAAAAATACGACACACGGCAACAAAAATAAAAACTTTGATGTTAATTTTTTTTATTTAATTGGGTTTTTATTTCCTAAATTTCTTCTAATTGAAGTCACTACAAAACTTAAAAGCGACATAGCTCAACTTAGCTATCTAAAGTTTTTGGTGGTCACGGACTCTATAAAATGCGTTTTGACTAGTTTAAAGTAGGACGCTCCAAAACCAGTTGGATTAACAACCAAAAATATTGCTAGGTAGTCTTAAAAATATACTATGTTAATTTAAAATAAACCTTATAATATAGTTCACCTACGTTCCAAATTCATTGTTTCAATCTGGAAACAAAACTTAACATGATGATTGACGTTTTGAAATAAGAGCATTTTTCACTTCTTTATTTGAAAAACAAATTGAAAAATAGGTTATTGTTCTATACTACACCTTATTATGTAGGTATGAAAGTGGGTTTAAGTCTGCAAGCCCTTGGATCAGTGGTATATCGTAAATAACTCAAACAACACATAATATGGGATCAACGCGAGGGGGGACGCACAGATCCAGATTCATACTGACATAAGGACGCTGTTTGTAAATGGAATAAATCTTTTTATTACTACAGTGTTTTATAGGTTGGCTTTGACCATAATCTTATATAAGAAGCGCTCGTGGTGTAGCATGATTAGCCGTTCTTAATCGATCGGCAAAGTTAAGCTACCAATGTCGTGGTCGGTACCTGGATAGGTGACCGCTTAGTAGTATTTCAATTCGAGCGTTACCGTGCTTCGGAAGGCACGTAAAGCCGTTGGTCCCGGTTATCACTTAATTGTGATAGTCGTTAAGCTAGTTGGAGGCCTCCTAGGCGGCTTGAAAAATTCCAACAGTAGGTTGACCACTAGCCTACCTCCACCGATCCGCAGTGGGCACGCGGGGTGGAGTATTGCCCATTCCCTTTCAACCTCATTTGTGTACAGGAGGCCTGTGCCCAGCAGTGGGAAATTATAGGCTGATGATGATAATCTTATAGTGATGCGATGATGTGGCCAAAGGTAGGAAGAATGGGTAAAGATCTGGCTCTCAAGTGCTGCTGGCAGAATATTTTTTTTATAAAAATATAGGTTTTACTCAAGATTTTGTTCATGCTACGGTCTATAAACAGCTTTAGTTTAGTTAACTATATTATAATAAATGTATAACAACTGCAAAAAAAAAGGAAAAAAAAAGCTTATTTGAATAAGGAGTCTTAATTTATTTCTTATGTAACAGGCCTTAATTAAACGACTTGAAGAAACACTGGCCGGCGGCAACAAAAAAAAACAGAGTGAAAAAATAAAAGTTAAAACGTCAAGATTTGGCGGCAACAATGACAGATCGTTTACAGGCAGATACAAAATGCCTCGGTGACGCTGCAAGCGTAATTAAGACGGGGGATAAAGGAAAAAGTGGGAATGTACCGACGTTAACAAATGCCCTACAGCTGAAAAAAAGTTTTCATAAATATTATGTTACATCGCCTTTTAATTATTTATTTTGAATTCGAACTTGGAATGGAATGAACCTGTTGTACCGATATTGACAGTAAACAACGTTATTTTCATCAATAGAGAACTTTCACACAAATAATAAAAAATGTAGTGAAAGTTATGACAGGATTTATAATACAATACTTAGATCTCACTTTGGACCGAATGTAGAGACATTATACTTTGTTGATCAAACAAACAATTTTCTACGGGATTTTTAGGGTTCCGTACCACAAAAGGAAAATAGGAACCCTTATAGGATCACTGGTATGTATGTCCTCTGTCACAGCCGATTTGCTTCGAATCTACTACGCCGATTAAGATGAAATTTGGTACAAATATTAATTTCAGTGACCCAAACACGGAATCGTAAATAAATTAATTTGGGTCATTTTTGAGGGTCAAATTAGAAAATTAAAAAGAAAAGTTTTGCTCACTGTACCGTGTGATATATCAAATGAAAGGGCTTGTTGTGAAGGTCTCAAACATATTTTTATAATTTTAAAATAAAACTTCTTAATGTTATTTAAGAAACTAGATGAAAATGGACTATTCCCTTCACCTTATATAGTAAAATACAGGGCCTAAAATTTTGAAAACTATACTGAATATAGTTCTTTGCTTATAGATTACAGGAAAACCTATAAGAAGTATATTGTCTTAAAAAAACATCGTATATCTGTCAATAATTTGCGTACAAACTTACATTTTTGCAGTTGAGATGTAATGGACAACATTTTTATCAGCTACAATATTATTTTTTTACAAAACCCTCTCCACGCGAGTTCAACTCGCACTTTTCCAGTTTTATCTACTATAATTTAAATCTACAGAATTAACGTACCAAGAAAATCCAAACCATAATCAAATAAATCAAATAACACAATTCAAAGATTCAAAACATTAAATAGAACAGAAGAAATGAACAAAGATCCTGTCATGTATACAAGACAGCAGCCCACTCCGTAATTTGTTACCCGTTTACCCCAAGAATGGGGTTTATACCCCTTGTAGGGAGATAAAAGGGTCGTCGGCAAGGATAACTACTTGTAACAGAGTTGATTAGATGGCCGGTAATGATGGCCTGTCCTAAATGTAGTACACTGGGTTTATATCCGGATCTTTTATAGGTTGTGTGATGATAAATATTTTGTTTGAAGTTTCTGTCTATGTCATAGATATAGGATATTCATAGAGCGACTATACTAGAGTCAGTGCCGTGAACACGGGTATGTGCAAAACGATGCCTTGAAAATAACTGAGCGTTCATAGTTTGAACGACAAAATTTAAAAAAGTATATGGAAAAATTATTGGCTATTAAAGTAAGACTGTCAAAAAAAAAAATTTTAAGATGTAACCTTGCTGAGTTTCTTGCCTGTTCTTCTCAGTTGAAGGCCGACTTACGAACTGGTGGTAACTTCAGTAGCTTTGACCTTCATAAGTGCACTACTAGGGCCTAAATTGAATAAATGGTTTTGACTTTGAAATACATATAATGAATGCCAATGTCTTGTTTTTATCGATACTTTTACCAAGAACAAATGACAAGGAATCCATATTGACATTTTGTCTGACTGTAAATCCACTAGTGTACGATATATCTGTGAATGCATCTATATGGAAACTGCTCACATTTCGCTAAAGGTAACGTTGTTAACCCTATCACTCTATAATATTCTAACTCTATGGATATTACAGATTCTACCTTTTGGTGGTAAGCAGGCAGGAGGGAAACGGCCTCTCAATTCCAGCTTCCAGAAACTAACCAATAGATTCCCCCTGCCATACTATAGCTTCCTCGCGATTTCCTTCACCGAAACCTCAAACTAGAATCTAATTTAAAACAACGAAGCTTTAAGTACTTGACTAAAAGTTACCGTTGTGTAAATACACTTATAGTTAGCTAGTTAGCCCAGAATAGGTTTAAAGCGATCTTACTTCGGTTATGCTTCGTTTACACTAGCTTCCACTTGACTAAACCTTGTATAAACTACTCGTCCGTTACAAGTGCCTTATTAAACTACCGCTTTTACAAGATAATTTGCTTAACCGTTTAAGGTTGTATTCAATTGTTGCTTTACGGTTGAATTATAATTTGTTATCTTACAATCTTTACGCTTAATTTGACGAAGTTTATTATTTAAAATCTGTGCATGAAATACTTTAAATTTTAAATCGATATGATAGCGTAAAAAATATTTGCTGATGCTATTATCTCAAACTGAATAAACATAATACGTTATTTTTTTTTTCATTTTTTTATTTATTATGCTTATCAGCCGAATTAAGTAAAGTATAACTTATAATACCATTTCACTTTCATTGCACAATTAGGGTGTAATATAAACCAGTTTAGATTTTCACGAACTCCATAGATTATTTAACTATAGACAGACATAATTACAAGTACGCAACGCATTACGTAAATAGACTTTGCAATACAAAACACTTGACCGACAAGTTTCGACTTCAAGCAGACATACAAGTCAAGCAACTATCCAATCCAAACAGAGCACAACCTATCTCGTAGATTAAGTTCCCGTAATGACCGCAGCGGTCCACCGACTGATCGATCCTGAGTATTATCCTACCGGTTCACAAGTGGCCAGTTAGCTGCTGAATAACTAAGTGAGGCTCCGAGGGATCCATTGTTAACTAGGGTTCATTTTGAATTTGAAACTGCTTTGATTACGTTGTTGAATATTCAAGTTCTTAATTCTTATGTCTCGTCCTTTGAATTCTAGTTACGAAATGATGAATCATGTGGAGTTATTTTTCATAAAACTCCGCTATCCGTCCGTCCGTCCGTTCGTCGTCTATTAGTGGGCTGTATCTCATGAACCATAATAGGTAGACACTTGAAATTTACACAGAATATGTATTTCTATTGCCGCTATAACAACAAATAATAAAAATGAAATAAAGTTAAAAACTAAAAGGGCCATATAGCGTCTTCCTTTGGTGTTTTATTTTTGTTGCGCCTACTATTCACTTCTTAGTCAATTTTAGTTAGTTAATATTATTATTATTGTACGGAACCCTCCGTGTGCGGGTCCGACTCGCACTTGGCCGGTTTTTTAATATAGATAGATTGTGTTTTGATCACAATTTTTCTATGATAAGAATATAAAGCTTAACCTAATATTAATCGAGTAAAAATCCTTCTTAGAGTAGTTATATCGAGCAATCCAATTCGTCAACTAGTAAGTGCTTTTGCACTGATTGATAAAAGTACCGACCAATCACTGCATCTAAATGTGGAGTGTGTTCTTAACTTAGCCAATTAGAGCGCATTGCCGGTGGTGGGGAATTGGTGGAATAGATTTCAAACAAAATGAACTTCATTGCACTTCTTTGGGTTAATTGGCAAATTTCATACTAAAATATTAAATTGACTGAAACAATAAGTCATAATTAAGTCTATCTTTTTTCCGCTTTCAAATAATGTAATGTAGATCTTAGATACAAATCCATATATTTATTTATCAGATTTGTTTATGGGATAATATCGCAAATAGGGATGATTCCTGGGTAAAAAAAAATCCAATTTGTCCGTCAGTTAGATTATCAAAAAATATTGGACACGTATTCTTTGTATTACCAAATCATTAACAATTGACGAAGATAAAGCGCGTCAAAGTTCGGGAGTGGGGGGGGGGGCTTATGACGTCACTTTAGAGTAAATAGTGTACTCTAACCTGACGTCACGCGGAACTGTAAAACACGATATCTTCGTATTTTTTTAATAATCAAAAAAAACGGACTAAATAGTATTTTTTAAAGTCATCTAGCCCATTCTTTTTCCAGGGGAGAAAGAGAGATAGGTTGTAATTAAATAGGTTTCCCCACTTACCTAGAAAGCATCGCATCATTGGCATTTCCAAAATGATTAGCAGCTAACGCAGCTTCCAGGACATTCGACTCTCTCCTAGGCTCAGTACGGTTCAATATAGAACTAATTGAAAAACTCGTGTAAGGCGCGCTACCCGTCGCCTTCTCTTCTTTATCCTTCTTCAACTCATAGAAGGGACTCTTCTGATCTTTTCTAGAGGGAGATAGAGTGATGTCTGGACTGCTCGCACCGGAGACAACGTTAACTTCGATGTCGCGATCGTCCTGTGACGATACTGGCGAATCCATTTTGAGTCAGCACTTCATTGTATTGTGACCTGGAAGACAAATTAGCTTAGTATAATTATGATCTTTATTTCTAACAAATTGTGTGTTTAGTAGTTTCCCTTTAGTTTATTTCTAAGGCAGATTTAAGTAAGTCATGCTCAGTTTAAAGCCTTTGCTTGCGGGCGGCGTCGTGTGACGAGTCGCTCACTTCCCTCCAATATGACGAGGGCGGTGGCTGTCACACGCGTCATACTTGTGAACAGGTGCTGCTTGTGGGGGCTGGTCTGCTTAAGTTTGCTATTTATTTACTTATTAAATATTGATTCAGTTTACTTTGTAGTGTTGCCGCCACCCCGGGGCAGGCAAGTGTTGTCAGTGCGATTAGAATGTAAATATTATGTAATGAATCTAAGCTTGTTTTGAAAAGAGTAATTGCTGAGTTTATTGCCGGCTCTTCCCAGCAAATGCAATCTTCCGAACCGGTATTAGAGTCAAACTATTCATGAGTGCCTGCGAAGGGATATTTAAAGTAAATGATTTGACCAAGTTTGTGTGTATGTATGTTTGTTACTCAATAACGCCTTAACGAATTTTCACGAAAATTGGCAAACTGAGAGATCATAGCCTGGAAACGTTTTATACGCAGACAATACCGCGGGAATAAGTAAGTCACCATTAAAACAACGAAAAGCTTAATACGTATAAAGCGAAACTTCATTCCCAAGGCGGGAGGGTCTCTAAGATATCTCCATTATTTATAATTCACAACATTTAAGTGCGTTATTGTTCTTAGCCTTATTAAGGGATGTCCCACCGGTATAAGCCTAATATTACGAGGGTACATCCCCTATTGTCTAAGCCGTGAATAAGTTATGCGGTACTGTCGACATTTTACGTTAAAAATCTTAAAGGTTTTTTAAGGTAATCTTATTTTCGTTGTGCAAGCGGTTTATAGCGCGTATAATCTTTTTCAATAAACTAATGCAAAAATAGTTTTATAAACCGGTCTCTTAGTTTGCCTTTGACTTTGACTTACTAAGTATAGTTAAATAGACATACGGCCAAAAACTCCACTCACTTAAGTTGTCGTTAAGTCGACATTTGACAGTCGGATTGTATGGAGTCTCAAGTACAGTACCTATTACCCAACTGATATGGCGCGTCGTAAATCTTCGTTCGCACAGAAAAGAAAGTATGGCCCCGAAGATTAACGAAAGAATGCTTAAAACTTACAATAAACCTTAGATCACTACTATAAGGTTCATAAGACACTGCAGCTGTTAGTTCCGTCTCACTCGCCAGTCACGCCCCTCCGCACGGCGCGCGCTGTCATGGCGGTAGCTGCCGACCAATAGCGTTTCTCGCGCTTTGAAAATGTATCTTCTGCGCAGGTACATCGGTAAGCCATATTAATTGGGTACTACTGTACCTACCTTTTATTTCCAAAATCCTTACTTACTTACTCCTTATTAATATTATAAACGCGAAAGCTTGTATGTTATGTTTGTAACTCTTTCACGCAAAAAACTACTGAACAGATCTGGATGAAATTTGGTACATATATAGAATATATTCTGGATTAACACATAGGGTACTTTTTATCCCGGGAATGCGATATATCCCTCGAGAATGCAGGTGAAACCGCGGAGTGCAATTAGTAATAATATATACTCTTTATTACCAGTCTAATTTCCAGTAGTACCATTAGATCCATCCACTTTCTCTTGATAATTGGACTGTTTTACAAACAACTTAAACCGACTTCAAAGTACACTAAGAAGTAATCAAAGCCTGATCTGATGACAATGGGACCAAACGGGAAGTGTACCCTAACAAATAAAAAAATAATTTTCCAAATCGGTTAATAAATGACGGAGTTATGAGGTAACAAACATAAAAAAAAATACAACCGAATTGAGAACCTCCTCCTTTTTTGAAGTCGGTTAAAAAACAAATATTTATTTATTATTTATTGTCAATAAGTAATGTATTCATTAATACATATAAAAATTTAAAATCAAATAGACCTTCGCAGGCACTTATGAAAAGTCTGACTCTAATACTCTAACACCGGCTCGGAAGGTTGCATTTGCTGAGAAGAGCCGGCAATAAACTCAGCAATTACTCTTTACAAAACAAGCTTAGATTTATTACATAATATTTACATTCTAATCGCACTGACAACAATTGCGTGCCCCGGCGCGGCGGCAAAACTACAAAGTACCTAGACTGACTCGATATTTAATAAGTAAATAAATAGCAAACTCGGCGCAGCCCTCACAAGCAGCACCTGTTCACAAGTATGATGCGTGTGTCAACCATCGCCCTCCTCGCCATATTGGAGGGAAGAGGACGACTCGTTCCCAGTGGTATCTTGGTAGTCCAGTTTGGGATCAGATAGCCGAGTGTGAGGAATGACCCAGGATATATTTCTTAATATTAGTTAACACACGTATACATTGTATGTGTAAATTAAAAGCTCGCTAGTAGTAAAACAGTCAGTTACGCCATTGTAAACAAAAATAAAGAGTTATTATTTTATCTTTGCTGGGGTTATAACTTTCATTATGTGTGGCAAAGAGCGACATCAACCTCATAGTTTACAAGTAAAATAGGTGTAACATACACACAGACATAATGAAACTATATGGGTAACTTGTTGAAGTATGAAACAATGAAATAAAAACAAGCTTTTTATAGTACTCATCAAGACGAATCGAACGAGCCCAAACTCGATGGGGTTATGTGTTTTTATTACGGAGTTCCTATGGCCACCTTCCAGCTCCATCATCAGATCAGCTCATCGTAATATTGCATTGTCACGCGATTTGCATATTCGTGCAAAATTTCAGCTCAATCGGAAACCGGAAAGTGGATCAAATTTAACTTGCAAAATTCCATTACAGACAACGGGAGAGGTGAAACTAAATAAAAGCTTGTAATTAGCGACTGATGGTGACACAGCCTTCAACTTCAGACTATAGTTCCTATACGCTTTTCTCTCAAGATTTGTCAGTGACCGAGGATATGCATATCACTGATAAATTGTCGACAATATTGAATAATATGCTGCAGTCGCGACGCTTGTACTCTTTACCGTTGAGGAATTCCATCATATCGTCAAGATCCATGGTCGGATCATTCTAACATTTATAGGACACCACCGTAGGATCTACCGTAATACAATACAGTTTAAACCATCTAAAACGGATAAGCTATTTCCGAGTAATCGGTGAACATATACAAATGTATATTGGTGACTGGTAATTAGTAAACGATACTTAGACACATGATTGTACTCATGATAACAAACAACTTTCCCAAAGAAACATTTTTATTTAATTTACTTAGCACGTGAGCCCATAATATTAAGTACCTAACAAGAATAAGAATACACCATCAGCTTTTATTAAATTTAGTTATTCATCCCTATTTGTTTCTTTGGGAAAAATGTTTGTTATCATGAGTACAAACATGTGTCTAAGTATCGTTTACTAATTACCAGTCACCCTATATAGACGAATAGAGAACCTCTTTTTTCATAAATAAAATTCTACGCCTAAGGAGGTAAAAAAGGGGATCACAGGGACATAAAGCTATTATATTTATATAATTTTTGTAAATGTTAAACAGTGTTTTAAACCCGTGTTACGCCGCCGTGCCGCCGGCAAACGGCGCAAATGCACAAATGGCGATATTGCGATATTCCCAATGAGTGCAACACGCCTTTCAGCGGGAATTGCGCATTTCATCGCTGTGCGTTTATCATAAATTGATGCATTGTAAATGACCAGTGTCGGGTGACGTCATCGAGTAATGAATACCGTCAATTTTAATATTTTCCAGCTTTAGTGGACGTTTTAAAATAGGTGGCTACTTGTGTTTAAAATATACAAATTTTACACAACGTAGTCAAAATATGTTGATTGGCCGTTTCGCTATTGTATTACAGAAAAGTAATTCACAGTGAACGGTAGCAAAACGGCCAAGCCACATATTTTGACTAAGGTGTAGAGTTTCTGAAGTTAGGGCTTGTAGAGTTAGGGCGTGTAGAGTTATAAGTTTGGCTCTACATGAGATCTGATAACTTTTTGATATGGTCTCGTTTTGGCAACATTTTACATGAAAATGTGTTTGGTGGGATCGCTGTTACGTCTAAATACCCGCAAATGAAAACGGCAAAGACTAATTTGACAGCTTTAAATATGTTCTATCCTTTTTCAATAATGTTTGTAAGAAAGAGATGTGATGTGACTAAAATTTGTTTAGTGCGATTTACAACAGAATCGGCACCTATAACACTAGAATGCAAATACGATGAAACAAATCTAAATTTCTTTTCGAAAGGGGTAAGTACCAAGTGATTCGCGTTCAACACGAGAGCCCGCCCCCCTCTATAGCGCAGATGACGACCACTGTGGGGTTTTAGCTGGTATAAGTCCGGCATAACCTGGCCGCTTCCCTCCAGGGTGGTCGGGTATCCTATGAGGATTTCCCCACGATAATAAAATAAAAAAATGTACCAAGTGATCGCGAAGGCCTAAAAATATTTCAATGCCAGAAACGCAAGAAACCGCGTGTAAAACCTAGCCTTGTGAACAATGTAATAGTCAAGGACAACAGCGGTGGTAAAAAATTAATAGACCAACGTATTAACAGTCCCAACGCAATAACGTGTAACATTGTAGTTAATTTTAACAATTTAGTTAACCCGCAACTGCGGTCGCGCCTGTGGGCTATAAAAAGCTATGACTTTATATTTTTAACGGTTTTAAGGTTAAGAGTTGTGCATATTTAGGCGAGCAACGCTCTAAAGTAAAGTAATACTTTTATAATATTGTTAGGGTTCCGTAGTCAATCAAAATCAAAAAGCCATTTATTCAGTTTAGGCCCTGGTAAGGCACTTATGAATGTTACATACAGTTGAATTTACCACCGGTTCGGAATACACTTAAACTGAGAAAACGCCGGCAAGAATTTCAGCAAGGCTTTTTTTTTTAGTTGTGGAAGATCTTTTCATAATACAGCTTTTTTCCTAATACAAAGTAGAATCCGAACCAAACTTAATGGCGACTGTGAAGTGCGCTGCGAGCCGGCTTTGCGCACGTACAGTCATCTCGAATGTACCGCATATCTTCGCTTTCGCTACTGCGCAGCGTTCCACGCCTAATATCACAGCCGCCAATAAGTTTGACTCAGTCTGTACCACATAATTATTATGCTTATTCATACAATTGTCACTTAGCCAGGGAGGATGCAAGTGCAGAGAGAGTCAAACACGGAACCCGGAACACGGAATGGTTTCATTAGTGGCCGCTCATGGGCCAGAATGCCAATTATCAGACGTGTCTCGTCACCAGCTTTAGAGAATGGAAATCCGACAGAACGCGCGTTCTCTGTGTGCAATGATGAAAAGCGCCGCATAAATAAATAAATAAATATCCTGGGACATTCATCACCCACGGTCATCTGATCCCAAACTAAGCAGAGCTTGTACTATGGAAACCAGATAACTGATATAATACATATACTACTTTTTGTTTGTAAATACATACTTAATATACATACGCCCAGACTCAGGACATATAGACATGTTCATGCACACATATGCATGTCCTATGTGGGAATCGAACCCACGACCTGCGGCACGTCAGGTGAAACTTAACCAACTGCACCAACTGGCCCGCAAAGATTACAGTGAAAGCGGAATTCAGAACTCTGAACGCAGAACTCTAGAACTCTCCCTGTGGGATCGCCACCTTATTGGTTTTCCTTTAAAAACAACCGTCCTTTCGTTTTTAAAATAAGTTCATAATTTTTTTTTTAAGTTCAATTTTTAATAATCATTTTACATAAAGGCAATAAACATAGTTCTTTATTGTCTAAATTTGATAAATTTGGGTTTAGTATCAAGAACTCATTTGCCCAGGACCAGAATGATGCTAGAGTGATGAATCATATGATGTGGTTATCACATAGACGTATGATTTTTTATGTCTATGGCTTATCATGACAACGTCTCGTTATTTTTGTTGGTATTTTTGTGGCCACAGGGCAAATATATATAAGTATAGTAGATACCAAATTAATAAACATTACAAATAGCATGATCCAAATAAATAATGCCAACATTTAACCACATAACATTATGAATCAGTATGATACATGTCTAGGCCGTGCCTATTAGCTTAATAGGTGATAATTTTAACTTTTATTATTGTCTATGGTAAAATTTCACTTTTTAAATTCACCCCCGGGACTACAGGCAAAGGTTGACGACCAAACGGCCTTATTTTTGCGTGCCTGTTTTATTTATTAGGTTTTTATTATCACCACCTACCGTAAAGTCTATATTACCTACTGGTAATTAGGTATATTTTATTTTCAAGGCGTTTTTACCTAATAATTATTATAGGTTAGCTGTCCCCCGTGGTTTTACCCGTACGGGAAAGCGGGTAGGTTATTTCCTTTCCTTTCTTTCTTCTTCCAGAAACACAGAGTGGATATTAATTAAAAAACATAAATATCTTATTTATCTGTAACCAAATACCGACCACAGATAAAATCAAATACTACGCCGGGTGTTTGAGAATCAATGATGCGTAATCGATGTGTAATCGATACTTTATATCGATTAACTTTTTGTGATCACACCCGTGCGGTAACATTTGAATACTTTTTAGTTTATTGTCATAATATTGTTAAAAATAGACGTGGGAAATGATGTAATTGAATTTATATTCATGGCGTCTGCTCGGTAGGATTTTATCCTAAATTCTATTGTACCTACTATATTTATTTGTACGTTTTTTTACCGCGTGTTGATATCTGCATTAAATTTGGATTCCTTTATCTAATGCATAAATATTATTGTCAAATTTGAATGGTTACTGAGGTCACTGCATTCACACATTCATACAAACACTTCAGCTTAGTAAAAAAAAATGTATAGGATTATCAAGTAGACGATCTACCAGACAGAGGTCGCCCGGCTCGCCCCGGATAGACCGCTATATGAGAGGAATTGTCCAACATCAGGTCAGGGTTGTCCAACAAAGGGCCTTACACGACCCTCCCCTAAAAGACATAAGGTCATAATTTTGTTACATTACCTCATTTATCAAAGACTGTAAATATCTCTACTACTGGGTCTAAACGAGCAGGTATTCTATATTTTAGCTATTCTATAGGACATTTTCGTCGACGAATTCATTGAGCCAGCCTCTTTGCCTTGAATTTGTGTTGTCAAGAAATATAACTATTTGTGTTCCATTTTCAAAACCAACCGTAATGTAACAAGATTTCTCCGCAGCAGATGTTCACTTTCAGATAAGATCTAATGCCGGCGCGCCGTAAACTTTACGATAGGTATTACTGTGAAATGCTAACCCTTTGCATGCTAATAGAGACTGTTTAATTTGGCCGCGTGTTCCAATGTAACGAACATAATGTAATGACATTTTGAGTAAGTTAGTTAAGAATATTGATGGTGTTTTAATTTCTTTCGTTTGTTATTTATGGGTCATCAATATTTATAAAAATGCATTTTTTAACCAAAAAAGGGACATGTTTCTTATAGCCTAGAGCAGAAACAATAAAGTGAACGTGAGCAATAAAATAAATTGTAACGAAAAAATAATAAAAATAGGTAATATGGAGAAAACCATCGCACGCAACGCAACATGCTAATTAAAAACGTTCACAACACAACAGTGTAACATACATCCATCTGTCAAACCGCATCTTCATTGGAAAGGGTTATTAAAATTTGACTTTGTAATGTAATTTTACGACTATAACGATCCACTGTTAAAAGTTTAATTTAGAAATTGAAACGGAAACTAATGAACTATCTGCTTTAATTTATAAAGCCTAAAGTAACAATCTGTATTCTCTATGTAATAACTCTTCGGTGTGTTATGATGAAAATAGAGAAGAGACAAAAATAACGCAATAAATAACAGTTTAAAAAAAGCTTGCATCGCTTCTTTTTTCAAATATACGCTATTTGTATAAAGGTGTATTTAAATATAAGTGGTAATCGATACCGCTTTGGGAAGCTGTAAAACTTATTATAATATTATGCGAACTTTGCTCGGCATACCAGTTGTTTTTAAACTTCGCTCAACACAGCAGCGAATAAAATACCGCCAATATTTGAATATACCTTTTACGATACCAGCAAGGCATCTCAACAAAGTTACAGATTAACTAATATTAAAATTAACATCGTCAGCATCTTCAACCCTGTCCTTAATCACTTGAGGGCCCATCAGAGTAATATGAAATCACAAATATTTTAGCCCATTTATCTGTAATTTTGATATTCTCAATATTCAAACTCATTCAGTTGCCCCTCTAATCGGTAAGAACGGTTTTATTTCATTAAAATGCTGAACTCTTGTTAGATGCAATACCTAAAGTCTGCCATACTCCGAATTGAAGACTGATTGAATATGTTTTTTTTTAAATCCAAGCTTTTTTTGTGACTTTACTTGCATTGTCTTTCAATATACTAATGTATACCAAATATCAAGTCAATCCGACCACTGGAAGTGGGTGAAATTCGACTTGCAAGATTCCACCCGAACAAACATTGCCTATTCCCTTTCACTCTAATTGCTGATAATGATGATGATGACCCGTTTCGTAAGTACACCTTTTTTTCCGCAACCGATTTTCCGATTAGCATCTCCATGCCAGGTAAATGTTATATTAGACTCTATCACCAATAAAATAGCTTATAATATTATAATTCAATGAAACCGCATTATTATAATACCCATAAAAATACGTTACAAAAACTGTTATTTATATAAACAACGATTAATCAAAATCACTGGATATAAAACATTTGTAATACGTCCCTACTCGACTCCCTACTTAACTAATTAACGTAAGTGTTGCCATGTATTAATTAACTAATAACAACGGAAAATTATACAAAAAAAATGTCACATGTGTGTCATGTTTTTTTAAACCCCGGTGTAGGTATAATTTGTATCGTGAAAAATTTTCGCCGCGCGCCGTTCATTAAAAACGTTTAATTCTACTGTGTTTGTATGTTTTTATTTAAGTATGTTTATTACTCGATAAGACGGTAGAAGAACAGCGTTGAGGCATAGTTATGTGTTGCAACACAACAAAAAAAAAACCTTGCTGAGTTTCTTGCCGGAGTCTTCTCAGTTTAAGTGTATTCCGAACCGGTGGTAAATTCAACTGTATGTACCAATGTAACGTTCATAAGTGCCTTACTAGGGCCTAAACTGAATAAATGACTTTTTGATTTTGATTTTGAAAAAATGCTGAGCAGCCAGAATAATATTTACATTATATTTATTTGTCTTCCATCTTGTTTTTATCATCATCATCAGCCCATAATGTCGCGCTGGTGAGGACAGGCCTCCTTTCACAAATGAGAGTGAAAGGGAATGGGCAGATACCACGCATGCAATGAGGATCGGTTGAGGTAGGCTTGTTGTCAACCTACTGTTGGAGTTTTCAAGCTGCCTAAGAGGCCTCCAACTAATTTAACGACTATCACAATTAAGTGATAGCCGGGCCCAACGGCTTTACGTGCCTTCGGAAGCACGGACTTGTTTCTATGCGTAGACAGAGTATTTCTATGCAATCAGTTATGACAATGTACCTACTTAGTCGATAACTTTTTATTGACAGGTAGTAAATTTAAAAAAAAAACTTTTTTTTTTCGAATTAAGTAAAATATAAAATTATCTTTAGTCGATTTTGTTTGTCACATACATTTTAGATGACAACTAACTCTAGAGTTAGTTCTCGTCCATCAATCATCAACAATAACATATCATCAATAAAATAATAGGTACTATACTAGTCCTAGGTCATTCTTGACTCACGGCCATCAGATCCCAAACTATAAGGATACCAGGTAGTTGATACCACTTTTTAAATCCTACGTGGTTTAATTAAGTATTACAAATACATATTTCCCAAGTACTCATTAGTTAGATAGGTAGATGATTATAATTTCTCCTAATAGTCCTAATACGAATTCTCTTTAATCCAGTTTTAATGTCTAGCAAAGGCCTGATGGTCTTAAAGGCGGCATAGCGAACTGACATTATTTTTGACGCTGTATGAGAATGCTCGGTCAACGATGTCTTGAAGCTGTTGAAATGATATTGATAAATTTTGGTAAATAAACTTACCTTCTGTAAAAAATATTCCTTTCCTCAAAATCAGGGCAACAAATCTTCGAACATTTTTTAAAACACTTCACTAAAATCTTTATCGATTTAAACACTGTCCATATTTTTCAACATAAACTGGCAACTGTAAAAACGAAACAAAAACTTGAAATTTTAAAAATGGAACGTATTGTGACGTAGATTGTAAACGTAAACGCGCCCGTTCCCCCGCGTACAGCCACGACAAGTTTACTTCGGTAACTGACAACTACCCTTAGATTTTGGGGCGTCACTCTTGTAGAGTAACACCCCTTACGGCACCAGCCAACCGTTTACCCTGTCTCCCTATCCTTTTCCTACAAAAATACCACGATATTCACTCGTATTTGATTCAGCGGAAAATGGATTCTATGTCAATGAAATTAGAGTGTTTGTTAAAAGAAAAGCGTGCGAGTCTATTAAGGGTAAATAATCGATCGTAAAAGTGAGTCCGCAAGCCTAAAGTCTAACGCAATTAAGGGTGGGTGCTTAGCTTTTAAATCGTTGGAACTACTTTGGTACGGATTTTATGTTAAATTTCGTGTTAGTTAGTTGATTATGATGGCTCGTCGGTTGTTCGTTTGAGAATGTTAGTTTTTGTTTTTTTCTGAATTTGAAAAGGAATGTTTTAGGGATTAAACTGTTTTTTAAGTGCAGTAGGTAGAGATTATTTTATTTATGGTTGATGATATTAACGTTAGATAGGTGAAATTTATTTCCCAACATGATTAGGATTAAATTAATATTTACTTATGAATTCAATATTAAAACTAAAAATTGATACTTAGCTGTGCTTATATTTTTTAATTTTGTGTGAAGATATTGATAAAACTGTTTTGAACTTTTGACGAATTAACATTAATTGTATTAGGTAATCAATCAGCAATTTTATTCATATATTAATTCTGGTTTGAGACATTCGTATTTTTGACACCAAAAACAATGGGGTGGATTTAAAAAAAATTGTTACGAAGTTCCTAAATTCAAAATTCAAAATCATTTATTCAAATACGTAAATCAACAACATCCAATCTTATAGAATATGTTTCTTTTATTTCAAATGCAATTGATAACACACAGGAAGTACACGCAATATACACAGACTTCCGTAAGGCATTCGACTTAGTTAATCACAATTTGTTAATTGCAAAACTCGAATCGATGGCCATCCATGGTTCATTGTTAAGATGGTGCGAATCCTACTTAAGAAACCGATCTCAGTTGGTTGCAATACGTGGTTTTGTCTCTAAAGCATACCCGGTTCCGTCTGGAGTCCCACAAGGTTCACACTTGGGGCCATTACTTTTTTTAATTTTTGTAAATGACATTGGTAATTTAATAAAATCTAATTTTAAATTTTATGCGGATGATTTAAAGTTATACCGACTTATTAACAATGATCAAGATGTGGTTGAATTGCAATTAGATCTAGATAGGATTTATAGATGGTGTGTACAAAATCAGATGTCACTAAACTTAGAAAAATGTTATCATGTGAAGTTTTCAAAGAAATTCAATCCGTATCAGGTCGATTATAACATTAATGGCATTAAATTAGAGGAAGTATCTAGTATTCGAGACTTGGGTGTAACGATAGACAGTTCGCTTTCCTTTCGTTTGCATATTGATAACATCATCAAAAGGGCATCTAAGTTGTCTGGATTCATTGTGAGACAGATGAAAGCATTTAAACAGCCACAATTAACAGTGCACCTCTTTGTAACACTAATTAGGGGAATTCTCGAATACTGCAGTACCATTTGGAATCCCGGTTACCAGGTGCACTCAGATAGAATTGAAAGAGTTCAAAAACGCTTTCTTTACATTCTTGCGTATACTAACAATAAATGCCGTACTCTCACATCGTATTCTGATAGATTAGCCTGCTACAATTTAACTCCACTGCATATTCGTAGAAAGGTAACGGATGTTGTATTTCTCTACAAAATACTTCATGGCCTTGTGGACTCCTCCGAAACACTTGAACGTTTTTCTCTTTCAGTACCGCGTTCCGGTAGCCGTCTCCAGAACCGCACTACCTTTAACCTTCCATTCTGTAAGACTGTTCTTGGTCAACATTCACCCATTTATCGCATGTGTTCATCATCAAACTCTTTACGCTCGGAGGTCGACTTGTTTACCGGTTCTGTGACCTCAATTAAGAATAAGGTTCTGACTGCTATTAGTCGGTAACCTATGTAATTTTCTGCTTAAGATATATTTTTTAACCTAGTTAAGTATTAGTAAGTAGTCAGTTAGTTTAAGTATTATACCTACAATGATATGCAAGCTGTGTCTACGTCAAGAAGAGTACATTTAAGTCCTTTTTTTCTTAATCAGTATGCCTTATAGAATATGTTTTTATGTACTCAGTTCTGTAGACCAAATAATAAAAAATAAAAAAAAAAAAAAAAAAAAAAAAAAAAAAAAAAATACACCTTCGCAGGCACTTATGAAAAGTCTGACTCTAATACTCTAATACCGGTTCCGAAGGTTGCATTTGCTGAGAAGAGCCTGCAATAAACTCAGCAATTACTACACTTTGTTATATTGAAGGCACTATACGGGGATTGAAATTAGAAAAATAATTTGAACAAATTTAAAACTACTTGTCGCTGCGGCAATGTTAGTGTCTCCATTCAGTAAAATATTTAGTCCCATCGGTCACTGCGTCAATCTTTTAACCAAACTGTACTTTTTTTTTTTTTTTATACGACTAAGTCGGTAAACAAGCATATGGCCCGCCTGATGGTAAGCGGTTACTTTACTATTGATTTACATTCTCCTAGTTATATTTAAACTAATAATAGGTGGGCTAAAACTGAGCTGAGTTGAATGTTTATTTCCTACAAGAACTATTGTACTACAGAAAAGTAATTAACAGTGAATAAATTTTTCACCTGTGACGGTAGCGAAACGGCCAAGCCACATATTTTGACTAAGGTGTAGAGTTTGTGAAGTTAGGGCTTGTAGAGTTAGCGCGTGCAGAGTTATAAGCTTGGCTCTACATGAGATCTGATAACTATTTGACAGTGCGAGCCATCTTGGCAACATTTTACATGAAAATGTTTTTGGTGGGATACAATAGGTAGTATGTGAATACAATATATACTTATTAAACAACTGTCGTAATTAGGTTACTGTTTCAAAGTCAGTAAGTTGAAAAATGTGTTATGGTGCGTCCATGCTTGGCGAACCGACCACGAGCCGAGCCACGAACGAGCACATTGCGAGCACGATTCGCGTAGCGTGGACGGGCTTGCGAGCTTCGAACGAGCATTCGTAGCGCGCTCGACTGCGCTCCGCCCGATTGTCAGTTTTTTCACGAACGCAGGGATTCACATCGCGCTCGTTGTAGGCTCGTTAAGTACTTCCACGCTTGAAATCGCGAGCAACGAACGAATCCTGTTCGTTCAAGGCTCGGCTCGTACTCGCTTCGCGTAGCATGGACGCACCATTAGAAACAAGCGAATGGAGTAGGTAGGTTCCTAACATCTTTGTAAAGAAAACTTTACAAAGATACCTAATTATCTATCTATTCTCAGTCTAATATAATTCAAGAAAAAAAACGCTTCGCTAAATAAACATTCAACTCAGCTCATTTTTAGCCCACGTAAATTTCCTTGCCTACGGACCCCTAAAAGCTGTCCTACAAGGGCAATTATAGGGGTAAATTAGTCATTAGGGCGCCGTCACACCGCGCGGAAACGCCGGCGGCCACCACACTAATTTAGCGGGTAGTCTGATGTAGCCCTTAGGGTAAGAAGGGTACGGTAAAGTAGGCAGGGGTTTAAGAGTCCGGGCAGTCAGTTTGTGTTTGGATTTGTAGGTTTTCGATTGGTTGCTTGACTTTCGATAATGTGTGGATATCTTGTTATTTTTTCTGGTATTGTCAATGTCATTTATGTGTAACTATTATTTACCTGATTAATGTTTAATTTGACAAAGTTTTTTTTTTTAAATATTTTGGCGTCACACGGGTTGTGTATAGGGAATGAAAACCGGTTTCACGGAAAATCGAAAAACCGGTTATTCGGTACGGTTTTGACCAACAAGAAAAACCGGTTTCACATGACACCAAAACCGGTTTTTCGATTTTTTTCGGTTTTTCTTTCAATGTTTGGAAAAACTAAAAAAGGAAGATTTGCCGCCGTTTTTTAAACTGCAGTGAGTATTTTTGTGATGAACTGAAGTGTGTTGATGTGTGGTTTATTGAGCTGGTAAGAAAATAACTTAAAATAATGATTGTTTCTATGATAGATATAAAACATGTAAAACTTTTTTTTACAATACTTAGGTAGCAAACAAGCGTACGGCCCGCCTGATGATAACCAGTTACTCTAGCCTATAGATTCTTGCAACATAACGGTTATCACTCGCACGTTACCAACCCTCAACCTTTTTGAAGCGGGGAGCTCATTCCACAGCCTGAGCATCCACGATAGGAAGCTTCTTTGAAACCGCACAGTATGAGAACATTTTGGTTCCAATGTGTCAGGATGGACTCCCCATTGGTGACTACGATGGATCAAGGTAACTGGGCGTCAGGTCAATCAATTCTTCAGAACACTGTTGGAAAAGCGGTTGAACACACATAAGAAGGCAGTCTCTCCTCAGAATAAGGGGCTTTAAAACACTTGTGAGCTCGGGATCATCGACAATTCTAACGGCACGTCGCTGAACTGAGTCTAAATACCCAAGCTGGTATCCAGGTGCCCACAGAAGACAGCATTACTTCATTTGGGCCAGACTTGCGACTTATATAGTTGCAGTCTTTGTCTCGATAAGAAGTACTGCTTCGCTCTATTAATCACACCGAGTTTTTGGATATCTTGTAAATGACTTTGGAACAGAACGTCGCTACAAATATTAACGTGAAGGATCCCAATGCTTTTCGTGATGTTGAGGGACATGTTCTAGAAATGAGGAGCCACAGCAAATGGACTTCTCTCAACGGTGAATTGCAGGCTTGCGTGTGATTTAGTGGGGTTGAAATAGACTAGGTTTAGTCGACCCCAATCGGAGTCACTAGTTTGTGTACTCTCGATTTAAGACAAGTCCTTCGCGCCTTTTCTCCAATATAGAACGTGAGATATTTGCACGGTTCGTGTAATGAGCGTCCCATGTAATTTCATCTGCATAGCAATGAATGCTGGCAATAGAGAGTATATTATTCATATGCTGGAGGAACAGTGTTGGGGATAATTTAGAGCCTTTCGGGACGCCAGCATTAATGTCATGCCATCGGAGCAACTACTATCAACGAAGGCTCTTATGTATCTGCCAGACAGCAAGCAAGCAATCAGTCATGATTGGTGTTATTTTTTACCCGTCTGCACGACAGCAAAAACTAAGTAATTTTTTTTTATCTAACGAAAACATTTGTATAATAATAACCACGTTTTAGTGTACACGCAAGTTGCTGTGCCGCTACAATATGCCATGTATATTACGTGTGAAATTAATATTATAACTTACGAAACATAAACGAACCGTGTAGTCTATATAAACGAGTATCTGATCTACAGAGTTAAATAAACGATTATTTCCATAAATTTTATGAAAAAGAGATGGATTGATTGTGTGAAAGATGATATTGGTAAGAAACGAGTGAATGTTGGTATAACGGATAGAAGAAGCGTACATATTGCGCCGATCCCAAATTATAGGGAACAGGACAGGCTGATGGTGTCTTTGATATTTCTTTTATACCCACTTCATTAACTTTAACTGATAATAATTCCTGTTTGCGATTTTTAAATCTTGGGCACGGTTATTATCTATAATTCGAACTATAGAAATAACGTGAAAAAAAAACGAGCGAATATAAAAAAAACCGGTTTTAAACCGGTTAACCGGTTTTTTCATCTCATAACCGAAATAAAAACCGGTTTTCATTTTGCCACGGTTTTGCATTCCCTAGTTGTGTATTTTGCCATTTTCCAGTTATATTATATGTTCTAGTCACAATAAATCGCTTTCACATAGTCCTCAGTAAGTCACCGTCCACAAAAGTCATGTTTTAGTACACTGGTGGTTGTACTAAAACTTTTCACGAACTTCTTGAGACAACTCGAAAAGTCACGATACACATATTCATTTCATTTCACTTCACTGGTGCACATGGATTGATGTTTATTGGATAAAATACCACCGATAATATGCAATAAAACTCAAAATACACGAATTTATGAAAATAAAAATGAAAACGCAACCCGCCAAAAAGTCTGACTAAGTTAGTCGTAATTGTTTTTTTTAATAAATCTGTAGCAACGGCATACTCGAGGAAGTTTATATAAAATTTTCGGTTTCAACCGCGCTCCCTTCTTTACCCCCTTAGGAAAGTTTTTTTTTTTATGTGTATATTGCCTGTGTTTGACTACAATCTCACCATGGTAAGTGATGATGTGGCCGAAGGTGGTAAGCGCACAAAGCCTAGAAGGAACTGACTCTCAAGTGCAGCTGTCGGGACACACCGATAAGTGCTTGGCGACAGATTTTCAACTTGAGGGTGGTAGCCAGCCACGTGGGTACTACATAGTATACCCTACCACCGTGCTATGGTTTCCTCGCGATGTTTTCCTTCACCGAAAGCTCTAGTTCATTGTAGAATTTGAACCCGGGACCTTCATCTCGGTATCCTCCGTTAATACCACTGAGCTATCATCGTCTTAATTTGACTTTAGTCTTAATTGTTTTTTTTATAATCTGAGATTTGCGACCGCAGTTTCACCCGTGCCCCCTTCTTTTTTTTCATTTCTTTAGGAATGGTATTTCCCTTTCTTATAAGCTATAAAAGGAACTAATGTAGGTATACAAACTTTTGGGTTAATCGAAATTCGAGACACGCAGTAAAATATTCCCCTTAAAATATTTGTACCGCTTTTTGCAAAATCGACCCCTAAGGTCTAGGATTTTTAAGAAACCCAAAAACACGTGTTTCTTTATTTTCTGTCCGAAGTATTAATACCGAGTTTTAAGTTATTCGGACCTCGCAGTATCTTCCATACAAACTTTAAATTACTAAACCCCCTTTTAGGGGTAGTTTAAAAGAACTAATAATGAGATGAGAAACTTTATTATTTATTAAGGTAAGTAATCGTGCTATGTTTCGAAATTATAAACCCAAGGAATAAAAATTTTCATACAAACAAAATCCCCATTTTCATCCCCATAAACGTTGAATTCCCAAAAACCCCCTCTTAGTGGATGCCTACGTTATAAAAGGAAACTGTGTGCAAAATTTCTTGCTGACTGTCCTTTTTTTTAAATCTGTAGGTAAATGCCGATTGCAATAAATCAAAAATTAAAAGACAGTCACTTAAGACAATATTCGCGTGGCTTCAACCCTTAAGGTAGCTGCCCTTACTGAACCGTCTAAAATGTCCACCCTGTATATACTTCCCCGCTCTTTTGCCATAGTAGTAGTTCACTCTCAATATAAGTCTTACAAAGTATCGCAAGACTCACATTTAAAAATTATATGGTACAAGTAGTGACATCTCTGTGAGGGAATCATGAATCGGGATTATAGCTTCATGAGTTTGACCTTCGATGATATAGGAATACATTATTATGTATAGATGGCGTTGTTATTAATATTTTAATTGGTTATTTTTAGGCATGTTTTTATTTAATTGATTAGAATGAGATAATAATAGGGTGCGCAATTTTTGTATGCCCGCGTGTATGTAAACTACAGTCCACAAATAAAGATCTTCACTGATCTTTATTTTGTGGACTGTTTTAAAGTTATAATGGTGCCGATTCTGTTGTAAATCGCACTAATTTTAGTCACATCACATCACATCTCTTTCTTACAAACATTATTGAAAAAGGATAAAACATATTTAAAGCTGTCAAATTAGTCTTTGCCGTATTCATTTGCGGGTGTTTAGACGTAACCGCGATAGATGGAAACAATTTTGTACTACAGTATTACCCAACTGATAAGGCGCGTCGTGAATCTTCGTTCGCACAGAAAAGAAAGTATGGCCCCGAAGATTAACGAAAGAATGCTTAAACTTACAATCAACTTTAGATCACTACTATAAGGTTCATAATACACTGCAGCTGTTAGTTCCGTCTCACTCGCACCTCCGCACGGCGCGGGCTAACTTGACGGCAGCTGTCGGCCAATAGCGTTTCTCGCGCTTTGAAAATGTATCTTCCGCGCAGGTACATCAGTAAGTCATATTAATTGGGTACTACTGTACTACTAATTTGACAGGACTACTTTTCTTAAGGCGCGGACTGACTACGATTTTGACAGGACTCGTTCTTCACTGGAATAGGGTTGAAAATGGTAAATCATAAATGTGTCGACTCTATGAAATGGACTGTTATTTACGGGTTTTCTTTAGATTATACAGAATATACGCATTAAATTTAATAAGTATCCGGTTAACATTCTAATATAATTCTGTATCTTATATATTCTTAAAAATAAAATTGTTGTCATCGCTGAAAATACGGAGAATTTCGACGCGAAAGATTTTTTTAGACGTAATTTAGGATTTTTCTATTGGGAATATCAAAGCACTTTTTAATATTCTATTCGGTTAACATTTTTCTCAAAACCCTCTTCTATCCACAGTATTTTTTTGTGTTAGGTATTTCATTGCGTTACGTCATACTCGACTCTCAAAGAAACCCATTTTTGAGATTTGATCTTAGACCCGGCCTTAAGTTCTTTGTAAGAAAGAGATATAGTGACTAGACTAAATTAGTTTAATTGTAAACAATAGAATCAGCACCATTAACTTTTGTACGAATTAAAACAACATATTATGTTCAAAATACTTTATTCTCAACAGCTTTATGTATAAAACATTCTCACTATGTACTAAGACGCTATAAACACTAAAAACATTGGACTTTCATTATGTACCGCGTAACAGCCCCCTTCGTGCTTGATTTTGATCCGTAAGTATTACAAGGCAGGGTTCAATTTAATTGAAGCAAAGCTGTAGTGACAATTCACTAGTAAATTCGTTATTTTTGTTAAATTTTTCGCGATCTCATGGACTTAAAATTCGAATACAGTTTATGCCTTTAAAACTAGAATGAATGCCTTCTGATGTTAAAAAAAATGAATGAATAATTAGTTCGCGCAAATATACACTTTTGGTATTATTAAAAAATGTCCATAAATTCCATTTTCACAACTAATAACATAATCTATATCAATTTGATACTAAAAAAACTAAATGCTACGACGCCATATTTTTATTATTTTCTACAATCGAGTATTGGTACAATGTTCGTATTAAGTGCACATTAATTACTTAATCAAAAAGAAACAATAATTACAACCTTTCACATTTCTTATTTTTTTAATCATAAACATAATTCTTCATTTGCATCATCGCTACGTTTCGTTCTACGCGACTTATTTGAGGGGTAGAACGGAACGCATCTTAGCCGCCAAAATAACTATTAAACGTTTTCCAAATTTAAAAATTACCGCTTATGATGTTTCTAAATGATTTTCACATAATTACACTAACGCTCTCACACCAGTCGTCGTTATTTCTTAGTAATTTGTTTACTTATTTCTTTAAATATACCTCCTTACAAACGAAAATACACCTTATCTTCTTTTATATAAAATAAATTATGATCACAAAGATATAAACATAAAATATCATGAAGTAACATTGACTAGGCATTCAATCATGGATCTAGACACGGTCATTGTTCTATTTTTTTTAATCGATTAAAATCATTGATTATTCGCTACTCGGTTGTTACCTAATGTTACTAATCATAACGTCTTAGGCGCTACACACGGTTGATTTGACCAACAAGTTTTTAAATAGGTATTGTCTATGATTGATTGGTTATCCACAATATCTTAGTTAGTTCAACCTCTCAATGTGTAGACCCTACTAATAAGTAGACGATTATGTCCCTTTGCTATTCTCAAAAACAAGGCCTTTCCAAATTTAGAATTTCTTACAATTATTAGAGACGTCCCTTTGCTTTCAAAAACCAGGCGAAAATAAATTTAGAATCGTTTAACTCGTGAAGCTTTGAAGAGGTTTGTCGTCAGATTTTCAGCCAATCGGAGTTCAAACTGCCGTTTCCACCACTAGATACGTCACATACAGTCCCACAAAATCTAGCCCGGTGGCCAAAAGAGGAACTAACGACGCCATTTTGAAATGTCAATCTGTTGCCATTCGCCATTGGTCAAACAGAATATAACCACTACGTTCATTGGTTGTTTGCTCCACCAAACGCGATAACAGCGACCTTCACTGGGCCAGATAAGTTTGTGGGACTGTATTTAATTTTTCCCTAAGATGCCACTACAAAATATCATTTTTATATGACAACAAACATTTTGATCTACTTTTCTGTTTACGCTGGTGGCGCCATCTACGGCTCTTTGCGTTTTACCTCCTATCAGCTAAAAACAAAACTCGTTACTTGGTGTGACCGTTATATCTGAATTGTATAAAACCTGCTCAGTACCCATGAAAGAGTTTTTCAGTTGTTAATGGGACATTTTGTCTGACACAATTTGCTACCGGCGTGATTAATACCTCCTAGCCCTATTGCACATAATAAGAAAAAATCTTGCCTTATAAGAAATTCAGTCGCAATGGTTATATTGGACGGGCCAGTTGGCGTCAGCGTCATACTTGTGAACAGGTGCTGCTTGTGGGCACGCAATTGTTGTCAGTGCGATTAGAATGTAAATATTATGTAATGAATCTAAGCTTATTTTGAAAAGAGTAATTGCTGAGTTTATTGCCGGCTCTTCTCAGCTAATGCAATCTTCCGAACAGGTATTGGAGTCAGACTTTTCATAAATGCCTGCGAAGGTCTATTTGAATAAATGATTTTTATTCTGAAAACGATCTTCACAGCAATAATCTTTTTTTCTAAATAGATCCAACCCCTTCACAGTTTTTATCCATTTCTCTCGCATTTGGACATCCATTGAAACGAGTAAAATCAACTTTTCCGGTGGACTGGTGGTTGTATTTTTACATTTTGGCACACCACATGATTTTCTAGTATTTGTATTGGACATTTAAAAACCAAAAAAATCATAATCTTCTAGGGAAACGTACGGAAGAGCGCGACCCGTCAGGGTATTTGTTCTGTGAGCGCGATTGACTGAGCGAGCGTGGAATATGACGTCACACACATTGAGTATCGGGCCGGTATTATTTATTTTTATTTAATTTTGATTTTACTACAGAAAATACGGAGCTAAAATTCAAAATTAGTGAACATTCTTCATTATGTATATTAAGTATGTATTTACAAACAAAAAGGAGTATATGTATATATATCAGTTATCTGGTTTCCACAGTAAAAGCTCTGCTTAGTTTGGGATTAGATGACCGTGTGTGAATATTTCTCCCAAGACATTTATTTATTTTATATGACACCGATATGACAACAAATGTCGGATAGAGATTTTTTTTATAATGTGCAATAGGCCTTAAATCAGTTCCTCTGAAGATATTTTATTAATTTTGATTTGATAATTCCATCTAAACCAAGACAGGACATATCACATCTTTTAGGCCTTAATTTCATTAATCATTAATGGTTCTTAACGCCATTACAATAAAAGCTATATTCAATCAGTCTGTATGTTCATGTCTAGATCCTTACAACACTATATCGTTAGTTATATATAAAGTGAATATAATGTAATATAACTAAATATATATAACAATTTGTTAAAGTTGGTCGATTATGCTCACACACTGGAGCGATGAGTCAATGAAATGCTCGACATTGCATAATAAACCTTAATCTAGTACAAATAAAACCCAAATTGCTTCAAATGGACTGCTTATTTTTCTTTTTATCAATTCTAAAGAATCATGGCGAGATACGTTTAAAAAATAAAGATTTTTAGAGACGTTTAAATGACGTTATTATTGATCCTTGGTGCCTAAGGAACAATTTGAGGCATTTAAAATATTTTTAGATCCCCGGGTAAAAAATGCGACATTCTATGCCATGCCGGCGAATCGTGACCAAAACCATTGTTGTTATGTTTTCCGGGGTTAATAAAATATTACAAGTATATTAATATGTTGCTGGTAATGTAATCTCAACATTGGAAGTGATTTAAAACACTCTAAAATGTTTTTTTTTGTACAAATCAATGTATGGATCTCGCCATGATTCTTTGAAATTTAACGCGTTTACAGTCCAGTCTGTAAACACAATCAAAATTTGCCAGACGAATATAATTTTTATAGCAGATGCAATAGTGAATATTTTTCCATGACACCTACAATATTAGAATTAAAATGCTAGTATAGGAACAGTGTGGTTTTGGCACTTACAATCTCATTGGAAGCTTTTAAATAAAATACAAAATGGCAATCTTTTGAATTAAATTTTGCGATTAATCCACCATTTTCAAAAGATCAGACCAAATCAACTGAAAAGTACCAGTAAGCAAACTCAATATTCTTGATACTTGTAATTCTTTACCCATTTTTTTTTTCAATGCTTTACAGGATTTTTACCAGTTTTCAGCCTAAGACAGATTTTGTTTTTAATGCCGTCAATGACTTTATAGCATAACAAATTGGTAACATTAGAAATGCAAGAGTTATTTTAAACAGTCAGCAAATATCAAGACATCTTGGTTCTATAGTCCCACTCTCGCTTGCAACTTTATTTTCGTGTACTTTCACGGACTAATTTGATATTAGGTATGATCTTGTAGCTTCTAGACCTCGCGAGTCTCGATAATATATGGATTTTTTATCGATTCGGATTTTTAAACATTTTTCAAAATGGCGGAGCCATTACTACCGAGCGGCACGGTATGAACGGGACCGAATCGGTTGAGAAATAAGGTTTGTAAAGGAGAACAGCCGGACAGACATACGAAAGCATTTTTGCCTAATCTGAAACGGAGAGGCTTCGCTCTCGCTCGGCCAACAAGTTTTACTGTACTTTGAACTCCCCATAATTTGAGATGGCATCTTTTTTAATGTTGGGTTTATCCCACAGGACACGCAATTGTCAGAAAGACTGCAATGAATCTAAGCTTGTTTTGAAAAGAGTAATTGCCGAGTTTATCGCCGGCCCTTCTCAGCAAAAGCAACCTTCCGAACCGGTATTGGATTCAGTCTATTTATAAGTGCCTGGGAAGTTTTATTTGCCATCGAGGTGCGACTATGGTCCTGGCCATTTACTGACTGATTAATAAACTTGATGCAATAAAAATAATAGCTTTATTTAATTTTGTTTTGACACATAAAGACCGTTGATGCGTACAGGATGTAAATAAAAAATACAACTACCCTCGAGTACCTAAAAAAACTAATGTTGCGAATAATAACAAGGAAGTAACCAGGTTAAATAAACAACTTTTTAGTTGATCTAATTGTAATCACTTTGTATCTCTTTCTAAGAAACATTATTGAAAAAGGATAGCAAATATTTAGAGGTCAAATTAGACTATTTCTATTGTTAAATCACTGGGATGCTAAATTCACTAAATCTTATATCCTTTTCTTATAGTACGAGATCCGGCTGCAAGATTACTACGTTCATCGAGTTTTTGATCGGGATATTTTTTTTATATGTAACGTGAATGGGGGAATGTATTTTTGTCGTCTTGCCAATCAAATTAATTAATTTAGATTATATTCATAGATTTCTCGAAAAAAAAAACATTCGTTTCTAAAGTATAACCCAGTTCACAGCAATTTATGTAAAGAACTTGTATATGAATAAGTCATGAACGTATGAATATAACAAAATAAAACTTATTTACGCCTGGCTGCGAAGAGGTTGCGGCCAAGTGCGCAACAGCCCTAAATTTTTTTCAATTTCATTACATTGCTGTCAAGTGAATAATAATTTATATGATTTTTTTGTTCAAAAGAATCAATATTGTTATTTTGATTAAAGGTACTTGCGACCACATTTACCTTCATTAACCCGACAAAAATACATTCCCCGATTCGCAATTATATATAAAAATTATCTCGATCAAAAACATGATGACTGTAGTAATTGTGCAGCCGGATCTTAGTCTAATATGTTCTTTGTTAGAAAGTGTTTGTAAACCACCACGTCCGCCTTATGGTAAATTTTGTGGGAAAGGATAAGTAATAACAGTACGGGTAGTTCAAATTTTAATTTACATCCTGTATATAAACCATTTTTTATATATTACACTTAAACTACTTTTTAGCTGTCAAAAATTATATTTACACATAAGATACAATTGACTAAACTGGTTGCTAAAACAATTAACAATCTTAATATAGTAGTGGTAAGGTTGAGTTCTACTTGACAATAAAAAAGTACACAATGTACTATTAACTGGTGATCAAATGAACCTCTAATTAATGTTTTAAGTATTTTTTATCGTAAAAAGCCTCTTTTTTAAGTCCTAAAACATCTTAAGAGTTGCAATATTTAAAAAAACATGATGATCCACACTTTTGTTGTATAAATATTAATTAAGAATACATTTTTTGTTATAAAAACATAATTTTATTTTTTCAATCACTGGTTGCTTAACGTGTCTTTTGATTATTTTTTATTTTTTTTCTGCAACAACATTTTATACCTTATTATTACTATTTAATAAAATATATATTTGATTGACACATGATCAATCATATATCTAATGGCTTTTAAGATGTTTCAGAACAAATTTTTACACAATTCCTTCGTTGGACATAACTTGCCTAAAAACAGGTGACAGTGACATTTTCAAAACGTCACTGTCAAAATTAAGAGGTAGCATCGACAGAAACTAAAAATAACCAAAGCAAAAACTATATACACAATAAAAAAACTAATATTTACAACTGTGAGGTAATCCAACTAAGCTAAGTTAGGTCAAAAAACTTAAAAAAAAAACAATATGTAGCTAAAGGAATAAAGGTACAGTGTGAGCAAACACAATAACAAAATTGTCTTTTCAGAATTGCACAACACAGAAACTGCCACGTCAACGTCTACTGACACCTGTCACTCTGACAGCTGTCACAACCGCATGCTGACGCTGACAGCTCAAAAAGTCAATTGCACGCATCCACATAAAGCTCACCGTTAGATCCACCGAAAGAACACTCATTTTATACACAAAATATATCACTCTGAATTTGTTCATCACTACTGACACACCCTAACGTCAACTGTCACTCTGACAGCTGTCAATGCACAACCCGAAACGAAATTGAGTATAATTCGACTAAATTGCAGTAATCGTCAAGGTTTAGGGTCGTCGGTGCGTTTTTTGTCGTTCTTTCGCTGGTTGAGTTTGTTCTTCATGTCTAAGAGCATTTGCTCAAAGGACATGTCCTCGGTGCGGCGCGCGGGAACGGCCTGCTGCCCGTGGAACGCACTCTCCGTATACTTCGCTTCAAGGCCATCTGGTGGGAGGACATTCACACTTATAGGTGAGTTTAAAAAGGACATTTTAAATTATAAGCTTATAATAAAAATCATATCATATTTACTGTTTTATTTTGCATTTTTTCCTAACTTGTTCCGATATTATGTATAATTGTAATTTAATCACAATGCCATTGTGATAAGAATGGGCTAGATGACTAAAAACAATTATTTAGTCTTTTACATTATCAAAAAATATTAGACGCGTATTTCTTCTTTTGTCAATGAAACAAAAAATACGAAGATATCATGTTTAAGTTCCGCATGACTTCACGTTAGGGTACACTTTTTACTATAAAATGACGTCACGAACCCCCACTCCCGAACTTTGACTCACTTTATCTTTGTCAAGTTATAATGTTTTTTTTTTTTTTTTTTTTTTTTTTTTATTTCTGTTTATAGGCCTGTGTTTGACTGCAATCTCACCATGGTAAGTGATGATGCGGCCGAAGGTGGTAAGCACATAAAGCCTAGAAGGAACTGGCTCTCAAGTGCAGCTATCAGAACACACCGAAAGGTGCTTGGCGACAGATTTTCAACTTGAGGGTGGTAGCCAGCCAGGCGGGTACTACAAAGTACCCTACCACCGTGCTATGGTTTCCTCACGATGTTTTCCTTCACCGAAAGCTCAAGCTCATTGTAGGATTCGAACCCGGGACCTTCATCTCGGTATCCGACGTCACTACCACTGAGCTATCATCGCCTTAAATTTTTTGATAATCTAACTGACGGACTAATTAGATTTTTTTTTTTTACCTCGTAATCATCTCTATTTAAATAAAGGAATGAAGAAGTCCTAATTGCTTAAAAATAAGGTTCTGCTCTTCAGCTTTTACATATTTAAATGGAACCATATCTGTATATATTGACAAGTTTAGCGTGAGGAAATTTTGTCTCAAAAAGGTATTTTTAGGCCTGATATCAAAACTCCGATCAAGTATCAAGAATAGATTGTGTTAATCGAAAATAAACCTAATATCATTGGTGCACGTTCCAAATTCAATTGTTTTAATCTCGACTCAAAACTTGACATAAGACTTCAAAAGGAATTAGAATAGTCAGATTGCAATTTGTAAATCGTTGGGGGTCGATCCAGATAACCAATAATATGAAGTGTATTCGTACAAAGTCAAAGTCAAAGCCATTTATTCAATTTAGGCCCCAGAAGGGCACTCGGCATTCAACTGAGAAGAATCCGGCAAAAATCTCAGCAATGTTACATTTTTTAAATATTTTTTGGAAAATCTGACTATTTGACTTTTTTTTCCAAATAATTAACAACAAAAAAGAGCTCTGCAAAGTCAGCAACATAATGGCTCCCTGGTATTCCTAATTTCTATAGGCCTTACAATCAGGGGGCAGTCTGTCTGGTTGATATAAGAAAAGTGTGTAAACTCACCAAGATCAGCATATGTCTGCCTGCAGAAGGCCCTTCGGCCTCCGAAGCCGACGTCGTACTGCGGGAACGTACTAGCCGCCTCTACCGCCGACCAAGCGTCCCGCGCGCGTTGGTACGTCACGAAACCGTAACGAGACCTACCACATAACAATACACTTAGCATTCATCAAACACAAGCAGTGAACGTTAGACAACGTTCAGTGCCCCCCCCCCCCCCCCTAGACGATATGGTTATCGGCAATCGTTATCGTTAGTAAACGATCAACATTTGTATGGGAGTGACGTGAGTTTTATACTACCAAGTCGGTAAACAAGCTTACGGCCCGCCTGATGGTTAGCGGTTACCGTAGCCATATGGAAGCTTGCAAACATCGAACAAGCGTGATTTCGTTCATTTTGGTCGAATTATATTCCGCCAATTTCCCACCGCTGACAATGCGATCTGATTGGCTAAGTCAAGAACACGTGCACTCTGATTGGTCAAGTCAAAAACACACGATGCAATGATTGGTCCTAACTGTTCAAAATCAGTGACAATCAAATAGTTGTGGAATTTGATTCGGTATTACTACTCTATAGGGATTTTTCCTCGAGGCTTACAACACACGAAGCATCGCTCACGCATTACCGACCTTTCCCCCTTCCCCTATTAGCTCTGGCGACCTTACTCACGCATTCTGTAAGGTGGAGGTACTTCCCCAGTCGAGCTGCTCTTTGAGCGAATAAACGCTACGCTCTACCTCTCTTAATAAAAAATCACGTGATATTTCGATTTGAAATGTCAATCCCATACAAAGGTTGATCGTTTACTAACGATGGCCCAGGGTGCCTAGACAAAATAGATCGACACCAAGGTTGATAAAACAGGCCCTATTATTTGAACTTTTATAGGAATTCAAATTCTCATTGATTTACAAAATAGGGAAACAGATAATCAAATAATAAACATTTGCTCACCCATCCTCCTTGCTATGAAGCCTGACCTCCATGACTGTCCCGAACTTGGAGAACTGTCCGCGCAGCGTCGACTTCGTTATATCCTTCTCGAGTTTACCCACAAACACTATCCGTCTCTCTTCCACCGGCGTGTTGCTCTCTCTGTCACACATACACAACATACTTTGATAACTACGTACAATTAAGGAGATTTATTACCTAACTTTGTCTTTTTACATCTCTTTCTAATAAAACCTTTAATATTTTCTATCCTTTTTCAATAATGGTTCTAAGGAGAGTCAAAATTCATAACTCACCTATCTTCAGAGCTAAAACTCCTATTATAGGGTTTCCTGTAGGATTCGTCCCTTTTGAATGGACTGCCGGATCTCTGCGAGTTCCTCGACCCTTCCGAAGAGCTGGAGGATGATGAGGATGACGACGATGATGAACTGTAACAGTTTATATCCATTGTTCATCAATAGAATTTAATTAGAGTTAAAATTTATTGCAAGAATCGGATCTTTACGAATAAAAATAGCGGAGTTTTAGATGGGACTGGCCGGTTTGGTTATGAACGAGTTGAAAAAGCTGTTTCTTTTAGGCTAAAGTATATATATGGGCATACGTGACATGTAGGATTTAGGAAATTCAACAAAATCATACCAATAACATGAAATAATTGTTATTGCTACACAATTACAGCACAACTATCAAATTGACAACAATTCTCACCTCGTTGATGATTCAGAGCTTTCGGAAACCGTCGGCTTCCTCAACGGAGGCGTCATAGATTTCGCCGGCCTCCTATCAACACTATTTGCATGTGGACTAGGTTTCAGCTTTTTAGCCACGGGGCTTTTGGATCGAGCTTCCGTTTGCCTCGATCGAGATCTAGAACGATTGGGTCTATGATCCCTCCTGACCGACGGCGATCGTCGTTTGTGGTATGGCGATCTAGACCTGCGTTTCCTCTTGTAAGGCGAGTCTGATCGTCTATAGCGCCTGAAACGACCTCTAGATCTGGATCTACTGCGGCTATGCGACCTTCGTCTTCTTCGACCACGTGATAATGACCTCGATCGACGGCGGTATTTCGATTCGTAACGTTCCTTAGATCGCGAACGTTTCTCCTTCGACTGTGAACGTTTCTCTGGTCGCATGTCTTTCTTATTAGCAATTCTTTCGTCGCTTTTGGCCTTTGAATCTTTCGTACGGACCGGACTGCCATCGCTTGACATCGACATGTCACTATCGTTTCTTCTTCTAGACGCAGACCTATCTTTTGAAATAGTCTTGTTAGCAGTTATTGTTGGTAGATCGACAAACTCTGGTATCGAATCTGTTTGTATCACTATACTTGTGGACTGTGGTTTACTTCGATGCTTACCCAAGTGTAAGATAACTTTGTCTTCTCCGTGTTCAGCTTTAGTATCATATTGGCGGACTATTGTAGCTTTAGCGAATTTGATCGCTTCTCTCTTTTCTGGCGATTTTGGTTTAGAATGTCTACTCTCTTCTGGTTTTTCAGCTTCATCGGGCGCTTTTTTCATTACTACATCTTGTATACTAGCGAATAGAGAATTGCCAACAATTTTCTTATCCACCTGCTTCCCCACGCTTTTTAATGTAGCTGTAATATCTTTGTATCTTTCTTTATCTATTTTGGACTCGGCATGCTTCTTTTCGTCTAAAGGACTTCGCTTATCTCTTTTTACTGTATCGAATACATTTTGCTTAAGTACATGATCGGATTTTTTGATTTTGAAGTTGATTAGTGATTTCGAATCTATCGGAGGCGTTTGAGATTTCCGCTTAGCCCTCTCAAATTCTTTCGCCATATCTTTGAATATGCTATCATCAGTGTTTGTACCAATACTTACCCTAATTATTTCTTCATAATCCGCGGGAAGTTGTGGTTTTTCATTGACGACAGGCACTGGTACAGCCTCGGTGGCTTGCATTCCAACAATCTTCATCATTTCAGCGTCACTTATGAGCGGTTGCAACTCCAAATTCTCCACTTTAGGTATCTTACTCATCACAATATCTTCATCTCTCTTACGAGTAGCTTCCGCTTTCTGCTTCTTTGTGTTCATGAGAATTTTTCTCGAAGCTTCTCTGATTGGATCGAAAATTTTCTTGGGTGGTTCATTTGTGGGTACGTCTGTTGTTTTTACTAAACCGTTAGTAATTATTGGAGTGATAGCGTATTTACCATTCTTTTCCAGCACTGTGGGGCTGGGCATGTCAGGGAAAATAGCTTCCGGGCTGACTGTTGCAGAACTATTGTTTGAATTAACGCATCTCCTTAGTTTGTATTCTTGAAGATTGAGTTTTTTCCTCTTTTGTGGCTCTGCTTCCTTTTTGATAGCAGCATCCATACATTTGTTCATTTCATCGTCGAATGGTCTTTTTTCGGTTTTTACGTCTGCTGGGCTCAGGGGTACTTGAACATCTTGCTTGTTACTAAATAGCGCCGTATAAAAATGTTCCTTTGGACGGGGTTCCTCCTTAACATTTACTTCATCTTTATTACATACCTCTTTACTACTCACGTCTCTACTACTCAATTCGCTGACGCTTGGTAAAATATCAGCACTTTTATTTTTGTTCCTATCTAAATTTTCAATATTGTTCTCTTCTTTAATATTTACATTGTTCAAGGGCTTATCAATAACACTACTAGATTTACACTTGTCTATATGTTTATCTTTTTGAGAGTCTATATGTTTATCTTTATGAGAGTCTATGTGTTTATCTTTTTGAGAGTCTATATGTTTATCTTTTTGAGAGTCTATATGTTTATCTTTATGAGAGTCTATATGTTTATCTTTTTGATTGTCTATATGTTTATCTTTCTGAGAGTCTATATGATCACAGTTAAGAATAACTTCAGATTTATTTTTAATAGTTAACTTAATGCTACCGTTTGAATTTTGACTACTAGAAGTATCACCTGCTTTAGAAGCACTTTTAACGATCACAGAATTGTTACTTTTATCTTTAAATATATCGTTAGGTTCACTATGAGTGGGCGACAGTTTTTTACGACAATTGGGTTGTGCTATAGGCTTGACACCCGGCTTAACACTTTGTTTCTTTTTAATGTCACTATCATCTTTCACTTTTTTATTTTTAGCGTTACACTTTTCACTTTCGTCATCACTGCTGAGGTGATAGACGACCTTTTTGTTTTTACACGACCTATGTCTAGAGTTCAATATTCGACTGTTGCTCGATAACACTTCGGGTTTGAGAAGGCTCTGGCCTCTCTTCAGGTTAGGGAGACTATGCCGCTTTTTCGAGGAGCAGTAGTCGTGATCGGAATGAACAGGACTTGGCGATCTCCTGACCGTCGTGTTTATTGTCGACGGCATCTGCAATAACGTATTTAGGTTGAATGTGTTCTTTCAGGACCTGAGAAAAAGAACTTTAAAGTGAATACTTACCAAGATTTGTCGCATTTTATTTTTATTCAGTTGAACGCCAGCGTCCTGCAGTCTCATACCGTTAGTCAAAGTATTTTTGGGGATACTCTTTGCTTTTTGTTCTTCTACCTTGACAATTGGTCTTTTTGATTTCGTGTTCAGCTTTTCCGTGGCTTCAAACTGTTCTAAAAGAGAGCTCAAGTTGTTGGCTTCAAGCACTGGTATGACTGTGTCATTACAAGATTCCACATCAACGAAATCATCTAATTCTGTTTTGATTTCAGCATGAGTTTCTTTTTTTATAGCAGTTTTTTCTATGCAGAAATCTAAAACTTTTGGTGTTGTTGGAATTGATTTTGATGGAATTTTAGTGGGTGGTATAGGCGTAGATCGAATGGGCGTAATTGGGATAGGTGTATATGGATGTTTTGTAGATGAAACAGGTGTTGGTCGAACAGGCGTGGTTGGGATAGGCGTAGATGTCCGTCTTCTAATAGGTATGTCAACAGATGTTTTAGTTGGTGTTACTATTGTAGTTTCAAGAGGACGCTCGATTTCCATGTCCTGATGACTCAAATCATCATCATAATTTTTTGCATGTATCTCTTTATTCTCATTTTGATTCGTAATGAGGAAGCTATTGACATCTTCATCCGTCAGGGTGCGAGGAATATCGTCACTTTTATTGACGCTCGTATCCGACTTGTCCTTATCATTCTCAAAAGCCAAGTCGGAAAGATCTAGGTTTAAGTCTTCAAAGCTCAAACAAGTTTTGGCATCATCAATGTCCATGCAAATATTCTGCATAGGTGATTGAGGGACTGAGCATGACCTCTGAATATTCTTAAACTTGGTATAAGTCATGTCTTCAAGCAGAAATCTTTTCAATTCTTCGATGTTTGGAAGCACTTCTAAATCAGACTCGTTTATTGAAACATCAGCTACAGCCTCATGCTCAATAGGTGCCGGTGGTTCCACTTCCTTAGGTTCTGCCTTCACAACCGGCTCTGTAACCAGAAATTCTTCAACACTAGGAAGGGCTGTTGGCATATGAAATTGAGTACTTTCCTCTTCAGGTAACTTGTGTTTGATAAAGAAATCGTCAACATTTGGCACATTATCGGAATCTTTACCTTTATCTTTAATGAAGTATTCATCAACATCTTTGACAACAGGTTCATCGGAATCGAGTATATTATGTTCGTTATTATTGTTTTTAATGAAATATTCATCGACATTTGAAACTACTGGAGTGTCTAGGTTAATGCCTAGATCATGACATACATTTGAAGCATAGCTAACTTCTATATGATTGGAGTTATCTTCGGAATTAAATTCTTCGTCTACTTTGTCGTTTATGGCAAAGTCTTGTTGTTCGTGTTCATCATCTGATGACGCTTCAATAAGGTCTAAATCCGGGTTAACAGTGTAAACTGTGATGACGTCATAGTCATGGCCTTCCACCAGGGTGTCCTCCATATGTGGAAGTGCATTCGTTGGCATAACTTCATGGACTTCTATATGTTCATCATCTACATCTATACTATCGTCATCGACATCCACATCGATATCGTCCTCTTGGATCGTTATATTCTCCTCCACTTCTTTTATAACTATGTTTTCTTCTGCATCATCCATTTCCTCCTGAGAACTATCTTCATCAGAGGTTGTATCATGGCTTGATTGTGTTGTGTTTATCTGAAAATAAGTTTGTTTTGTTTAATATAAATGTTTTTTTAAGCTTTTCATTAGGATGTCTTATTATTTTGACAGTATTGGGTAGATTCCTTGAGATTCATCCTAGAGTTGGATATATTTATATGTGCGTAAAAACTAGTTAGTGACATATTTTAAACTAGCTATCCCCCGCGGTTCATCCGCGTTCCCGGGATGAAAAGTAGACCATAGCACTGAGATAATGTAGTTAGTGAAAGATTTTTCAGAATTGAATCAGTAGTGCCAGAGATTACCTCCAAAAAACAAACAGATCATACTAACCACACTTTTCGCCTGCCCCTTACACCAGTCTTCAACGCCTCCTTTCTCAAACGTCCTTTCAACATAAGGAGTTTGCTGGACAAGAGCATGCTGTGCATACTCGGGGCTATTCTGGTTGTAACTGCTTTCTGATGACGAGAGGGAGTCGCTCTTTGAACGCATCACCTTGTGCCCGATGTTACGGTAGCGGGCTTGATGGTATGTGTTCAGGATGTGTGACTCCATGACTAGAATTAAAATAGTTTAATTTACATTTTAATACCAATCAATGAGAATTTGCAGAGAATTAAATGTAATGGGTTTTCTAGTATCTTTCCTAAGAAATGAGTACTAATTACTAAGTTAACTACAGTTACAAAGATAGATCAACTGAAATGGAGATGAACGGGTGTTACAAAGTACCGAAGAGAATTGTAGCAAAATGTTGACAGAATGGTAAAAGAAAACAGCGAAGACAATGCAAATAATGGGAGGGCAAACTGTACCTTACGGCAGGTCCTAACTGGAGAAAAGTCACAGGAGACAGAAAGGAAATTTTTAGAGGATGCCTTTTCCAGAAGCACATTTATCTCAGAGAAACATACTTAATATTAAAATAAAGCGAAATAACAACAATAGTTATAATTCACACAAGAAAGGTGTCAGGATAAGGGTCTTATTGATTGATTGATAAGGTATCAATTAATTTGGCATAATAAACTATTTAATATGGATTATTGTGGATAGAACTTTTTACGTCCCAACCTTGTTGAATATTTAAATAAACACTGTTTTGGCGGTTAATGGGAATCTAAATATAAAAGTCATTATTTGCCTTTTTGTAAAGCATTCCTAAAACTATTGATGAATTGAATGTCATTATCTTGGTCATACACTAACCACTATCAAAAATAAAAAAAGCATCTAAACACTATACACAAAAAATTATCCTAATTATTAGCAATGTAACTACAAAGAGTAGACCTGTAAAATTATGACGTCACAAATCACTATTTCATACAAAACTCCATAAATCATTGACATTTGATAAAATGTTGCTATAATTGACACGTCAGTTGCATGTCAGATAACATCCCCCTTGTGTACATCAAGTAAATCTATATCCTAGTGGGTATGTGTATCCGTGAAGACACGCATGGTCAAACCATGTGACGCTCAGGCGTATTTGACAATACAATTTACACCCTATTGCCAATCACTTAAAAATCTAAATTGAACATCATTTGTGTCGTGTTGTGACCCACGGTCTGGTACTTCGATCTTTATCTATCAGCGTTGCCAGAATGTTACTTTTGTAACATTTTACGTTACTTTTGACCCTCTTACGTTACCTCCACGACTCAAAATGTTACTTTTAGGACGTAGCTGTACCCTGTGGTTTCACCCGCGTTCCTGGGATAAAAAGTTGCCTATGTATTAGGCTCCATACCACAGGCTATCTGCATGCCAAATTCCATGATGATCGGTTGAGTAGTTAAGGCATGAAAGTGTAACAACAAAATCATATTCGCATTTATAATATTACTTAGGATTTGTGTCGTTTTCTACATAAATTACGAAAATTTACTTTTCTTGTGGAAATGTTACTTTTTGAGCTGCCTCATGTTACTTTTGACTGTCAGCCGCTGGCAACACTGATCTTTATGTTGTTAGCAATACGGTTTCAATTTACATTAGACCAAGTACGCATGTTAGACTTTTTGGCGGGAACTTGCAGAGTGACGTTGCATTTTCATGTTTATTTTCAGAAATTCGTGTATTATGAGTTTTATTGCATATAATCGGTGGTATTTTATCCAATAAAGAACAATACATGTGCACCAGTGAAGTGAAATGAAATGAATTATGTGTATCGTGGCTTTTCAAGTTGTCTCAAGAAGTCCGTGAAAAGTGTTAGTACAATGACCACCATTGTACTAAAACATGACTATTATGGACGGTGACTGTCTGAGGACTATGTGAAAGTGATTCATTGTGACTAGAACTTAAATATTACTTGAAATTGGCAAAATACACAAGCCGTGTGACGCTATTGAAGAAAAGAAAAAAAAGTACGCATGTTGGTCCGCAAACCCACGCACCGTGAGAATCCAACAAAGTTTTTTTTACGGTGTCTATAAAAGCATGTATGTGACATAAAGAATGTAGCATATCTTTGTTTGATCACCTGCTTAACGCCCGCTCATTATCAATGTATTGTTCTCTTAAACCAATAGGAAAACAAAAATGACATAATGTATGGAAATATTTAAGCGCAATATTGCATAATAGTTCTTAATGATTTGTTAAATAAGAATAAATCAAAATCAACATAGATTTAACCTACATATTGACACCTTTTTTTTTATTCAACATAATATTGAGAAAACATGCTTATGATATCACCGCAGGCACAGACTACGGAGGACATATTCTCGCTAACAAAAAACTGTGTCTATGGAGTCGGCCACCTCTCACGCACACCTTAGTTGGCTATTCCGCGGGAAATTAGACTCTGTCGCCGTTTACACAGAGTCGATTACTCGCGCTCAACTAATGTGTGAATGTGTGTGTGCCGGCTTGTACGTACAGCGTGGTGGCCGACTTGAGTGACACAGTTTTTTGTTAGCGAGAATATATCCGACTTTTGTAAATATCTGTGACCGCAGGATTAAGTTGAAGAGCTCTTACCCAATAGGTACTATTTTATTTATTCTGTGCTCTTACTGTGTGCTCCCGACTATTACTAACACCTATGCGATTTCATCCAAGATCCATAAGAATCTTGTGATTTTCCCAAAATATAAATTATCACATAACCTTTCAATGAATAAGGCTAGGTCACAATTTTTATTAGCTTGATTGTTCACTATACAGCTGATCAGTAAATACAATTGAAAATGTGTGAGAGGGGCATAGTAATATAGCAGCTAGTCTCTACCTATCTAGAATTCTGATTGGTCTATGTCACAGTAGCTGATTAATGAATTACTATGTCCTTACAGACACAGACCTACAGAAAAGAAACAGGTATTGTTGGCACAGTAGTTTTGTCTCTTTCTAGAGAGTGTTCAATTTTGTGAGTCTTACTCAGTCCACTTCACTATCAATGGTTTGAACCAAAACAAAGCAAAGATTGGTAGGTGTCATCATGTGTAATACATACTGACTCATCTATCTAACTGTCTGTCATACAGTTTTATACTAGTACGGACACCAATGTTATTCTACCTTTAAAATGCAGAAAACACTATGGATTGTAATAAAATAGTAGACAGTTTGTGTAAATATTAATGAATATCAAGTGGTCTGGCGAGGAGGTTGGGTCAGGTCACAAGGCAAGGACTGATCAGCTTGAGCTCATCTTAGTCGCTCATATTTTTTTTTATATTTTAACACTTTATCAACAGATCTAGAATGATTATTTTATGTAATAAATCCAAGATGTTTCAACATATTAGGTATTGCATGGCTCATCAGTCTGATTCCAGAGTCAAGACTATTTATAAAAGCTTGGGAGTTTATTCAAATAAAAAATATTCTCATTCTAAATTCAATCCAACACTGAAACAAAACTAAAAATATTTACTATAATAAATTATGTAGTGCAAACCTCCATGTAGAAAGCTTGTCAGAGAGATTCAATCTGGCAGGCGATAAAAAGAAAAAGGTCATGGACAGTTGATTGAGATGCCAAACTGACAGTTATAGCAACAAGTACACAAAAAAATTGAAAAACCAAAAAATAAAATAAAGAACTAAATATTTTGATAATTTACATCTCACGATAGAGGAAAGAGCATGCCTTTGTGATTACCAGGTCTTGGGTAAGCTATACATCCTGAAGGTAGATCATAGATCTTTAAAGAATAATTAAATTATAGAAATAGGATAGCATTTCCACAACAGAATGTATGGTAACATAGCCTTTAATCCCCCAGTCAGATATCAAATCACCTTTTACCTTTCCGCCTCCTGTTTTATCTGTGATCCCCTATTTCACCCCTTTAGGGTAGGAATTCACAAAAATCCTTTCATAGTGGATGTTTACATTATGAAAGGAACCTGTGTGCCAAATTTCAAGCAGCTAATCCTAGCAGTAGCTTTTGTACTGTGCGTTGATAGATAGTCATGTCAGTCAGGACAAGTCTCTTTTATGGGTACAATAGATAAACAATGTAGCAAATAGAAGAGTGAAACTCACTTCCAGCATGTATCCTGATTCCTGACTCATAACCTACATCATCTTTCTCCTATAAAACTAAAATCAAAGAATTTAAAATGTCCAGAAGGATAGTCGCCTCTATGGGAACACGAAATAAACAAGCCATAATTGACAGTATTTAAAAGTAATAAGTTTAGGTAATTAAAAGTGACGAAATCGCAATACTTACACCTGGAAGGATAGTTTTTTAGTTTTTCCTTGGTTTTTATAAGTGTTGTGACAGTATTTTAATACGCAAGTTGACATTTTTTATATAATCAGTACAGCGAGTATGACGCGATGACAGCCGTGCGCAGCACGAACTTAGAGCGATTTGCTCAGGAGCCCCTCAAGCGGAGTGATATTAAATGTCATGCTTTAGTAAGGGGGACTATCCATCTGGGTAGAGGGACGATGCCGTATGAAAATCTTTGACTAAAATATTGTTATTGTTTATTACTCTAAAATTGCACTTGAATAACTAAATTATTAACAGATTTAAATTAAATTATTCTATTTATTTTTATACTGGTGTTCTTTTGATTTATTTTTGTGTTAACATGGAAAAAGAATTTGAATTTAAATAGATCATTGCAAATTGGAAACCACAACGGAAAGGGTTTTAAGATAACCATTATAATATGTGTGTTATGTTATCAAAGGTCAGTGTAATACATAAAAATACCTATATATCTTAAATGGCAAGATATAGGAAGTAGTTAATTTAGGAAGCTACTCTATACCTCCTTCCTCTTCCTATTACCATGAATTTAAGGTAATCCAAGTATTTGATGATGTTTGTCTTTTAATTTTTTACAATACTTACTTTCAGTCATGTACTCAATTGATAGAATTTTATTTCCTCTGAACCAATAGGACACCTGCGAATTTGAAATTGTAGGTACAGCTATGGTCTGGTATATGTACCATTATATATTATATTATATTTTTAATACATCATTTTTATAAGGGTTTGTAATGGCAAGCTAGATGGGTATTTTTCCCATAAAGAGCAAAACCAAAACAAACAAAATCCAGCATCAATTATACATGTTAACAAACATAAATTTTCTCTATATTTTTTTAATCAACAATGAGAATAATAACAATAATTGAATGTTTAAAGTTATTAATAAAGAAAAGTGTGTTTTAATAAGGCCTAAGGGAATACACTAACTGAATACAGATACTGAAGTTAACACCAGGATGACTTTACCTAGAATAAATTGTTTTATGAAATGTGTACTGTGTACATAAAAAAGTAACATCCATGAACAAAAATGATTCAGTTTGGTCTGATGAGTCAAATAAGAGCTAGTGGTCTGTGAAATAAGTAATTTTGATAATAGCTTTCCATACAATTTGTGGCCTATGGCTTTGCAATAAATGTTTTTTTCACAGCCGGGTATCATGTAACTTTGGTGGTAATCATAACAAACACCACAATGATGCGGTACTGGGCCCTGATTGATTGTGGATTGTTTATCAACACAATCTCTTGTATCTCCAGGCATTTGGTTCTCACATGCAGCTGCCTGAGCACTTGGCATAGAGATTTTCAACAAGTATCAGGAAGTACCCTTCCACCATGCTATAGCTACCTCACAAACCCCACTCATCATATGATTTGAACCTTTAATATGGTATTGGACATCACTACTAAGCCCATCCTGTCTTGATAAGAGAGTATCTCTTCTTGTCCCACTGTTTTTGCCTCTTACTTTACTATATTTTGTCTTGTTATAAAATTTACAAGCCAGTATATTATTTAACAGCTTATCAAGTCATTGATTAGATAGTCATTTGACAGATCTATGAATATGTTAAGATTATCTCTTAATATCAGTAGGAGTTCAGCATTAATATAGAAAAATAGGAGCCAATGAAAACATTAAATAAATCTTCTTAGATGTATAAAAAAATCAGGACGGAGCACCGCCTTATAAGAAAGTGTATTTCCTACGTATCATCATCATCATCATCAGCCTGTGGTCATCCACTGCTGGACATAGGCCTTTCCCAGTAGTCGCCACATCTTCTGGTCCACCACTTTTCGCATCCACCCACCGCCCGCCAAGGTTCGCAAGTCATCGGTCCACCTAGCAGGGGGGCGTCCCACACTTCGGTTGCCTCCTACGTATGTGTGAGTAAAATCAGTACTGGAACAAGCAGGCACAAGTGATATTGAGCCTTATTGTCACTGTCGACGTCTCGATGCGAAATGACTACCAATCGGCTTACTATGGTATACATGAATGAGTGAGGCTTGTATTTAAGAGACCTCCCAACTTACTTGGGGTGCTTCGTATAAGGCACCGTCCTGAACCACTGCTATAAACCATTGTTACATCAAAATTATTATTAAACAGTGTAACATCTCATTGAAAACTTTGTGACACATACAATCAAATGTATACATCCAACAAATGTACTTTTGTATAGAACGAAATTATTGCTTTCAGTGCTGATATTGTAAAGCTTTATCCATTTTAAACAAGTATTTTGTCATGATTGGTTGTGAAAGTCACGGTTAAAAACAAATAAAGATGACCCTTCCTAAAACACTTGACACTAACTAGCTGTATGTAAAATTGAGGGAAAATAAGATCTGACAAACACCAATCCTCATCAGGCAAGCTGATTAATTGCCCTTGACTTTGCCTTCATTGAAACTGCTACATCACATTTTATTTGGTGAGGTTAAGATCAACAATCAAGATAAGGCAACTTTATTGTACAAGATTTATTATGTTTTACAATTATTATTTATCACCTCAGCTTGCCTCACAAAAGAGACAGTGCCTAGGTAAGTGATGCTGTCGCTTTTATCGCACGAGCGGCGCGCGAAAACCGCGACATTGTTACTACAGCAGATAACAGACCGTCCAAAATATACTCGAGCAACTGTCAAACCATGTGTGATAGTGAAAAACAATGTAACAGATCACGTGATTCCAACAAAACTACACGCGAAACCATCTCAGCGTGTTATAAAATGTACAATGAACGTAATTACAGCCGCTCGGCTAAGATAACGGTTCTGCACAATCGCGATACTTGCAAAAAATTGGACCAAATACCTACGTGCATGTTTTTAGGTTAGGTCCATCGATGCGTCCTTTTAGCCGCGTTAACAACTATTGATGTTATTTATAAGGGAAAATCACAATTATTCCACTAATTTAATCATTTTTTAATCATAAATTGTTGGATAATAACCAAGTAAACAGCAGTAATGTGACAAACCGCCCGCGCAAACCTAACCTTGGTAACGAAAGGTTGGTAGTTTTCTAGTTCAAGGTCTCATGAAAAAACTGAAAAGTCACATGCAGGCGTTACACAAACTAAACTGAAATATCATTGCGACCCGCACAGAAATCTATTTTAAGACAAACAACAGACGAAAAAAGCACTAACCTTACAACCTCAAGTCATCAAGTGACGGCTTTATCCATGTAAAATTTATTGCGTGAATTTCACGACTTTAACACAATAACCACTGCACTACACGACCACAAATGTATTTAGTAGTAATTTTCTATCACAACACAGTTGATTATCAATCGTTTTTCGTAAAAAAATTAACACTTTTCACGAAACATCACATGTTACGAACTTCACTTCACGACAGCAATTTTGTGTTGCCATATCGCAGTGAATATAGTCTGTCAACTATTGACATAACGGAACCTATACACTATTTTATTTTCTGTTGTTAATCAAGTTCGGTCTTAGAAAATATATATGTCTAGAAAGAGTATCCCCATACTACATGATTTTTAAAAAGTGGCCAACTTTGCTACTTCTTATCCTCGCGGTGCGTCATTCTGCTTGTCTTAGTGACGTTTATAATGTTACCAGTTGTGGAAAAAAATCCAATAAAATGGGGAAAAATATATTACGGAGTCGATATCTTTTTAAACTCCGAAAATAAAAGTTGAATCGGGATAATACATGATAATAAGACTAAGATTAATGGCGCCGATATAAATTTAATACTTATTATTTTTACTTTGATGTCAACGAACGAACAGTAATTATTTGCGTTGACGTTTCAAATCAAGTCAAATCGCGTCAAATCGAGTCAAACCGAGTCAAATCGAGTTAAACCAAGTCAAACCGAGTCAAATCAAGCAAATCCAGTCAAACTGAGTGAAATCGAGTGAAATTGAGTCAAAACAAAATTGAGTCCAATCAAGTCAAAACAAGCAAATCGAGTCAAATCAAGTCAAACAATTTTTTTTGGCTGGTTTCCAGAGATCTTCACTACGGCTTCTCCGAATGATGTCTATCCATTGGCTTCTTAAAATTGGATCAATTGGTATTCTGTAAAAGTCTCATTATTTAAGTCAGTTATTACTAAATTAAAAAAAGGTTATTCGACACGCGTGTATGTAATATTATTGGAATTGCAAAATATTCACAATTTAAAGTAGTGTCCGCCATATTGAACTATTTAGTTATTGGTCCGATTGCTCTCAAAATTGATATTTGAGAGGCCTTTGGAACATAAACCACGAATCTTTTCTCAAAATTCAAACAAGTGGCCGCCATATTGAACTATTTAGTTATTGGTTATTGAACTATTTAGTTATTGGTTAGTTATCAAAATTGAGATTTGAGAGGCCTGAGCATCACATAAAATTTTTGCTCAAAATTGAAAAAAGTGGCCGCCATATTGAACTATTTCATTACTGGTCCGATTGCTCTCTAAAATATGAATTTTAAAAGCAATCGGACCAAGAACTAAATAGTTCAATATGGCGGACACTATTTTAAATTGTGAATATTTTGCAATTCCAATAATATTACATACACGCGTGTCGAATAACCTTATGTTTTAATTTAGTAATATCCGACTTAAATAAAAATGTAATAAAAAAATTGCATGGTACGCACATACAAGGTTACATCGTACGCCTATGCAACGCGGCACTACGTAGTTCAATTGATTTTAAACAGATGGCTGTACTGTTTACTTGTATGAAGAAGTATTTTGCAAAATGTTCCGGTGACCGCATCCATGGTTATATAAATCACTGACTATGATGGAAAAACCGAAAATGACAAACACGTCAACTTAAAAAAAATAGGTCCGCCATCTTGAAATTCAAAATGATATTCGTTATTAGCTCGAGGAAAATCTTAAATTAATACCCATTTTGATTTTTTCATTACTTTAGCGACTACTATCTTACATGACATAATCATCATTAGCATTAAAAAAACCCTAAAAATTCGACTTGTCCACCGTCGCTTATGATTATGATATATCAGTATCTACATACTCGTATTTAACTATTGCCTGGTATTAATTACCATGGGAGTTTTGAGTTCATAAACTGACAGGACAGGCAACACATAATAATGGCGCTTACTCAAAAAAAAAAAACGAAACATTTCAATGGCTTATATTGGAGGAACTAATAGGAAATATTGTTACTTACCTTACTTACTTATTGATGATAGGTGAGTTTTTTCGTTGGTCTAGATCGGCCCATATAGTTTTTACACACTTATATCACACAAAACGACATTTTGAAACAATACAATTTTGCTGATTTTGGTTGTGTCCCAGTGACGTCTCAACTGACACTGAGGACGGGAAAATGATTTAGCCCCTAACAGTTAGGGGCTATTTTTATCGACGCGTAAACAGCTTCGTAGCTCCGTCTGGATATATCATTAGTCAAAGAGTTCGGTGTTAACGTCTGCCATAAGAAAGTTGTGCCTGAAAAAGCGCGGCAAATAAAAAAAACTAGATGTAGCATCACTAAGTATAGTAGGAATAAATTGTTTTGATACTTTACAAAAAATAATATAAATATTATGTGAAGTTTGATTTCCCTAAGTAATATTTGCATGTAAATGAGTTAAAATTTTACATAAACTCGTAAAATTCTATTTTTATATTGAAACCTTTAAATTAATAAATAAAAGAGCAGTTCATCATAAATGTATGTGACGATAGCATTGATTCGGATGCCTCACTAGAAATTGAATTTTTATTCTGATTTGGATTATTATGTATGAAACTCATAAAATAAATTAATATTTAAATAATTATCATTTTATTTCAAAATCAAAATCAAAAAGTCATTTATTCAGTTTAGGCCCAGGGACCCAATTCTCAGCCACTCGAATTCATCACTCGTTCGAAATAAAGTTCGAACTCGTACTTTTTTCGAATGTAAATCAAGTTAGGCTATTCTGACAATTTCGAAGCCGCCATTTTCTCTTATTTTTCGAGAGCTAGCGCTCGAACTGCTTCGACTGGTCGGGACCGTTCGAAACGTATTTCGAATGCGAACTATCAAACGTCAAATGGTTAGTTTGTCATTTGGAAACGTAATATTTATTTATTTTCGGAAAGCTAACAGCTATTTATTACATAATTTATGATACATAACGATAGAACTAAAAATAGCCATTTACAATAGTAATGCCAGATAAGCCTAAGGATTTCCGTTACGCACAGACAATATTTTTTCATATTCATTTATAATTATTATATAAAATTGATTAACTTATGAATTCCGGATATATTAGGATATAAAACGTGTAAAACGTTGTTTTAAATATTTTAGAGTGATTAAAATCTTTTTTAATTTTAATTTAAGATATAACATTATCGCATACGTTAACAAAACGTAATTATCAAGTGAAACGAAACGCATTGTGCAATTTGTATCTATCATAATGACAACATTTATTCCTTACACTCGAACTTAGTTCGATTAGTGTCGAGAATACAGGAATCGAAAAATAGACTCCGCCCCTCGAAATTGTACGGTCGAACTAACACTCGTAATGCAAGTTCGATTCGAAGGTGAGTTCGAGGGAAGTGAGAATTGGGCCCCTGGTAAGGCACTTATGAACTTTAATTCATCGTTGATCTGTCTGACATCTAACATCCGGACTTTGATTATAAATTTATTTTCAGATGTCTAAATTTATGGACCCGGAAACTAAGGTTATCTACAGTGATGATGCTGAAGTTTTAGGAATCATTAGAGAAGAGCATATCTCTCAAACTCATTCTTCAAGGAGTATGAAAGCCGCAAGAAAAAAAGTTACTGATCCAATTAAGAAGGAAGTAGAAAATGAAAAGTATCAAAAAGACATTGATAAACTGTTGCAAGAAAAAGAAGCAACACTGAATGCTGAGTTTCAACAAAGATTAGATCGAGAAGTGGCATGTTTGATGGATAGATTTGATTTTATACTACAGTAGGATCATTTATCAAACAAACTCAGATTTTCTATCCTTGCTTTATTTTTATATACAGGCCGAATTTTTCGAAAATCAAAATTTACAGTTTTATCAAAATCGGTCGCCTTTGAGCACTTTTGCTATTCCCTATAGGTACTTTAGGATTTGGCCATTCATGCCCACTTGAAAAAAATATACCTGTATATTATTTTATAATTTTGTAGAAATGAACAAATCCGTGCCTCGTATATGCTAAGTGAAGCTCATAGGGAAAGGCAAGAAAAAATACAGGCTTTGCAAACACAACTGGAATGCAAAAATTTGGCTGGATTAATGTACGTAATGTGCTCGGAAAGAAGAAAAAGTAAATTAGAGAAAATGAGATTAACAGAAGGTGAAAAATTTTATATTCTAGTCTATAAACAGGTCTTGAGGTCTCTTTTAATGGAAACTGTTAGGAAGATAGGCTAGAGGAGGTGTGATGTTATTATTTCCCCTTATGCTCATCCAGATTTAAAGAGGACAGGCTATATAAAAGGTCATGTTAAAAATAGAAAAAAAGGCTGGCAACATAATATCCTAAAGGAACATACTCACTAAACTCACACTTTACGGCAAAAAATAAGTTCTAATAAAAAGGTCATCCTGAAAATTAAGGCCCTTTGCACACGAAGTTACTCAAATTACATTGTCCGTCAAAAGTAGGTCCGAGAACCTTGCCATGATATTTACAAATTCAAGATATGTATAAATTGGGTTTCGTCAGTAACTAGTAACGTGACGCCTTGTGTATGGATTACGTAACTTTGATGCAATCAGTTTCAATTTGAAACAACCTCACTGGGTAGAAATATTACAATGTCGAAAATGGTTTCATTGAATCACTATTTGTATAGATGTAGTTACCAGAGAGTAAAATAGATAGCTTAAGAGGACTCAATTCGTCATACTTTTCATACAAAACCTCTGTACTTATTATGGCGTTGTTAAACATATTTCGTTAGATGTTTTGAACAAATTAGTATCTTGTGCGCTTTATCTAGCCGTGTATCTAGGCGTAATTTAAAAAAAGTGTGAAACAAATTCAGTGAAAACCTCCGAAAAACAGCGTTTTTGCCTGAACTTTTGGCCATATCTAATGTACCTATAAATTGTAAAAGTAAAGAAAACATTTAGATACCAGGCTTGCAAATGTATTGGAGATTCTAAATAACTAACTTTTTTTTCACAAACTTGTAAGATTTTTTCACAAGAAGTATACTCCTGGAACAAGTTTTATGAATGCGAAATCATGAATGACGACCTAGCGAAGCGGCCGCGAGTGATCAGCGGAATTTATCGACTGATAACCGACGGCCCTGATGCTGTCTCTCTTTTTTCGCAGCCAAACATTACGTTGGATGAAACAACAAGCTTTTAGACTATGCTTGCGTTGAAGTTGCGCCGGCCACAGAGGGCCACCTTAAAACCGCTATATTGAACCGGTTTCAAATAACACTGATTAGAACAAAGTTCGGCCGCATATTTTAAGAAATCTGAAAATTTCTGACGCCCGCCGGAAGGTACTTTGCTCAAACACTTTGTTCTAGACCCCGCATACTATCAGAAAATTCAGACGTGTCTTGGTCCAAAAATGTATGAGCAAGCGGGCGTCAGACAGAAAATTTCTTAAAGTATGCGGCTGGTCTAAAAGCCTCACAGCACACCGCGTCACTTGAAACTAGTGAATAGCGTCGCTTTTTACTTACGTAACTAACTGATTACTACAAAATAGTACTGTACTACAACTTTAGTTCTCTTGGTAGTTTGTGTGTACTACTGCTAGCAAGTTCTAGTGCCGGTTTGTAACTAATTTGGTCGTGTTTTAGTAGGTTCGTGTGAGAAGGGCCACGACACGACACGATTCACACGATTATACATATACACGACAGGATTATAAAAAGTTGGTAACTCGAGAAAAAAATACCTTTTTTTTCTCAGAGTATTCAGGATATGTAAGAGCCTTGCAAGATATCCTACATGAAGGCCAGCGTCTTATTTTAAATCTATCGAGAGGATACAAAACCGCCGCGCGGGTTGATCACGAGTGGAGAAGAAAAATGAAAAACGTTATGAAAGAGGTTTGCTAATACAATTTACTTATATTAAGTACCTATTTAAAAAACAAAACAGTACTGCATCGGGCAGCGCATTGAGATTTGTTTTATGTAACTACCCTACCTACATCAAAGAATATTTTTCGTTTTAATCGACTTGTGTTTTTTTGCGTTACCTATTTAGTTTGGTAATATTATTTCCACCTCACAAATTTTAAGCCAAAGAGTTATCTACTACCCTAAAATTGAGGTCTAAACATTTTTTTGCCAAATCATAGAAATCATGCAATAAAAGTAATACTGAGGTACCTTCATAAAAATTATTAATTTCGCATTTTAGTTTCAATTATTCGTTACCAACTTTGTCGGTGGAACTCCTGAGGCGAATCAATTCTTCTTTGATTTGCCGACCCTGATGGAAACCGAAGCACCTACCGTTGATAACCCTCATGAAGACCCTTGCGATGAAGAGGAGTTGATCGGAGAGGAAGATTGTGCAAGTAAAGGATGCTCATTCGCATTTTACCAATTAAATTTCCCATAAAAGGCAGATTGCCTTGGCGTAAAATAGAACTAAAATACTTGACAGTTACTTCACAATATGTTTCTTCTCCAATATTATTTTTGAACCCTTAAGCTAAACTTAAACGCAGGCATAGCTCACTCCACAAACTGAAAATCGCGCGCCTTGTGGCGGCGCCGTTGGCCGCTATCAAGCCATTGAGAGGACCGCGTCTGAAAGATATTGAGTTACGCGATACAGAGAGACGAGATTTTAGGTGTCTTCTCCTACCAAAACAATGATTTTATTAGGAAGTATGCTGGTAATGTCTCGTGATTGGAGCCCATTTTGATCGAGCACCCTTTTTACTCCTCTAATACAGCGGATAAGAATAAACCATGGTGGGAGAAGCTCGACGATGACAACCATCCATTCATCATGTTCGGTGACATGGCGGAATTCCAGCCCCCACAGCGACGCGAGGTGCTAAAGCACGTTAAAGCGGCTAAAACTGCACCCAAGAAGTGGAAGGAGTATGGTAATCATTCTCTGGTGAAAGAGATAGATAGTCTCCTAGATAGTCCTTTGTATTCAAATGGTAGACTTTCGGTGCCTTTCGCTCTTGCGTTTTTCCAAATACACTCCTTGGATTAAATCCTGCGATTCTAAATTCCTATTTTCTAATATTATAAATGGACTTGGATGTAACTTGGTACACTTAAGATACCTCGATAATGAGCCAGGATTAAGGCACAGTATACTTATTTCTGTAAACATCTCTCCCTAACTACCGGTTTCTATTTTCGATGTATGTTTGTTTTTGCAATTATGGATTGATATTTGACATTACATTTCTTTTAATTAGTATCAAAATATCAACCACAGTCACAAAATACGACATATTGATTATAAGAACCGACAGTACCTATATGAATAAGTATATGAAATCTTTATTGATAACGATATACACATAAAACAAAACATTGGCTTCCGACCCGAAAAGACCTACATCAGATACATGCAGGCATACTCAAGCCACAGAAGAAGAGTAAATAATTATCTCACAAAGACCGTTTGTCTTTGAATGAAGTCGAACGCAACCCTATTGGTACAAACATGAAGCAAATATCCCGGGATTATTGCTTTATGGGAACAAAATACAAAGTAAATAACGTAAACAACCTGTTCTTTCTGAATTCTGCATAGCTTTCAATCACATGTTCGTTGATTCGCACTGCTCTAACGCCAATATCATCAAAGACGAGTATTCCAAACATCTCCCGGTCGGCGGAAAGTGGGAATGCCACGCGGAGGAAGTCTCGGATAATAAACACACATCAAAAATGGTAAGAATAGTTTATTGAAAGAGGAATTTGAAAGGAGTTGTGTGAGAAAGGAGTAAATAAGTACTCAGATGATTGGAGGGATTGTATTAGAGGAAGAATTTGATGAGGAGAATGGTAATGCTAAAATCTTGTGGAGGGATGATGGACCATCGCAACTGTATATAAGTAATTAATTCGATAGGAGGTGACTGAGTAGTCACTCAGCCAGGCCCAACCCATATAATGTATTCTCCCAATAAGTGCGACAATATTGAGAGAATACTTTCAGTACTTTGGAGTTCCAACTTTTTCAAATTCTGAAGCGGATTTTTTTGCGAATGTTTCTGTATTGCTGTTCGAGAGACAGCAATACAGAAACATTGCAAAGCTTTTTATATGGGGTAAATATTAGGTAAAATACAGTTGAAAACGTGGGATGGAAGTGGAAGTCACAAGTCTGATGCACTTAATTATATTCCAGTCATTAGCAAGCAGAAGACCTACGCCAACGAGTATAGATTTGCGTGGGAACATGGGGTCTATACTGAAAATAATGTAAGTACAGACAATTTCGTAGTAATCCAGTGCTCCACTATTAATAACATATTAATAAAAAAATCTTAACAAATATTTATCAACAGTACATTAGCGGGTTTGGGACATAAAGTTACCAATTCAACTTTACTCGGCGCAAGAGATTCTATGGAGATCGTTTCTACGACCAAATTGGTTAGTTATCCTATTAACTTATTATTATCAAAGTCAAGCCGCGATTATCGCAGCTACAAAAAGTTGCTCGAGTGTGGACTCCATTAGAAATAGAGATACTTATTGTATGAAAGTTTGTTACTCAACCACACTCAATAAATATCTGTTTCAAGCTTTTAATTCATTTACAACCTACGAATTCATATTTTTTAGCGTGAAAAAACAAAACATGGCGACCAAAGTAAAGTAAGAATCAAAGTTGGTAGCAGAAGGGTAAGTATTTAATCAGTGTTAACTACTAGCGACATCTCTTATCAGTCTTTTACAATGAACATAAATTATGTTACTTGAATTTAGTGTAAATACATCGTATAGCCTGTGAGCCAGATACTATATTTTGTCAGTCATTTCCTCTCAAGCGATAACTCGTAAAATGCTTCAGAGTTGTATTAAACAGCATGGTGAACGTAAGCTGCAGCTCCATGGGTAGGTGGGGCAGCGGAAATCTATCGGTTCTCAATCACGTAAAAAAAATTCAATCATTTCCTCCCGACTGATTTGTTAAATGATGGTTAACGCAATTATTCGAAGATAAAAAAAACTGTCTATGACTGAATTACACTACTGCACTAATTGTTAATTGTAAATATTTGCAGACGTCAGTTTATGAACAATTTATTGATGAAGATTCCTCAGAGGATGACGATGGTGATGATTATGATGAATCGCAAAATAAGTAACAATTATCTTATTTATAATTGGACTGTTTTACAAAAAACTTAAACCGAATTCATAGTACACTAATAAGTAATCAAATCCTGATCTGATGACAATGGGACCAAACGGGAAGTGTACCCTTTCAAATAAAAAAAAAATCCAAATCGGTTAATGAATTACGGAGTTATGAGGTAACAAACATAAAAATAAAAAAATACAACCGAATTGAGATCCTCCTCCTTTTTTTGAAGTCGGTTAATAAAAAATAATTCAAATGGCTGAGCAATCGGAATTGACAATTTTTAAGGTACCCTAAAGAACTACGTATTTTCAGAATAATTATTTTTGCAGGAAATACCAATCCATTATTGGTGAAGAAGAATGTGAAGTACCTTTTTTTGAAATGGGGTAAATATAAGGAAAATAATGCTTGCGATGCATTTATTTATATTTTAGGAAAAAGTGAATGTTGATTTAATGGAATGGAATTTAAGAGAGGTAGAGCGTAGCGTTTATTCGCTCAAAGATCAGCTCGACTGGGAAAGTACCTCCACCTTACAGAATACCGCAGCCAAATAACTTTATGTTGTGTAATGTTGTGTTCTTGCGCGTGAGTAAGGTCGCCAGAGCTCATGGGGGAGAGGGGAAAGGTCGGTAACGCGTGAGCGATGCTTCGTGTGTTGCAAGCGTCCATATGGCTGCGGTAACCGCTTACCACCAGGCGGGCCATACGTTTGCTTACCGATTTAGTAGTATATATAAAGAAAAAAATACAGAAGATCATTTCCATTTAAATCTTTTTTACTTCATAAAATTCCTTCCTCTTTCATTTTTTATATGATCACTTCTTATTCTTTGTGTCCCTCCTCATTGTATTAAGAGACCGTTTTCTCCCCGATTTTGGGTAACATTTTACAATTCTGAATAATTGATCGCATTAGGTATCCTAGGTCCATAATCAAAGCTAAGTCAACTTTTGAGACAAGATTTGAAGAATTGAATTAGGAACGTAGGCTACCGACATAAGATGCATTTTATACCACATAGCAGTAGTGCAAAAAGCGCCGCGATAATAAAAAGTATAAGAATGAGATTTTATATACGAAATCGTGGTAAAATTCGTAGCGTGGCTAAGAATAACAATAACACAACCGGAAAATAAGATCTTCATTGAAAAAAAATATCTACAAAACTAGTTAAGTAAGTTGAAGTTTTGTTGTCGGGAAACTAACTTTAGTTGTCGGGAACCTAACTTTAGTTACATTTAATCAAATAATTTATTAAGAGTGCGTACCAAGCCAGAAAAATATGGCAATGTCAGATGAAACAAACTTATGTCTAATTTTCGCGTGGAGATGAGATGGAGATAGCGTGTTCCGCGGAACAAAAATGAACTAAGCGCTTTTTATCTAAATAACTCGTAAAGTATAGAATATTTTAAAAAATCGTTAGTAGCAGCCCTTTTTTTTTTTTTTTTTTTTCGTGGGGAAATCCTCATAGGATACCCGACCGCCTCGGGGGTAGCGGCCAGGTTATGCCGGACTTGTACCGGCTAAAACCCCACGGTGGTCGCCATCTGCGCTATAGAGAGGGGGGCGGGCTCTCGTGTTGAACGCGTACCTGCTCACCCCTCCAAGCGCGGCGCTTTGATTATCGCACGATGAGTCGTGACCACATCGACTCATCGTCCTCCTTCGGGTCGCTTCTGGGCGCACAGAGCCCCCGCTCTGATTGCCCACGACCCCAAAGGCCCCGTTTAGTCGCCTTTTACGACAGGCAGGGGAACACCGTAGCTGTTATTCTAAGCCCGAGCTACAGGGCAGGGGGGCCGCGACGAGGCACATTTGCGCCCCGGCGGCTTCGCCTCCGGGTGGGATCGGTCCTCTCCCGATCCCGCTCAGCAGCCTCCTTCTGGACCATTACGTATTAGTAGCAGCCCTAGGTCATATGTTAGTGATATTATTTATCGAATTTTTGTGTTAATTAGATACACCATGAACGAATAAAACCGAAAATTCATTATTATTAGAGGTAGCTTTGTGATTTTTTTCTATCGAGGAAATTTCATTCCATTATGTTTTTGCTCAGATAGAACCCTCGCGTATATAATGAATATACCCATATAAAAATATTTTTTCAGTTAAATACTATTTACTTGGGTAAATTTCAATTCTAAGATTGTTATTTTGCTTTATACGCACTCTTAACGAACAAAAACTAGTTTTGTTACTGGTAAGTTTAGTTCGCAAGTCACTCTGTTTAGGTTATTGGTCGTAAAATTTTGTGTTACTGTTAAATACAATTTTGTAGTCACTTGTAGTCTATTTTTTTCAGTGTTTATACACTGAAAACGTGAAAATATCTGAAGTCTCGATACCATAAAGTGAACCCATTCGATACCCACTCGAACCATAAGAAATTATAGACCATTTACTATAGGGCCTCGCGATACCTTAATCCGGCACTGTTAGCCCGGATTTCAATACCTCATGAATGTTACAGGAGCATCCCGAACGACAGTCTAGAAGTGATTCAGAATCACGTCCCTGATCAGGATCATAAGATAAATTATGAAAAGGTAACTTATTCTTTGTCCATTATAAAATAAACTATTTGACGTTTAAAGTGCAGCGCAGACGACACAGACCGCACCACGCCGCACTTTTTAGTCTGTGAAAATAGAACCTAAGCAGTAACGTTGATGCTCTACCGTGCAGACTTTCGTTAGTACAGTGGGGCGATTACGTAACTTTGTTGCAATACGTTTCAATCATTTTCGAAATGAAACTGGTTCAATATAGCGGTTTTCTTATAACTTTTTAACGTTCTGGTAACTGCAAATCTGGGGGCACAGAAGTGCCCCCCGCCAAGACAGCCAAGCGAAGCGAAAGGGCACTAGCTACCTTTTCTCGAAGCGCTTCGTCGTTTTTTTGAACCCTTATAATTTGGGTTTGGATTATACCAGATAAACTAAATTCTCTATCAATTGTGAACTTATTAAACATATTGAGTTTCAATAATATAGCTCTGGAAATAATTATATTTTTATTGAAACCGGGCATTATAACTTTAATAATAATAATATGATAAACTAAACTAAAACTACATTAAAATTAAAAAGGCAATATATACAAGGAAATAATTATAAATAAAAAACTGCGTTTAAATCGCCGCCTGCAGGCAGGGTTCCTAAAAAGCTCTTATACTTTAGATTTTATTGATATCTAAATAACCCCGATTTCGTCACTGACTCACTGATGATCATCAAAACTCATAGGGTACTTCCTGAAGTCTTAGAAAGCTGAAATTTGGTATGTAAGCTTGTATTAGTACACAAACAACAAAAAAATTATAAAACTAGGAAATTTCAAACAAAAAAAAAATTTACCAAAAAAGTGAAATCATGGCATGCGTGGTGGAGTATTGCCCATCCCCTTTCACCCTCATTTGTGAAAAGAGGCCTATGCTCAGCAGTGGGCCATTATAGTCTGAAGATGATGATACGTTACTTTGTTGCAACAATCCACGGACAGGTCCACTGTAGAGCAACAAAACTGTATAGGTCGGTTACCTAAAGCTGGCACGTTCAACACATTTACATGTTGCGCTTGTGTAGTGTCTGTGCATAAGCGCTCAGCGTGACGACGCACTGCATCATGTTAAGTCTGTCCGTCTCTCTCGCGCGTGGTCAAGCTTATGAGTATGAAGGAGATAGTTATTGTTTTGCTTTTGTCACTGCTCATAAATATAGTGATCGTTTTTGCATTCATCCATTAGAATTGACTGACTGAATAGAAGCAATAATGTAACAAAAGATACTGTGTCGTGTGTGTGTGTGTGTATCGTGAAATTGTATGTGTGAGAAGTGTAAACGTGCCAGCTTTAGTTAACCGACCTGTACAATAAACAATATTTAATTGGGTTATTTAACAAGGAATACACTGTCTTACCTAATATCGCTTCTTATTTTAGTAGTCTTATTGAGCAGGTGTGTCCAATGGAGAAGTGTAAACGGATGCGGATGAAGTCATTCTTGGGGACCTTACCTAATTATATGAGGGGAAGTCCATTCACACATTTCGAGCAGACCTTTGAAGAGTACGAATCTTGCTCGCCAGGTGTGTCATTAAACATTATACCATGGTGTACTTCAATGCTAACTAGGTTGCCCCTGTCCCTGCCCTTTGTTTTCCTACCCTTCATTCGTTTTCAAGTATTTTTAGGTCCATCTATGGGATAAATATGGCTGTGTGACATAATTGGTATGGATAAATCTGTGAAACCTGTGGCGAATCCAGAATTTAGGACTGAGGGGCTACCCTCAGTTGGGTCAAGCCCCTCAGCCCGAAATTCTGCGAAATATCGAAATTATCGCAATTAAGCCCGAATTTATCGAGTTTTATCAGTGGAAGACCCGTACTGTGTCAAACTATCATATTTGTCAGAGGTTGGTATAATAATAACTTAAGGGTCTAATGCTTCCTAGAATACAAAGACAGAATACAGTTCTACGAGTCCTGCTAATATTTAAAAATGAGATTATACTTCCATAAGCACCAAGCTCAAAACAAAATTTCGGTGTAACGATGAAGAATTCCCTTACAAAGTCACGAGTAATTTTAAGCTCCCGTAAAGGATCCAAAACTTAAACCATTATAAATCCAACAGAGCAACTAGCCATCCTGAAACAGCGTTTAGAAGATAAAAAGAAGGAACGAGTCGAGCTCGACTTGGCTGAAGAGTCGCCACTGTTGGATTGGACGAGTATTGAAGGCGTTGGTGTGCAGACATCTGATATAATGCTGCTGCCGCCTTGCACCTGCGACTTAAACGAGCTGAAGGATGAAGAAAGCCATCAGAGGATATTTACCTGTACGTTCTTTTTTGTACCTTTGGCCTCAGCCCATAAAGGCGGCCGGGATCCGGGATGACGGAGCCTAAGATGGAGCATGTCCGGCCAGAAGAACTCTATATACTCTGGTCTTGAAAGTCCCTAGATTATTCCCAAGTTAGGAAACTAAGAGTTATCCGCATTATAAATGTCCGTATGTTCAGTATGTCAATAACGATCGGGTAACAAAAAAACCCGGCATCTGAATTAAGTGTATTTTGTGATGGCAAGCAGTTACCGTAGCCTATGGACACTTGCAACACCAGGGGTATTGCGCGTTGCCGACCCTCCAAAAATATCTTCACACCTTTATGAAGAACTCAATGCTGTAGTCCCTTGGGTGCACCACGGCGGGGAGCTCGTTTCACAGCCTGAACGTCCGCGGTAGGACCGCACAGTACGAAACCATTTCGGTTCCAATGTATGAGGATGGACTCATCGTCGACGGCGAACGTATGGTGGAATCAGGCTGAATACTTGCTGCAAAAACTAATAGCAACCTTTCTTCGATGGTAGTAATATCCCTAGTATTAGAAGCATCTATAGGTATAGGCTACGGTAACTGCTTACCATCAGGCGGGTCGTATGCTTCTATGCTACCTTAGTGGTATAAAAAAGTCTTTGGGCCGCGATTTTTAAATCAAGCCATTAATTCTTTCATTCCAGTGGCCGACTTGATCCCAGTCAAACAGATCATGAACAAAATCAACAAGGAGTTCTTCTTCGACGATAGCGTGGCGTTTGACAGATTCAAAGTTTTAGGCCAAGAGAGCGCTGAAAATGTGTAAGTTATTTAATCACCTTCAGGCTAGGAATGTCTGATACTGACTACTATCTCTGCTTAACAGGCCTCTCTCGATCCTGAACAATATGCATCCAGAACCTAGCACTATTTCTAATTAGACTCGGAAAGTTCTTTATGTGTCCGCACTGTGACAGAAGTGTGAAGAATGCGTTTCTCACACGTGCTAATAATATTGCGATGGGACTTTTACTGAGTGGTTCATAGAGCCGGACTTAGAGCATTTAGAACTGCTCTGCGGGGCCAGATTATCCATAAGGCAGTGTAGGCCCTAGCCTGGGCCTAGGGGCCCGCATCGGCTAGGGGCCCCGCGCAGCGAGAAAAAGTGAGAGTGTTAATTATTGCCTTATTTTTCTTTCATATTACATTGTTATATTTTGAATTATTATAGAATGATATACGATTTTTCCGCGGTGATTTTGACCCCGACTAATCAATTAGATGACGGTACGGCAAGCAAAAGTAGCCTTTTTTAATGCAAAGCGCTTCAAAAAATCAGCATAAAACAGTTCAAAAAGTAAAAGAAATACGAGAAAAGTAACAATGGCCCTGATTCTGTTGTTCACAACTAAACTAATTTTAATGTCACTATGTCTCTTTCTAACAAAGAACATAAGAAAAGGATGTAAGAAATTTAGTCCTGTCAAATTAGTCCAATGCTTGTTTTCAATATAAATTTAGTCGCCATCTATAGCGGTTACGCCTAAATACACGCAAAATATGGCAAAATAAGACGGCAAAGATTAATTTGACAACTTAAAATATGTTCTATCCTTTTTCAATAATGTTCGTAAGAAAGAGATGAGATGTGACTAAAATTAGTTTAGTGCGATTTACAACAGAATTGGCACCATTGTCTTATTTTAATTAAATTAAAAATACGCGTACTTTCATTTGTTTTGTTATTTTGAGGGTGATGGCAAATCTTCGTAATGTAGTAAAACAATTACATAAGTAATTATGAATATAATTGCAATGTGGTACAAAAATAGTATTTTAGGAAGTTAGCAAAGGTTAAAGGGGCCCCGAGAATTGGCGAGAATTGCATTGCCTAGGGGCCCCGACATAGTTAATCCAGCCCTGATGATTCAGTAGTCCCATCTTAATCAGATCAGCCGTTTCCGTGATTTGGCCAATACCTATAACATGTGTCTGAAACGCATTCTCTCAGCGGCCGCATTATAGTACTATGCTAATTAGTCTCGAATTCTCGATATATAAAAATGAATCCCTATTTCCCTTGGTCACATACTTGGGCCATAACTTTATAACGACTTTACCGATTTGTCCATCTTTTTTTTTTAAAAATAATCTAATAATCTCGCGAAGGTTTTTACGGAAAAAAAGTTGCGTAGAAAATTAGAAAATTTAAGAAAACAACGGCAGGGTAGGGTAGGATAGGATATCCCTCGGGTAAGCGGATGAAACCGCGGGGCGTAACGAGTACTTTATAAAATCACTATTTTCTTCTCTCTATAGGCCGTCAAAAAAACAGAACCGAAAACTCAAGGAGTCAGATGCTAATGAAATACGGGTGATTCTCGAACAGCATCCAAGCTTACTGGAAATATTTCAAGCCAATACCCAATGTTGAAGCTTACAACTTGATAAACTTGTTGCAACACCATAGCTGTCATGTGAAGAACCAGAAAAGCATTTGCCTAAATGTTAAACAACCATATAAATGTATACATTTATTTTCTAAATCGTAAGTTACTAACAAACTAATAAAACATTGAAAACACGATGACTTCTTTAAATATTTAAAGTTAAAATAGGACAGGTCACACCGGTATTCGGTTTTACTGCAAAAAATTCAGGCTTTAGTATACTGGTATTGAATGAAAATACGAGTGAATACAATCAAAGTAAAAAATCTATAAATAAATATTTTTGTTTTACGTTCTTGTAATTGCAGTTCATACTTGTATATAGAAATATTGAAATTCCGTATTACCCAAATATCCGGTATTGAAAAAAGCCCAATACCGCGAGGCCCTATTAAAAACTAAAACTAGAAAAATTTTAAATATTCAAAATATCAGACAACACAAATGGTGTAACACTTTTTCTGTTAGGGGCAATTCATTAATTACGAAGCCACGATTTTGATAATTTTTGACTCCCCTATGTCATAGGACCCATAGATTTCTGGGGCTCCCCTGCCCCGTCTTACGTAAGATTTTATTACACGAAAAAATATCTACTATAATTTTTGCTTAAAATATGTACATAAAACAGTAAATTAGAAATAAAAAAATATTTTTCTGTTGCTTTACCTAACGCCTGAAATGTACATAAGTTTGGAAGACGCACATTCCAACTTGTGTTACCCCTTCCTCCCCCGAGGACATGTAGAGATATTTGTAGAACTTTTAAATTACGTAATTAATGAATAGCCCCCTATGATGATCATAAAAAGTGTTTTAGACAATGTCAATTTCAATATTTTTAATTATCTTTCAGCACCAATCTCATATCCTGAAATCTTAAAGGATTCGTCAAATTTTTTATCTCATTCTGTATCGTATCTGCTATAGTCGTAACAGCTTCTTGTTCGCTGTCTTTAAACTCTTCTAAATCAGCATACACATCAGACTTATCTTCAATGATGTCTATTTCTTTGAAAACATCTGATTTTATATCCACATTACTATTAACCACATCTGAAATTGTTACTTCAGTAATGCTAGGTTTAGAGATAGATTTTAAATCAACAGATGCTTTCGGCACAGGTATTTTTGATTCTTCTAATTTTGGTATTTTACTTATAGATTCTCTTGTAGCAGATTTAACAGGAGGCATTGTAATAGGAACGTTGACTTCTGGGATTACTGCTGGATTAGGAGTCGGTGGCGCAGAATCGAAAGGGATAGCAAGACTGTTCTGAAATGTTTCAACCTCTTTACGTCTAGTTTGTTTTCTTTCTAGTTGTTTCTGTAGTTCCTCTATTCTTTCTTCTTTAAGTTTTAATAGATTATCTAAATGATCCACCTGAAAGATTATTTTTCTTAATAATCAGCTATGAACAAAACTAACAACTTGACTAGTCTCTCTTTAAAATAAGTCTTATATATGTTACGGCTAAAAGCCGAAGTGGGGCTACACCTAGGCAAAGACAAGACATGGACCGCGTCTATAGCACAATATATGGGGCGTCAGTGGCTAAAACGGATGGTTTCATATTGGCCGCATCGAGATTCCACGCCTTTTTTAGGATTGGCTGTAGATTTAGGATACACCAAGTTTGATATAAAAATTTAGCCAACTGCTACTGGCTGCACCTGGATCTAGCCGGCTAAACCTAGGTATAACTCCTCTTCGGCTTATAGCCGTTACAGTAATACCCAACTGATATGGCTTACCGATGTACCTGCGCAGAAGATACATTTTCAAAGCGCGGGAATGATATCGGTCGGCAGCTGCCGCCATGCGCGCGCCGAGCGGAGGGGCGTGACTTGCGAGTGAGACTGAACTAACAGCTGCAGTGTATTATGAACCTTATAGTAGTGATCTAAGGTTGATTGTAAGTTGTGAGCATTCTTTCGTTAATCTTCGGGGTCATACTTTCTTTTCTGTGCGAACGAAGATTCACGACGCGCCATATCAGTTGGGTAATACTGTACATATAGGTACTTATAAATATTGAAATCCCAATTTTTATTCAACCTAACTAGCACTATATACCTACTAACCTAACCTACACAATACCTGTAAAACAACATAAAAAAGTATGTGTGTAAGTAGTACCTTCTGTTTGAGAACTTCAACAGACTCCTTGGCATCTTTCAGTTCCTCTTTCACCACTAGGTAGGACTCATAACTGACCACCTTTTGCTGCACCGTCTCCAGAACTCCGTTAACTCTCGTCTTGAAAGGCACGACCAGAACATGTTCTAGAAAGGAGATCTTCATTAGCGTCATCTATTTGTATTAAGGTATGCACTACACTCGCTCGTGGTGTAGCTACCACTGTCCTGGTTGGTACCTGGATGGGTGACCACCTATTGGTATTACAAATCGAGCGCTTCCGTGCTTCGGAAGGCACGTTCAGTAGTTGGTCCCGGTTATGACTTAATTGTGATAGTCGTTAAGCTATTTGGAGGCCTCCTAGGCGGCTTGAAAACTCTAATAGTAGGTTGAACACTAGCCTAACTCCACCAATACGCTGTGAGTACGCGTAGTGGAGTATGTGCCCATACCCTTTCACCCTCATTTGTGTGCAGGAGGCCTGTGCTCAGCAGTGGGACATTATAGGCTGATGATGATGATGCACTACAGGTTATTGGCCCCTAATAACACGAGGCTAGACACGTGCTCTTAGACCACATCACGATCACCTTGACCCTCAACCATTCAGATTCTAGTAAGACCACTACGCACACTCGTTCCAGGATCGTATATCGGGTTAATCTATAGCGTGCAATATTCAGATCAAAACTGCCCAGCAACTGTACAAATCAAAATTTGAAACTCAGTCGAGATGCGAGAGTGGAATATGACAAAGCGCCTGCAAATATTAGTAAGCAAGGAAACACACAGGAGTTAACATAAAGTTTATAATATTATATTAGCTAAGATCTTTTGTACGTTAATAAAATAGGTAATTTCTAGGAACATATTTCCTTTAATTAAAGACATAGAATTTTCATCCGTGATCCGTGGCCATATCGCATTTATCATTAGGTGGATCGTCTACTTGCTTGTCCAACCTGTTGCCATAAAGATATTAGAACAGATAATATACCTTCATCACCGCAAGCCTCATAGTAGCTTCCACCACTGGATACATTCTGCTCAGCGTCTTTCATACTTTTGTTAAAGTCTTCGTCGCGGCGAATCTTCTCTCTCACTGGACAAATAATATTATTATTAAAAAGTTCTTTGTCAAAAATTTCATTTTTAATACAAGCTTTTTTTGAGTGACTGTACTTTTTGTTGACTGTACTTGCATTGTCATCCAATATACTAATGTATACCAAATATCAAGTCAATCCGACCACTGGAAGTGGGTGAAATTCGACATGCAAGATTCCACCCGAACAAACATAGTACAGCATGGGGCTCTTCAAGTTGGGTGTGAAGAGATTTTTGCAGGGTTGGCAACGCGGCCCTAGTGTTGCAAGTAGGCAGTGCCAGATTTCCACCTAGGCCTACAAGGCCCGGGGCCTGCACACTAGCTCTAAAGCCTGGCTTGCCTTATCAAAATACTTTATCGAAAATATTCTTAAAAGTCTTGAAAGGATATTGATCAATCGAGCTATTTAAAAGTGTGTGATCTTAATGTAGATGTTGATTATCCTGGTCAGAGTCTCTGGGCACCGCTGGTGCAAGCGGCCCAAAACCGTTCGAAGTGGAAGTCAATGGGGGAGGCCTATGTCCAGCAGATCTTATTGTGGTCTTACTTTTGCACTTATTGTCAAACAAACAAACGTCACCTAAGAAAGAGTTGAGTTATGGTCGTTCATCTTAATCACACGCGCGTGCTCTTGGCTTAGCCTAGTAGGTACATATCTTTACAATGCACATGCCCAGAAAGTACTCCTTTACGTGGCTATAAACAGCAACAGAAAGTGTATGTTTTACCCACGGCAAAGGATTTAGGAGCAAATTTTCGGCATGTGTGCGGAAAAGTAAGTTTTTAATTTGATAAACCAAAATGGAATCAAAATCAAAATCAAAAAGTCATTGATTCAGTTTAGGCCCTAGTAAGGCACTTATGAACGTTAAATTGGTACATACAGTTGAATTTACCACCGGTTCGGAATACACTTAAACTGAGAAGACTCCGGCAAGAAACTCAGCAAGGCTTTTTTTTTTTTTGTGGAAGATCTTTTAATATTACAGCTTTTTTCCAAATACTTATACAATATATACATTATTATTTTATGCTTATTCGTACAATTGTCACAGCCAGGGGGATGCAAGTGCAGAGAGAAGCTACCACAACCATGTATTCTTGTCTTCCACGTAATGAGCCAACTTATAGTAGGCTTTGTCAATTAACCTCTGCTTTATGAAATCTTTGAATTTATCATAAGACATTTTAGTTACTTCGAGTGGGATTTTATTATAGAATCGAACGCAATTTCCGAGAAAAGACTTATTAGCTTTAGATAACCTGAATCTAGGTGTCACAATTTTATCTTTATTTCTTGTATTGAAGTTATGGCGGCTACTATAAATTTCAAATAAATTTAAGTTTTTACGGACAAACATAATATTTTCATAAATGTACTGTGACGGTAACGTTAAAATTTTAAATTCCTTGAATCGACTTCGTAGTGATTCACGAGGACCCAAACAATAGATTGCGCGAATTGCACTTTTCTGCAGAATAAATATAGTTTCAAAGTCTGCAGCTGAGCCCCACAGCAGAAGACTGTAGGACATTAAACTATGGAAATAAGCAAAGTAAACCAACCTGGCTGTAGCCACATCTGTTATTTGTCTAATTTTTCTAACAGCGAAGGCGGCGGTACTCAGTTTACTAGCTAATCTTTCTATATGAGGACCCCATTGTATTTTACTGTCTAATGTAACGCCGAGAAAAACTGCCTTATCCACTAGTGCAAGTCTTTTACCATCGACAAAGATATGAGTGTCACTCTTAACAACATTAGGGAGAGAAAACCTTATACATTTAGTTTTACAGGAATTAAGCATAAGATTATTGGCGGCAAACCATTTTGATACAGCTGATAAGGTGTCATTGAGCTGCGTAAGGTCTGTATCTTTTCTATTGACCTTAAAAATTAGAGAAGTGTCATCAGCAAATAGAACTATATCCGACAATTCATTTACCATATAGGGCAGATCATTAATATATGCCAGAAACAAAAAAGGGCCTAAAATTGATCCTTGCGGTACGCCCGTTTTCACTAAAGACCCTGAGGATGTAGTACCGCTAATAACTACTTTTTGTTGGCGACCTGATAGATAAGATGATATAAGATCGAGTGCCACTCCACGAACTCTATAGTGTTGGAGTTTTAAAACTAGTGTGTAGTGATCTACGCAATGAAATGCCTTGGAGAGATCACAAAATACGCCAACCGCATCCTGTGAATTCTCCCAGGCTTCAAAAATATGCTTTAAAAGTTTAGCACCAGCGTCTGTCGTAGACCGGCCTTTTGTAAATCCAAACTGATGATCATGTAAAATCTGATTTTTGGTGAAATGAGTTAACAATTGATTTAGTTTAACGCTGGAAGTATAGAGATGGGTCTATAATCAGAAGGATTATTTTTGCACCCAGATTTAAATATAGGAATGATCTTACTGTGTTTCATCAAATCGGGGAAAGAACCCTGAACAATACATTGATTAAAAATATCTGCTAAAATAGGTGCTATACTAGTTATAACTGAGTGGATTACTTTAACTGATGATGAATGATTTCGAGATGAGGGAGGGGGCCCCAAATGCCAAGTGCCTAGGGGCCCTGACCCTTTAAGTCCGGGCCTGTCCATAGGCTACATGATAGGCGTTTTCGAAGAAACGCTGGGCTAGCGATACGGCAGGCATCAAACGGATGAAAAGTGCACGAGATAGGAAAGCATGAAAAAGTAGAGGAGGTCTATACTTAAAGAGGAAAACTTTCGAACTTAGTTTTTAGCTATGGCTCATAGCTAAAAACTAAGTTCGAAAGTTATTTATTACTAACTACTAAAACTTAAAAAAAAAACTGTTTTATAAAACAACTTAAACCGACTTCAAAGTACACTAAAAACTAATCAAATACTGACCGGATAACAATGGGACCAAACGGGAAGTGTACCCTTTCAAATAAATGACGGAGTTCTGTACCCCGAGTGTAAAGAATTGACGGCAGTATACGCTTACTAATGCGTTTGCGTTTACGACACTTCTCTATAAGAATTGGCAAAGCGCCTCTAGCGGAATACTCATGGTACTAAAACGCATTAGTAAGCGTTTAACGCAACTCTTTACACTTGGGGGGTACTGAGGTAACAAATATATATAAAAAAACATACCTACCTATAACCGAATTGAGAACCTCCTCCTTTTTTGAAGTCGGTTAAAAAGATGTATGAAATCGGTAAAGTCGTTCTCAAGTTATGGCCTGACCAAGGGAAATGGGGATTCATTTTTATATATAGAGATTTAGGTTATTTATAGCATTATAGCTTGTTATTTTATAACCACTTACCCATAACGAGCACCCGTTCAATCACTCCAGGAGCTGCATTCGCCAGCTGCTCCATTGTGTCGCAGCACAAGTTCAGCTTTAGTTTCTTCAGCACCTTCCTGTTCAGCGTCATCCAGTTGTTCAACTTGAGTGAGTGACTGTTCCTCGGAGGGTAGTTGTGCATCTCCACCAGTTTCGGGTAGTGGTAGCTTAGGATCTCTGCTAGGAGTACTGCGGATGTGATATAAGTTTTAGACCTCCTGTGAGATGAACATAATCCAGAAGTTTCATTTCTTTTGATGGGAGAAATCAATTTCTATCCTATTCTATCTACATCATTGCATCCTCAGTATAATACCCTGGGACATTCCTCACACACGGTCATCTGATCCCAAATTAAGCAGAGCTTGTACTATGGAGAACAGATAACTGATATATACATAGTACTTTTTGTTTGCAAATACATACTTAATATACATAATTACACCCAGACTCGGGACATACAGACATGTTTATGCACACAAATGCATGTCCTGCGTGGGAATCGAACCCTCGACCTACGGCGCGCCGACCGCGCCAACTGACCCGTTGTAATCACGTTATAATAATGTATTTTTCATAAATAATAATAACTATATAGTTTTGAACTTTCATAAGTGACGCGGAGTGCTGGTCGCCACATGCTACTTACTGATGAAACAGGATGAAACAAAATAATATCCTCAAATATTGATACCAAGTGACTACAATTACCCTGATTTGAATAACTAGGCGTGAGAAAGGCCTAAATGTCAACACGATAAATCAAAATCAAAAAGTCATGTATTCAGTTTAGGCCCTGGTAAGGCACTTATGAACGTTACATTGGTACATACAGTTGGAATTTACCACCGGTTCGGAATACACGGCAAGACACTCAGCAAGGCTTTATGTTTATTTATTTTTTTGTTGTGGAAGATCTTTTCGTATTACAGCTTTTTCCAATTACTTATACAATATATCATATAATTATTATGCTTATTCATACAATTGTCCCTTAGCCAGGGGGATGCAAGTGCAGAGAGAAGCTACTATAACCATATACTTATTCTTGTCTTCCACATAATGAACCACCTTATAGTAGGCTTTGTCAATTAAACTAGATATATAAACAGAGAAGCTAATGCAATGGCGTTTGTACAACAGCTTGGTGCTTAGAACTCTCAACAGTTCACGAGCTGCCATTCCTAATGGGTACAAAAACATTATGAACAGATAGCTGTTGGAGTACATCTTAGCGTATCAAGCAAGTCATGTACACTCACGCCCGTATTACCGATAGACAGCTCATATACCGATAGGCAGGCTCAGATTTGCTACAGTGCTGCCGCCGACAAAAAGCATTACGTCACCTTGACTTGCGGTTAAAAAATAACATGATTTCTATTGTTTACCTCGCCCGCGCGGATCCTCAAACAGTCCAAGGATGACGGAAACTACTAATTATCACTTAATTGTGATAGTCGTTAAGCTAGTTGGAGGCCTCCTAGGCGGCTTGAAAACTCCAACAGCAGGTTGACCACTAGCCTACCTCCACCGATCCGCAGTGGGCACGCGTGGTGGAGTATCTGCCCATTCCCTTTCATCCTGATTTGTGAAAGGAGGCCTGTGCTTAGCAGAGGAACATTATAGGCTGATGATGATGATATAGGCGGTCACCCATCGAGGTAGGTACCGGCCTCACCGCTGGTAGCTTAACTTTGACGATCGATTAAGAACGGCTAATCATGTTACACCACGAGCGCTTCACGTATTATTACCTATAATAACTTTTTTGAATTTCCAAGTTAGCAAACAACGAACGGCCTGCCTGATGGGAACATGGATGGATTCTGTTCCGAGATACAAGAGGAGTTCCTGGCTTACCAGCGTCAGCAAAATCCCTGCTAATCTTCTTCGTAGGTCTTGATAACTTGAATGTATCAACCCATGCCAGAACTGACTCGATCTCCGACAGAGGTATTGGCGAATCGATGCTAGACATTTTGTTTTATTTTTTTTACACAATTAATTACTTTTATTACAAATAACTTGTTACTTTATTTTAAATACGACGGGTGACAATATAAATTTCGCATGTTTGTTGTGTCTTGTCAGATTAATATTTTCTTTTGGAAAAAAAAAATGTTTTGACTGAGATTTTATAAAAAAGTTTTATCACAATATTGAAGGAGAAATGCATGAATATTAATAAAAAGTAATTTAAAAAAATTAAATCTACTTCCAAATACACTAAAACGTATGAAATAACTCTAACCTGACACTGATTGAAGTCACATGAGTAATGGAAAGGAACCTAGGTAAGTTTGTTTGTAATGACATTTTGAAAAAAAAAAATAGAAGATTTCTAGTTATAAACATCAACGTTCTATTTTTCCTATAAGTATGTAGGTACCTTTAGGTAATATAAGTAAAAGTAAATAAATAAAAACCTGTTTAAAATGTACAAATGCAGTCATTGTTACCCCACCTAAAGTTGTAGCCCAACTTTGAAAGTTCGGTCCCCCATTCCGTATATTTATTTTATGCTCAATGTACATAAACTGAACCACACTGCACTTTAGATCTTTCCATTAGGTACTAACCACGTACTTACCTACTTATGCCATTAATTAAAAATTTAGTAAGTATACCAATATACTTTAGTTACCGATGCGTTTATCTCGTATGCAATTACGGATATGCAATATTTAATGCACTTTCTAAGATTCACTTTCACACAAAATTAAAAATTTCTTGTTTCTAAAGTTGCATTTTAGCGACCTGCAATAATATTTCCGCTAAGTATGCATTTATTGTTACTGACTGTACCAGTAACAGTTCCCGAGAAAGCGTCGTTTACTTACATCGCCATACATATATCATACAAATACACTATATTTTACTGCACTGCATGCACCGACCATTGTAAAATGAGCTTTACTACATCCTTAACTCGTATTAAATTATAGAAACCTACAGGTCTCATTAAAGTGGACTGTAACAACGGTACCTCTCAGCGTAAGTATCCGACGATTTTGTATAGAAATCACGCTTTCCATCGAGCAATTTGATAAAGCCACAATAAAATACAGTTTCATGCCTCGCTTTGTGGCAAGAAGTTGATTTCCAATGTCGCTAGTTACTTGCTATGCTACAAAAACTTGCTTACTTATAATAATAATATATCTATTGAAGATCTAACGCCCGCCATCTACCGGTATGATTTGGCAACTGAATTTGACTTTAATAGGGATGATTCCTGAGTAAAAAATATATAATTCTTATTAGTCTGTTAGTTAGATTGAAAAATATTGGACACGTGTTTTTTGCTTTACCAAATCATTAAAAATTGACAAACATCAAGCGCGTCAAACTTCGAGAGTATGGGGCTCGTGACATCACGCGGAACTTAACACATGATATCTTCGTATTTTTTTGTTTAAATGACAAAAGAAAAAATACGTGTCTAATATTTTTTGATAATGTAAATTTGGGACTACATAAATTTTTCCAGGTCACGCGGTACGCTGGTAATATGTAGAGGATCAGGCAACTTCTTTTTCCCGGGATCGCGGGAAAATTTGTTACGTGAGATGTTTAGCAAGACTGTAGTAAAACCCGATTTTAAATAAATCCGACACTTTCTAACGCCATATAACAAAAAGAACGGGGACTAACTTGGTTTTACTATACTTGGCTTAAACCATCTCATGTAACAAGACAGTACAGTAGTACGTAGTACCCCAACTGATATGGCGCGTCGTGAATCTTCGTTCGCACAGAAAAGAAAGTATGGCCCCGAAGATTAACGAAAGAATGCTTGGAACTTACAATCAACCTTAGATCACTACTATAAGGTTCATAATACACTGCAGCTGTTAGTTCCGTCTCACTCGCAAGTCACGCCCTCCGCACGGCGCACGCTAACATGGCGGCACATACCGACCAAAGCGTTTCCCACGCTTTGAAAATGTATCTTCTGCGCAGGTACATCGGTAGGCCATATTAGTTGGGTACTACTGTACCTATGATTTATGAAATGACATGTGAGGACAGTCTCTCTCTCAGCACTGATGGGCTCCGCTCCGTACCGCAAGGTAACTTTCTCCGTTGACCCAATGTTTACTTGTCACATAAGCTGCGCCGGCGCAGATCTTGTCGTCAGAGATGAGGTTCCGTTTTATGTACTGTCGCGTGAGTAATTGTTGGTATTAAAACTTGGCTAATGTTGCTGATTCTTTTGTTTAAAACTAAACTAATTTTAGTCTCACTATATCTCTTTCCAACAAGGAACATAAGAAAAGGATGTAAGAAATTTAGTCCTGTCAAATTAGTCCAATGCTTGTTTTCAATATAAATTTAGTCGCCATTTATCGCGGTTACGTCTAAATACCCGCAAATGAAGACGGCAAAGAATAATTTGACAGCTTTAAATATGTTCTATCCTTTTTCAATAATGATCGCAAGAAAGAGATGTGATGCAATGTGACTAAAATTGGTTTAGTGCGATTTACAACAGAATCGGCACGAATAAAAACAAACTTAGAGTATTTCTGGTATTGACATGAAACTTGAAACTGTGATATCAAAGGTACAAAGATTAGGCACAAGATTAGGTATATATGAAATATCATCATCTATATTATACTACTAGCTCTCCCACGCGGATTCAACCGCTATAAAAAATAGCATATGTCCTTCGCGATACCATATGCTATTTGCATGCCAAATTTCATCGCGATCACTCCATTCGTTTTTGAGTGATGCTTGAACAAACAAACAGACACAAATTTTACATTGCCACGAACAAAGCCATACAATTACCAATTTTACTTACAATTTTCACGTCGACTGTAGCAGTAGGTATATTTGCAATGCATAATGGAACACAATACTCATGAATACCTAAGTAAAAGTATTTGTTTTGATGTTTTCTTATCTACTTATCCGTTGTACCTAAGTAGGTACCCAGTCATCATCATCATCATCAGCCTATAATGTCCCACTGCTGAGCACAGGCCTCCTTTCACAAATGAAGGTGAAAGGGAATGGGCAATACTCCACCACGCGTGCCCACTGCGGATCGGTGGAAGTAGGCTAGTGGTCAACCTACTGTTGGAATTTTTCAAGCCGCCTAGGGGGCATCCAACTAGCTTAACGACTATCACAATTAAGTGATAACCGGGACCAACGGCTTTACGTGCCTTCCGAAGCACGGAAAACCACCCAGTATCGGTACTTAATCGTTCAAGTTATAGTCCGTAGGTATTAAAAAACAAAAGTAAAATTAAAACTAAAACTAGAAAATTAATTCAACTTTAACTATTTTAACACAGTGTGTGTCTGAAGCTGCACTTGAGAGCCAGGTGACAGAATCCTACACACTTGATCGCGGATAGACTACCATCATCGTTCAGTGTATCGACCATACAATTAATAAAAACGTTCAACATTCTCATTCCATTAACATTGTAAAACAAAATTAATTTTAGAATGATATGATAAACAATAACCTTACACGACTTAAATATATTTAAATAGCACAAATGAAAAACAATCTTACTTACGCACAAAAAAAAATATGATATCGTGATACGTAGGCACACAACGCGCCCACAACATTACGAAAGCTGACAAAGTTGATAGTTGACTTGAAACACTGAGACAGTGTCTCCTCAGCGATTGAACTGAACAGGTGTACTGTCAGCCAATCCACCTGCACAGAGACTTGCATCCGAATAAAAAAGTTATTGTGCTCAGTGAGAAATCTATGGAAAAAGCTTATTAAAAAAATAATTGCAGGTAAGACTTTATGATTACTTTCTTTTTTTTTTGTGTAAACTGAAAGAAAGCTGTAGGGACGTGACTTTCTCTTTCGGTTTTTTTGTACCGGCGTTTATTTAAAAGGTAACCTTTTAGCTTAACTGTGGTAAATGTCTCGTACGTACATATTCCAATCCAATCCTAATCTATAGCTGAAAAAGAAAACTAAAATCTAATGCTAAAAGGGTTTGCTTGCACTAATAAATATTAATTAATGATAAAATATTAAGAAATTACGGTTTCTAATATTAAAAGCCACTTGCAGTAGTTACGTTTTAAAAAATATAATTTATTTACTTGTTCATAAATGAAATTAATAAAATACTTAAAAAGTAAGCGTACTTAGTAACCTACCACACAATTTTAAGATTGTCTACGGAATGTTTACGGAGCACGTACCTGTGTTCCTAGGTACCTAGTTACTATTAAATAATTGTTTATTACGTATATACGGCGATTAAAATAAGGTCTATCAGCAACAGAATAAATCTCGAAAACATTCGAAAAAATCTACTTCGCTTGGCAAAACACCGGGAATTATCGGGAGCAATTAATTTGCGGGAGTATCCGTCGCGCTTTTACTCGGTATGTCGAACAAATCCGTTGGTTCTCGCGAGGGTCGCGCGTCCTATAATAACAATTGATGTCAACCGCAAACGTGATACCTAGTTGCGTTTTTTTGCTTTAAACTTGGGCTGTGACTCGGGGCACAGATTATACTATTATAATCCTCTGTGCTCAAGGTACAGGTGTCTGTCAGTCAAGCCAAGCGGAGGTCCCGGGTTCGAATCCTACAATGAGCTTGAGCTTTCGGTGAAGGAAAACATCGTGAGGAAACCATAGCAAGGTGTTACTTTATAGTCCACACCTAGCTGGCTACCACCCCCAATGCACCACCCGGTGTGGTCCTTTAGCTGCACTTGAGAGCTTCCATTTTTTTTGTTAATTTGTTCGTGACCATGGATAAAATTCAAAAATTCAAAATTCAAAATTCAAAAATTCAAAATTCAAAATCATTTATTCAAATAGACCTTCGCAGGCACTTATGAAAAGTCTGACTCTAATACTCTAATACCGGTTCGGAAGGTTGCATTTGCTGAGAAGAGCCGGCAATAAACTCAGCAATTACTCTTTTCAAAACAAGCTTAGATTCATTACATAATATTTACATTCTAATCGCACTGACAACAATTGCGTGCCCCGGCGCGGCCGCAAAACTACAAAGTAGACTGAATCTATATTTAATAAGTAAATAAATAAATGGCAAACTTAAGCAGACCAACCCCCACAAGCAGCACCTGTTCACAAGTATGACGCGCGTGGCAGCCATCGCCCTCCTCGCCATATTGGAGGGAAGTGAGCGACCCGTCACACGACGCCGCCGCAAGCAAAGGCCTTAAAGTGAGCATGACTTACTTAAGTCTGGCTTAGAAATAAAAAATAAACTAAAGGGAAACTACTAAACACGCAATTTGTTATCACTGTGACTATTGACAAGTTTATACTAAATATCATTTAGGTATATGTATAGAAAATATAACAATTAAGGAGACAGACATAATCTATTGAAGAATTTAGAAATAAATGAAAAACATTAAATTGAATTAATTACTATAAGTAATAATCTGTAAATTAAACAAAAAATAAAAAAAAGATAACTTAAAAAGATAACTAAAAAAAAATTAGATACAAAGTCCTTCAGTCGCATACATGTTATTTTTTATAACATCACTTTAATAGTCCGCACACTGTGGTCCGCACATTAACTTTCACATAGTCCGCATGATCAGTCACCGTCCAGTCATGTTTTAGTAAAATGGTGGTCCGTGTACTAAAACTTTTCATGGACTTTTTGAGACAACTTGTAAAGTCACGATACACATAATTCATTTCATTTTACTTCACTGGTGCACATGGATTGATCTTTATTGAATAAAATGCAACCGATAATATATAATAAAACTCAAAATATACGAATTTATGAAAATAAAAATGAAAACGCCGTCACTCTGCAAGTTCCCGCCAAAAAATCTTTTACGTCCGATCAAATTATCTCTGGAGACTTCGACTTGCAGTGTTGTCAGCTTTGGCACTTTCTAGTATGGCGTACGCACGGTTGCAAAACCAATAGTATAAGGTGTAACAAAATTTTCTCGAAGAATTTTATGAGGATGTTCAGTACCTTAAGAGGACTCAATTCGTCATACTTTTCATACAAAAGTTCTGTACTTATTATGGCGTTGTTAAACATTTTACGTTAGATGTTTTGAACAAATTAGTATCTTGTGCACTATATCTAGCCGTGTATCTAGGCGTAATTTAAAAAAAAATGTGAAACAAATTCAGTCAAAGCCTCCGAAAAACAGCATTTTTGCCTGAACTTTGGCCATATCTAATGTACCTATAAATTGAAAAAGTAAAGAAAACATTTAGATACCAGGCTTGCAAATGTATTGGAGATTCTAAATAACTAACTTTTTTTTCACAAACTTGTAAGATTTTTTCACAAGAAGTATACTCCTGGAACAAGTTTTATGAATGGGAAATCATGAATGATGACCTAGCGAAGCGGCCGCGAGTGATCAGCGGAATTTACCGACTGATAACCGACGGCTCTGATGCTGTCTCTCTTTTTTCGCAGTCAAACATTACGTTGGATGAAACAACAAGCTTTTGGACTATGCTTGCGTTGAAGTTGCGCCGGCCACAGAGGGCCGCCTTAAAGTAAAAAAAAATACAATTTTAATGTTAGCCCAGCTAAAATTTGCGTAGCGCAATTGCTTAAATTTTTTTAGAAGCGCTAGTAGTGTAATATCATAATTAGCCGTTCTTAATCGATCGGCAAAGTTAATATACCACTGTCGCGGTCAGTACCTGGATGGGTGACCGCCTAGTGGTATTTCAAATCGAGCGTTTCCGTGCTTAGGATGGCACGTAAAGCCGTTGGTCCCGGTTATCACTTAGGCCTACTAGGCGGCTTGAAAACGGTGGTGGAGTATGTGCCCATTCCCTTTCACCCTTATTTGTGTGCAGGAGGCCTATGCTCAGCAGTGTGACATTATAGGCTGATGATGATTCTTATTTGTTTTTTTTGGATACCGTTATTTTTGTAACACTTTGTATAAACAAGCCTTTGGTAGATTGAATCGGGCATAGCTTTTTAGGGCCAGCTTATAGTGGTTATGTACCTATACCTAATAACTATTCTTGTAATATAATATTCATCATCATCAGCCTATAATGTCCTATGCAGAGCACAGGCTTCCATTCACAAATAAGGACGAAAGGAATGGGCAAATACTCCACCATGCATGCCCACTGCGGAGTGGAGGCTAATGGTAAACCTGCTGTTGGCAAGACTTTATTTTTTAAAATTCAATTCGGATATGAAACATAAGTACCTACATATGTGGCTTAAATTAACCACACTGGATTGGTATATACGACATTTTATCCCGGGAGTAAACTAGATACCTCAGCGAAACCTTTACCTACCTAATAATACTTGAGCTAGCTACAATAGTTAGGAAAGTGTGAAGTTATTGAGGTCAAGCCATCTCGGTATTAGGTGCCATTACATAATGTTGTTTTCAGTGTCATCGTCGACGCGTGACTTGATTTAAAGAATCGGCCAGATCCATACCACAGTCGATATATCGATTCATATAAAAAAAAAGATATTTTGATGTATTCCAATTATGAGATTACATTAACAACATGTTTTTTTTTTTTTTCACTTGTAAAGGGATGCGTCCTCTTTGCGCCACATAGGTACATGAAATATTTTATAAACATCGCATTATAACCATTGAGCTATTATTACTACGAATAGAGAAGACGCCACACATCGAATTTATGTTCCGTTCAAGTGAGGCCATCCGGCCACAATTGTTTGTTGTAGAATGATGAACGAAACGCGTAAGCAACGTGAAAATCACGGTGTTTGCGAGAAAAATACTCCTAAAAGCGTTCTGTTAGCGCTACGTGTTCCTACTGTCTGCTTAGGCCCGGTTTCAATAAACAAAAACTAATTGTTTTGCTTACCAATGGTAGGTTTTTTATTGCCATACTGGGCATATAGATCACTTCGTAAGCTAATTTTACCTGTGATAGCTACTTCCATATGGGAGGGTCTGCTATGCAAAGCTTTGAGGTCTTTGCTTCATTATTAGTAAAGATATAAGAGTCTTAATTTTAATAAATCTTAACCGATACCGGTCGGTAAATTATTGAAACCGGGCCTTAGACGACTAATTATTGCTTCAGCTCTAAAGAGAACTTTACTTGACTCTATAGTAATAATAGCTCAATGATTATAAGAATATTCAGAAGACAGCGTTTTGAGAGAGCGAATTACCTCTCAGTTCTCAGCCAATTCACAATAAGTACTTATTTAAATTTTATACATAATATAATTATGTGTTTGTATAAATAAGGCTAATTCAGCTTGCACATTTTTGTATATATTTTTATTACCGTAAAATAACGGTTTTATAAGTGGTACTTATTCGTACTTAAAATGTTTTAACAGTAAATAAGAAAGTCTCTGTTACCTTTAATATAAGGGAAAGTACAATATCTTGTAACCAACAGACCGGCACTTGCCTTTCCAAGATACTGAGCAAATTACAATAAAATAATTATTTTTTAATTAATTTAATTAAATACCATTATATCTACGGTAAGTATCTTTTTGAAATCATCAACGAAGTATTAAGTTACTGCAATTACGAATAGTCGAAATCTATAATAATAAGTATACTTACTCATTTAGCTAATTTATTAGTGTTCAAATAAAACTCATTTAGCTAATTTATTAGTGTTCAAATAAAACTGATTTTGTATCAGATACAAATGTTTCTTGTTAATTTAAAATGACCTTGACTATTTAGAACTTGCAAACTTTGTTTGTTACGCATTCACGCCTCAACTACTCAACGGATCATCATGAAATTTTGCATGCAGATAGCCTATGGTATGGAGAAGGACATAGGTTTTTTAATCCGGGGAACGCGGGTGAAACCGCGCGGGACAGCTAGTAGAATATAAATTTGATATCTATATTCAGGTATTGGTTATTCCTTTGATCACTTCGTCTTCTGCTGTATTTCCCATAATTTGTTTAGTGACTATATTATTACCACAGTTATTATCAAATTACAATTAGGTATATTGTAATTTGAATAACTACCGGTATTAAAAATTATCGTACACATCCGGGATTTTGCTTGGTATTACGGGATCCCGGTATTAAAAGCAATATATAGGATGACTGGTAATTAGTAAACGATACTTAGACACATGATTGTACTCATGATAACAAACAAACCCAAAGAAACAAATAGGGCTGATGGTGTATTCTTGTTAGGTACTAAATATTATGGGCTCATGTGCTAAGTAAATTAAAAAAAAATTTTTTGCAAACAATTTTTTTTTAAATTCTTTTCCTTTTACTACTCTTATCTATAGGATTTGGCACAGCGCTGATAGCGGAATACTCATGGTACTAATTTCGTAAACGCATTATTAAGCATTTAGTGTACAAAGCCAGAAAAATATGGCAATGTCAGATGAAACAAACTTATGTCTAATCTTCGCGTGGCATGAGACGGAGATAGCGTATTTCGCGGAACAAAAATGAACTAAGCGCTTCTTATCTAAATAACTCGTAAAGTATAGAATATTTTAAAAAATCGTTAGTAGCAGCCCTGGGTGATATGTTCATGATATTATTTATCAAATTTTTGTCTTAATTAGATACACTATGAACGAATAAAAACGAAAATACATTATTATTAGAGGTAGCTTTGTGATTTTTTTCTATCGAGGAATTTTCATTCCATTATGTTTTTGCTAAGATAGAACCCCGGCGTATATAATGAAAATACCCATATAAAAATATTTTTTCATTTAAATACTAATAAAGCAAAATAACATATCTTAGAATTGAAAACCCAAGTAATTCTTTACACTCGGGCAAGTGAATACCAGAAGCGGAAAACAATGCGACAACTTTATGCAAAACAGATTAACATGCAAAAAATATTTCGCGTGAAAGTGAACTTTCGGAAATGCACAGTTGCATATGAGATAGCGCATCATTAACTCGATAACTACCTACATTAAATGGAATTGGCAATATTTAATTGCTACATGGAGAGATCGAAACTTCACAAATTAAACGGACTAGATGAACATTGCAGCATAGCTAATCCCAGGGATCTAAAAATATAACAAGTAGTACATATACAGGTCGTTGTTTTGGTCAGCGACGAGCGACTCAGGGTCGATAATACAAATGATACTGGTGCTAAAAAAAATATAAAAAAAATACTTTATTTTTTTTAAATAATAAAAATAAAAAAAATAAAAATTTGAAAATCATGTAATAAGCTAAAGTGTAGACATAATACTCAACGGGAGTACGAGGGAGTAAAGGGGTGGGGCGATGGCGGCTTGCGCCTAGCTCTAGTCTGTGCACGTGCCGAGTAACCATACTTTGCGGTAATTTTATTTCAAATTGAATAAGGTATTTCTCAACATATTTACAGTATTTAATGGAAGTAAGTCCATTTTTGGGGAATATATATTTTGTACTACCGCTCCTGGGTCGCTTGTCGCCGACCAAAACAACACCCTGTATAGTAGGTAACTTATCTTAAGACCAGTCTATAAACTACTCTTTGTCAATTAAGTATTTTGAACGCCATAGAAATTAATGTGGTACAGCAGTACCCAACTAATATGGCTTACCGATGTACCTGCGCAGAAGATACATTTTCAAAGCGCGGGAAACGCTATTGGTCGGCAGCTGCCGCCATGTTAGCGCGCGCCGTGCGGAGAGGCGTGACTTGCGAGTGAGACGGAACTAACTGCTGCAGTGTATTATGAACCTTATAGTAGTGATCTACGGTTGATTGTAAATTTAAGCATTCTTTCGTTAATATTCGGGGCCATACTTTCTTTTCTGTGCGAACGAAGATTCACGACGCGCCATATCAGTTGGATACTATTTCATGCAATTTCTTTTTTTTGTATGGGTATAAGGCGTATTTTTCTTTGACATTCTTAAACGTTAAAATAAATTCTTCTAATGGTTTAGCTATATCGATAACCTAAGCTATTTCGGTCATTGTGTCAATTAGGCAGCCAGGTAATTAAACCAGGACTCTAATACCATTACAATAGATAAAGAAACAAAGATCTTAAGTCATTTATAACTTAAGCCTGCATTTTCCTTTATATATTTAATAATTCATTCAAACAAGCAGTGAGACTTCGACCTTCTCAGGATAAAGACGTGTTTTGTAGTTTGGTCACGCATAGTGTCTAACGTGTGTATAAAAAAACAATTGCAGTGCAGTTGGGATTATAAATGTGAGTAATTTTGACTAATGTTTACTAAATTGGTGGAAAAACCTGGCATAAATAGTCAAGGAGCTTAAGTTTTTTGTATTATAAATGTGAATTTCTGCGTTGTGTCGGTATGGCTGAGATGATTTATATAAAAGCATACAATTTATGTATGCTCTTGTGAGCATTAGGAGCATTTAGAAATGCGGGTAGTCTTCGTTGGAAGACAGACCCTGATAACCCAGACCAAATCTTCCCGGGTCTACGCACAAGAACTCGAACTCAGTTTAATCGCAATGATATTGGATGATTATTCATGTTATTAATATTATTTTGGGACTTTCCATTTGAATTTCACGGCCCGATGACCGTTCTTTTTGGAAGGCGTGCATTGGGAATTGGGGATACAGATTCAATATGTAGAGGCCATATCATTGTAGAGGCCCCTTTAAAATGCGTCAATGTGTTGTGATATGTAGGTATACTACAGATATATATTCATTATTAAGAATTTAATGTTCCACAAAGCGCCTAGCATCCAACACGTTGTTCAATCGCTTATTTGATATTTTAAGGGTTTTTCTTACTCCTACTTCTTTTGTAAAACTGTCGAAACGGCCAAGCCACATATTTTGACTCAGGTGTAGAGTTTGTGAAGTTAGGGCTTGTAGAGTTAGGGCGTGTAGCGTTATAAGCGTTGGCTCTACGTGAGATCTGATAACTTTTTGACAAAGAGAAGAATCGGGATTCTTGCCCTCTCATGATTGAGAATAGTGCGAACGTTTAAACAGAAACAGGCTAATTTCCAAAAAGTCTGCTTTTATTCACCTTTGAAGTATGTATCATAAGTAAGTTACTATATGGCCATGCTAAGAAGTCATATTTGATAAGAGGGTGTCTCTCCTTGCCGCACTATGTTTGTCAGCTTTTGACACGGATGTATATTATATGGGCTGTTAAAAGAGACCTATTAGGAAGGCCCTAGTTTAGAAGTACCTACTTTAAAATAAATACCATTTGTTTTTAGCGTGCACCATCGAGGAAATATCCATTTAGAGTAGTAATAATCAAGCAATTCAATTCCATCAAAATCAGTGATTTTTCACTGATTTTGAACTGTAAGGACCAATAACTGCATCGCGTGTTGACTTGGCCATTCAGAGTGCATGTGCCCTTGACTTAGCCAATCAGAGCGCATCAGTGGTGGGAAATTGGCGGAATTGATTTCATGCTAAATTAACGTCATTCTTTGGGTAAATTGTTCGCTGGCGGTACCTACCCACATCTTTTGCCGTTTTGTTGTCTGGTTTTGTACAAATCGAAAAGTTGCCTTATTACTAACTACTAAGTGCGGAAGTGGGTTGTCCCTATTTCACGCAGTAACGGATCAAACAGATTTTTGTATATTCTCTTTTTATCCCAGGACCGCGAGTGAAACCGCAGGCGGATGCTAGTCAAGTTTAGTTCTAGCCATGATAAGGGCCTGTAGGTCAAAATCTATGTCAGCGATTACTACAGCTAATTTAGTAGGTACGCGCGAGTATAATTAATTCCGATGACCTAAATGTACGTGGCCTGCCCGAGGTGAAATCATTGTTTTGAAACGATGCATTATCAACAATAGCGGCGAAGGTCTTATTATTTGGCGAACACGTCGGGTCGGGGGTCAGCGACTTGAATCAAGATGCTGATTATGATTTTTATTGCAGAATGGATATGCACATTATATGGAAATTGATTAATAAAATAAGTATTCCACGAATAGGCTAGGTATACACGGCTACAGATCAAGCTATACATTTCCAATATAAGCTGACCTCTCATAGTACGGAAATCCTATACAATGCAAGATCAGCTTATACTTACTGGAAATGTATAGCTTGATGTGTAGCCGTGTGTACTTATTTTTTATTATCTCACGTTTAATAATTCTTAATACAGTAATGTCTAGCGTAAATAATCCTTTCACGTTAATCTTTCAGAAAATCAGCAGTCATCCGGAGTGACATTATTTTTTAATGTTTAACTTTTTATTTAAATTGATGTAAGAAATAAAATCATTGGTAGAATAACTATTTAAATTAAAATTCTCAAAAAAAGGAGCATTCTATGAAATATTATACAAGGTGCTTCGAAACAAGATGTACAGAATTACCCAACTGATAAGGCGCGTCGTGAATCTTCGTTCGCACAGAAAAGAAAGTATGGCCCCGAAGATTAACGAAAGACTGCTTAAAACTTACAATCAACCTTAGATCACTACTATAAGGTTCATAATACACTGCAGCTGTAAGTTCCGTCTCACTCGCAAGTCACGCCCCTCCGCATGTCGCGCGCTAACATGGCGGCAGCTGCCGATTTTCCGCGGTTTGTGAATGTAAAAAAAGTATATTCTGCGCAGGTACATCGGTAAGCCATATCAGTTGGGTACTACTGTACCTACGTATTCGACGGATGATCTTGAAAAATATCAATCACGTGACCTAACTTGTCAAGTGTTGTGTAATTCAGTCCTTTGGTTTCACTACTTTAAAACAATTGTTGATCCATCAATCAATGTCGTATTCAAATCAGGTAATCGAATTTGAAACTATTGTTTGAAGTTTTTGATATTAGCGATTTAAGAACATTAATACATAATTATTATAGGTTCAACAAATTAAGAACAGAACTAGTGTTCATAATTGGCTACAGGGCCGTAACGATGACCCATGTTCGGGGTGTGACGAATTTCTGGGTCCCATTTTGGGGGGACGAAATCTGTTATTATTTACCTAAATCCAAAGTTACTTTCGTATACCTGAACCTGCATTGGATTGGTAAAACAATTATGTTTTATCCATCCAATGGGAACATCATAGGTGTTCATCATACCTATGATGTTATTGGTACCTACTCACCTAATTTAAGGGTAGTATGTAGGCTAGATCGCGCGCGAAAACCAGCATTCATTTGTTACTTTGCAGTTGTGTTACAGGCACGCACACATGCATCAGATCCAAACATGACGTTGCGTCAAGTTAGGTACGTACCGCATAACGTGGTACCAGCCGATAAAATTCCAATATTATTGAGTAATATAATATTTAATTTTCTATTTAAATACCTTTTCTAGTGGCTTATTTAAATAGGCACGACCAAAGTTTACATAATTATTAAACAGCATGGATTCACTACTTATAAGCAAAGGAAATTCAGTGCGATGCTTTATATTAGTACTTTGTGGGTACTTATGTTAACTTTTTTTGAAGAGGTAGGTACTAATCCATAGTAACTCTGTTTGTTTAAGAATTAATAAGTAGTAATAATAATAAATGGTAATAAGTTTAGTAATAAATAATAAGTTTAAATAATAAATAAATAAAATAAACATCCTGGGATATTCCTCACATACGATCATCTGATCCCAAACTAAGCTGAGCTTGTACTATGGACATCTTTTTGTTTGTAAATATATAAATAACATAATGTACATAATTACACCCAGATTCAGGACATACAGACATGTTCATGCACACAAATGCATGTCCTGGGTGGGAATCAAACCCACGACCTGCAGCGCTATAAGTGGAATCATAATCAACTGCACCAACTGGCCCATTTGTTTTTGTTTGCTTACGCTTTCACGCCTAAGCCACTGAAGCCATCGTATTGAGATTTGGCTATTTCAATTATTGCTTCTGGTCAAAAATACTATTTAGTACATATTATTCTAATTTTTAAATGTTTAAAATTTTCAAATGATAAAATTTTCGAATTCGAATTTTCAATATTTTTAATTCTCATAATTGAAGAATGTCCCATCAGACATTCATTCATTTCAATCAGTACTGAGACGCAACTTGTGTGGACATGTTTTTAAAGTGAAATAATATATCCTAGTAATACAGTTCGTTTACCAGTGCATCAATAATATAAAGAATTATCATACTAGAACCCAGCTGGGTTCTTTATTTTTACGCAATAAACTTTATGGAAGACAGTCTTCAGTTTCATCTTCTTCAACTGCTTTATCAACTATTTTGAATGCTCCGGTCGTAGGCTGATAGTAGAGCTGATAGCCAAGCCTACATCGCGTCGTGACAACTTATGGTATAGAGAAGGGTATAGGCTACTTTTATCAAGGGAACGCAGGTGAAACCACGGAGGACAGCTAGTATTATATAAAGAGGCATGTACGAGGCTTTGAAATTACTAATTCGATTCTGAACATTATTTCACTAATAAGATAAAATAAATATGCTTTATTTGTACACCATATAATAGAAAACGAAACATTATACAAGAAGAAGTGATACAAAACAAGCGGTCTTATCGCTTAAGCGATTTCTTCCAGACAACCTTTGGGTAACAGGATATATGAGAATATGATAGGTGTAACAGATAAGAATGCACTTTCATAACGTGAAAATAACAACTCTAGTAAAATAGAAAGGAAGGCAGGAAATGAGGAAGTTTATAGCGTGTGATAGTGTGAAATAACAAGAGATTTAAAAGAGTCTAACGCCGGGGCCCGTCTTATAGTCTGAGGGAGAGAGTTCCAGAGACGTACAGCTTGGATAGTAAAAGATTGGGAATAAGAGTAAGAAGTGAGAAGTGTGACTGGGAGTTTGGAGGTACAGTTCCAAGGAACTATGAAGAAGATGATGATAAGAGGTGTAGTACTCGAAGCGTTCCATGAGATAGCGAGGGGTTTTAGGATTAAATAAATCAGTGTATAAGAGTGATAATATGTGTGTATTCGGGCGAAGGTGGATAGGAAGCCACTCGAGTTGTAATAGGAAGCTACATTATCCTCAAATGCTATAACAATATTTTAATTCACATTTGTTAGCCTACTTTTCATAACGGAACCGCAGGAAACCACGGGAGATAGCTAGTAGCCAATATAGCTTTCATTTACCTAATTAAGCCAGTGCGAGGCCTGTAGCAAATGTAATCAAGGACCTTTGGTTCAGGTTGTCTACTTTAATGGTTTATCTGCGGATTTAGCTCTCAGATTAGAAGATATGGTCGCGCAGATATATTTCACGAATTTATTACTCTTTTAAAAGATTTGGAAGCCTTTCTATATTACATTTATATTTGTCACGCAGCGTTATTTAAGTATGTCAAGAAATCGTTTTCAATGATTATTATAATATTGGCCATGCAGCGAAATATACCGATAAATATACGATTTCAGCATAACAGTAACATCCCTAATTATTTTCCCATAATTATTAGTATATGCGAAAGCAGGCCATTCAACGTAGGCCGTAGCATTTATCCTGCTATGGCCAATTCAGTACTGCATATTTCATAATTAGCTAACGAGCATTTGTTAAATTCGGTATAGCGGCGATTGATAGGGAACCCATTATAAGAATACTAAAATTGAAAAGATTTGCAAAGGGGCTTATCAAGTTATGCTCAATAAAATAAAACCTACAAAGAATATATCTAGTAACAATGATAGCTTTATAGTAAAAGAATATATATATAACAGTGAATTGTTTACAAATGGCCGTATCCATCGATATCTATCGATAGCTAGTATATATATATACAGCGTTCCAAACATTCACTCTGTTCGAATGAACTGAACTGCGTTCCGTTCACCTTTAGGCGCCGATCCCATGGAAGAGTTCTAGAGTTCTGAGTTCCGAGTTCTGAGTTCCGCGTTCACTGTAATCTATGCGGCGCCTTTCATCATTGCACACAGAGAACTCGTCGGTCAAGAGAACTCGAGTTCTGTCGGAGTACCATTATCTAAAGCTGGCAATTGAGGTGACACGTCTGAGCTATCACTGTCTTATTTATTAAGTGACACAAGGTAGAAAGGCAATGGGCATTCTGGCCCATGAGCGGCCACTAATGAAACTTAAGTATGGCCAATGAGACGAGATAAAGAATGTAAACAAACTTTTGCTTGCTGTATGTATATAATTACACCTTTTGGTACGGGATACTAATTACATTTAATGCAACTACCTTGCAATTTCATAATATCTCCAATTATTTCTTAAATCTTCAATAATCTATAATTTTTTTTTTCTAAATACACCACAGTATTAAGCTTTCATATTTTTGTTAATATATTATTGCCTAATAGAAAACAGAAATTATTGCTGGCCGCCAAAGGGAAAAGCTCCATGCAAATTTGCCCATTTACCTTTAGAACTCTAGACTGCTCGCTCGCTGTGTGTAAAGTAGTGAACGCGGAACTCTAGAACTCTTTTCTGTGAGATGGGCGCGTACGGAGCAGCGTTAATAATACAAGAAATCGAATCAAACCTGAGTGTAAACCTGGACGTAAATAACAATTTAGTAGGCAAGTAAGTAAACTTATTTGTTGTTCAAGTGAATAAATAGGTAATAATATCGTAATATCACAATAGAAAAAAAAAATTTCTTCATTTAAATGCCACGACTGCGGTGTAATTCTATAGGAACGACACGTTGAATAAACGCGTAGGCGCTATGAAATTCATGGGCGCTTAAGATATTTTAGTCGCGAGAAAACTATAATCTGTAAGCATCAATCTATCGTTTTTATAATTTGGTTAGACACAGCTTGATTTAGCACTGCAACAGTCAGTCCACTGCACACTCGCTTCGCACAGGCCCCCACCTTACCCCCGCTGTCGCCAAGCTCTACGGTTTCTTTGTTCGGAACGCGAAATCTAATAAAATACTTATATTATTTCGATGGCCGTATCCTAACCTTCTTTTCAGCATCGACGATACATTATTAAGGTTTACCTTCAAGTAAAAATTCGCGCGATACAAAAACTTATTCATGATTTTATGAATAAGACTAGTCTATCTATAAGCAAGAAACAAAATAAGCAATCAATAGCTGAGAGGGAGAACAAGGAAAATATTTTGGCATACGGGACTTTTTCAAAAAGACTATGGGCGTATCAACATGTCATGAAATGAATACTGATGACCATAAAAAAAATGTTCATGGTGTATTTCAGATTTCATAACTCTAATAATGTAAAAAATAAAAATGCACTTATCATGTTCTTTTTGACAAGCGCATGTATACAGATATGTGGATGACGTCATTTCCGGTGTCAATAAAAAGCGACGTGGTGTCACCTTGGGACACTGGGGGGAACTGACTGCTTTCGCGATTGCGTCTTGTATATAAAGCTTCACTTGACATTTCATAGAAAAATGTATGGACAAATGGCGTCGCAAAATTGATGCTTATAAATAAATAAATTACATTATTTTTAAACAAAAAAATGAAAATGTGGCCCCACGGATCTGTTGTACGTATATTTGTGATTCGATGTTATACATAATTTTTACAAAATGGATTCTAAATTTGATGGTATCACTAAAGAAGCAAACCTCGATTTTTATGATTTTGGTAATATTTGTAATGTTTTTGCTAGTTATTGCAGCAAATTAAAAAAAAAGGGCCAACACGGATCTGTTAATTAGTATCTCGGTTTTATGTTTATGTTCATATATTACTATTTCTTTCATGTTTTCATTCATAAACCACTAAAATAGCGAACCCTGTTTATGACGTTTAGCTTACATACCGCCCTTAACAGGCAATGGTGCCGATTCTGTTGTAAATCGCACTGAACTAATTTTAGGCACATCTCATCTCTTTCTTACGAACATTATTGAAAAAGAATAGAACATATTTTAAGTTGTCAAATTAATCTTTGCCGTCTTATTTTGCGTGTATTTAGGCGTAACCGCGATAGACGGCGACTAAAACAAGCATTGGACTAATTTGACTGGACTAAATTTCTTACATCCTTCTTCTTTGTTAGAAAGAGACATAGTGACATTAAAATTAGTTTAGTTGTGAACAACAGAATCAGGGCCAATATCTAAATATTAGGTCTTTACCTATGAAATTGCCGTTTTGTATGAAAAAATTTAAACGATTTTTTTTCATGTATTTTTTATTTGTATTAATCGAAGTAATCACCCATGCAATCAATGCATCTTTGCCAACGCAGTGGCAGTTTATTGATGCCCTTCTTAAAGAAATCAGCTGGACGGGAGGCAACAAATTCTTCAAAGGCATTTTGTACTGCCTCTCGGGTATTGAATTTTTTTCCCGCCAAGAAGTTATCCAAATTCTGGAAAAAGTAGTAGTCTTGTGGCGCAAGGTCTGGTGAGTAGGGCGGATGACGGAGAACTTCCAACGCCAGTTCTTGCAACTTGGAGACCGTCTGCTGTGCAGTATGAGGTCGCGCATTATCGTGCAGGAGCAGCGGAGACGAGCGATTGACCAATGCTGGTTGGAGATGTGCCAGCTTCTCCATCATTGTGTTCAGTTCTTCACAGTAAACATCTGCAGTAAAGCTCTCCCCGTTTGGTAAGAAACTGTGATGAATCACACCGGCGCTAGACCACCAAACAGTGACCATTACTTTTCTAGGGTTAAGTTTTCGTTTAAGGCATTGTTTAGGTGCTGAACCAACAAGGATCCAACCAACTTGCTGAGCGCTTGCGGTTATCAAACAGAATCCATTTTTCATCGCAGGTAACAATGCGGTTCAAAATTCCTTCATTTGTGTGTCTGTTGAGCAGTGCAAGGCACGTTTCGACGCGTACTTCGCGCTGGCGATCATTGAGTTCGTGGGGCACCCATTTGTCAAGCTTTTTTACCTTGCCAATTTGACGCAAATGGACCAATATTGTTTTGACGCTAACGTCGAAAGCTGCTGCTAATTTAGCCGTCGATTGTGTATCATCAGCTTCCACAATCGCCTTTAATTCGTCATTGTCGACCAAAGTCTTCGGACGACCGCGAGATTCATTTTTCAGGTAGAAATTCCCAGAACGGAAGCGAGCAAACCAATAACAGGTGGTGCGTTGGTTTGTAGTGTTAGCTCCGTAAATGTCGTGATGTTGCGTGCCGCTTGTGCCGCGTTGCAGCCACGACGGTACTCATATTCCATAATTACTCGAATTTTTAACGTATCCATGATGACGAAAAAGATTGAAATGCGATGAAAATGTAATACTAATCAATAAACAAATGACTACTTTTGGAAAAAGAATTCCATGTTTTTAAAATAAAATTAATTTGAAATTAGAATTCTTAGCCAAACAAAAATTATTTTGATTTGAAATGGCCAGTACTGCAGAACGGCAATTTCATAGGTAAAGACCTATTATTATTCGAAAATATCGGGAGTTGATTGAACGCCCATATCGCCCCCTCCTGCCTACGGACCTGATTCGCTAATCCAATTTCGATAGCATCACGGGAAGGTTCAGTTTTCTCTCACGGCCACACTGCATAGAGAAACATCTGAAATTCAATCCATATATGCCCCACAATGCTAACTTTTGATCTCTCTATTGTCCTCAGATATGATTGTCGCCGAAGCGTGGAAAGCCAACTATCTCTACTGGGTGTTCCCAGCGCTCATAATCCTCAGCATCCTCGCCGTCGTCGGCTTGATCGGTCTGCTGATCATCATCCGCGTCTACTTGAACTACACCTGCGGGAGGTTCCGGAAACCCATCAGGATGGATGGGAAGACTGTGATAGTCACTGGATGCACCAGCGGTATTGGGAAGGAGACTGCCGAAGAATTGGCTAAAAGAGGAGCCAGGGTTATCATGGCTTGCAGGAATTTGGAGAAGGCTGAGAAAGTTAAGGGTGAGGGTTTTATTGATATAGCTTTCCGGGGATTTTGGAGGTAGGTACTTGCATAAAAAAGTTACTAGCAAAAAGACGTACTTTATTAGCTAAAAAAAAGTCTGATGAGTGAGTTGTAAGTAAAATACAAATTATAACCAAAATATTTAGAAGATAGGTCTTGAATTAGACTATACATATCAGACTATACATACCTTCTCATCATCGTTAATCATAACAAGTGATTTAAAGGTGATTGGCGCTTATTTTCCAGGTGAAATCATCGAAGCCACACACAACTCAAAGGTTCTGGTCAAGAAACTAGACCTCAGCTCATTCGCGTCCATCCGAGAATTCGCCGAAGACATCAACAAGACAGAACAGAAGCTTGACGTCCTCATCCACAACGCTGGCTACGCAGAAACCTTCAAGAAGAACACCACAGCTGACGGCTTAGAAATGACCATGGAGACAAACCATTACGGCCCATTTTTATTGACCCATCTCTTAATAGATTTGCTTAAGAAAAGCGCTCCATCCAGAATAGTCGTTGTTGCATCGTCACTGTACCGCCTAGCTTCTTTCAACATGGACAATCCAAACCCTGTCGACACTATGCCAGCTTACCTATACTACGCGTCCAAAGAAGCCAATATTCTATTTACAAAGGAACTAGCACGAAGACTGGAAGGCACTGGCGTCACAGCTAACTGCTTGCACCCAGGGTTGATCGACTCTGGTATTTGGAGATCCGTTCCAGCTCCTTTAAGTTGGGGTTTGGCGCTAATTAACAAATGCTTCTTCAAAACTCCTAAGGAAGGTTGTCAGACGACTGTGATGCTGGCAGTGGACGATTCTTTGGAGAAGGTCAATGGGAAGTACTTCTCAGATTGCAGGGAAAGTACGCTGTCAAGGGGAGCCAGCGATATGGGTAGGGCGAGGAAACTTTGGGAGATTTCTGAGAAGATGGTCAAATTGGAAGAGAATGATCCTAGAATTAGTACTTAGAACAATTAATCGACTAATTTTCTTTGAGGAAAGGACATATGTTAAGTACTAGATATTAACGGCCTTACTCATAAACGCTATTTAACTAAATCTACTGAATAAATGGTCAAATAAATAACGTCACCTTGCTATCATTGTCAAACAATTTGACGTTATTTAGGTGACCACTTAATCAGCTTATTAGTTAAATAACGTTTTATGAGTAAGGGGGTGTTTTGGACGTTAGAACTCAAACAATATTTCATTTGTTGTTCAGAAATTCAAGTTCACTGACGTGTTCGCCCATGCTATAATAACTAATCTAGGTACTTTGATTTATTTAATGATAGATTAATAATATTTTTCATATGATAATCATGTATTTTTGTATTTTGTATTTTTGTATTAGTAATAATTTAATACATTGTATTATTTATAATAAATACTGCTATCAAATAAAATGAATATGTTTTAATTCCCTGACTTTCTTTTTGCATGGAACAGCATTGGAAAATACAGTATAGGTACAGTAGAAAAACAAGTGTAAAATACAATAAAGATTATATTACAGTTAAAATCTAAACAAATTAAATAGGTACAGTCTACTAATTTCTAATAAATCAGTGCTCATATTACTTTTGTAAAACTAAAGATAGAATTCACAAATATTATTCAAAATGCTCAGGCATTTGCAAGGAATAATAATACAAAATAGAAGAGGAAAATAGACTTAAACTATAGAGAGATAGAGGTGAAATTTAAAAACATCCCTATCTTGAAATTAGGTAAAAGGTATTAATAATTAAAAATAGGTTGTGAGTTCCAATGCTCTTATAGAACAATCAATGCTCAAGTCGAGATTGAATCAATTTACTTTTGAACCTATACATATATATGCTATATGGTTTATTTTCAACGAACACAATATCTAGCTAACTTGGAACATGACTTGTTTTGATTCTCGTTCATAATAGGGCTTTAAGAGTCAAATCACTTAGTGCTATTGAAAACTTAATACTAATGTAATTATATATCAGCCATTTTTACTAGCATTTTGCACCAGGCAATTATAAATGCTTTTCTAATCAATCAAATCAAATTGATCTAAAAACGTGTGATCTACCCCTAACGCCGCACCCAAACTCTGTCGAGCCTTTCTTTGCTCATCTTTCTCCGGAGATATATCATCCAAATAATCTGTAGATTGCTTCGAAATTACACTGCAACTTGGACTGAGTAGATCAGGCAATAAGATCTTATTTGCCATAAACAAATTAACAGGGTTAAAATTTTCCTTCTCCTCAACAATAGTTTTAATATCATTGCAATCTTCAGATTTCTCTATAGGTAACACAGCAGCACGTATTTTCTTATACCTATTTATTATCTTTTCCAATGAACTTGCTTGTTTTAGTAACTGCGTGTTTGATTTCGGAGTTTCAACCCTTTCAACATTTACTTTTACTTCTTTCACAAACAATTCCTTTTTTGAATCAATATCTGAACTTCTGAATACATTGTTTTCTGGTTCAGTTATCACTACAGCTGGCAGACTGGGGAAATCAAAGAGTTGTCTCGGTGTTTCTAATTGCAGTCCAATTTCAGGTGTCCCATTATTGCTATCCTTGTCTAAAGCAACTATACCTGACAATTCCAAGAGAGTTGGAGTATCCTCTTGCATTATAGACAGCTTTCTCCTGCCGGCCCGAGACATAGGCTTTTTCTCCCTATTATTCAATAAATTGGGTGAAGAATAACTCCTATGCAACCCTATGCTCCCAGAAACATTGGTTTCAGTAAACAAACCACCCTTAATGACATTAATAGCAGGTCTTTCAGTCTTGTATTTGTATTTCTTGGAGCTGCTTGACTTATTTGTTGAAAGCAATCTAGATATTTGGTCTTTCGTAAAACCGGAAGAGCATTCAGCAATAGTTTCATTTCCTTTATAAACTTGTGGTATTATAGACAGGTTGTGAATATTTTTGGTTGTGCTGGGACGTTCATAGTAGCTGAAGTGTGTTGATTTTAATGTTTTGTGGAAGTCATCTCGAGGAACTTGGAAAAATGGTGTGGCAAGCAAGGATCTAGGTGGAGGTTTAGCGAAATTAGACTTTCTACAGAAGTTAAACTGCTTGGACATACTCAACGGAGTGAAGCTGTTGAATGACACATGGAACTGGTCGCGGTTGCTCTTCAAGTTTGATAGGTCAGGCAAGGGTGGTATTTCATCAAATTCCTTCAGTGATATTGATGGGTTGAACTCTCTTGATGATGGCTGTAACACAAAAAAAAAATATGTTAGTATAATTTATTGGAAACTAGCTGTCCACTACAGTTTCACCTGTGTTCCTGGGATAAAAAGTACCCTATGTCCTTCTCCATACCATAGGCTATCTTTATACCAAATTTCATGATGATCCGTTGAGTAGTTGAGGCGTGAAGGCGTAACAAACAATCAAAAACAAACTCACTTTCACATTTTTTATTGATGTTTAGATAACCTCACTGCCATACCACAAGCTGTGGATTAGATTTTTGGGATCCCAAGACAAAAAGTCATTATGTATGCTTATTTATGTATCACATAGCAGGGTTTTTGAAAATATCCCTGTATATTGAACACTAATAATATTAATGCGAATGTTTGTATCTATATTTGTTACCACTCGGCTCCAAACAGCTTGGTTTATATGTAGTTCCTTTTTATGAAGTAAAACAGCAGGGCCTAGATACTAAATAACACTAGGCAGATAGATTACACTTATGCAGCACCAAACTAGAAAAAATGCTTCATATCAGTGTTTTTTTTTTTTGTTTTCCTATTTCCTGCAATCTGTCCATACAGACATTTAGCTGGATGTTAACTGGGTGAAAAATGTGCATGGCCTGAATCCAATGACTCAACCATAATCAAAAACATTATCTGTCTCCATTGAGGACGTCTTGTGGGGCTTTTCGCTTTAATCGTTTAAAGGATTCACTGGATGGGACATCGAGAGAAGTCTATTTGCGAGATTGTTTAGATGTTTTTTAATTCTGTTGCTGTATCTTATAAACAATATATAATAGGTTAATAGTAAAGATATAACTCTACCTGTAGCTTCGCTTCTGCAACCATCACTCTTTGAAGAACACTCTTCATTCCTTCCACTAATTCACCGTAGTTCTGTTGTCTATTCTCCAAATACTCATTGAAGGCATAGATATCATCACTCTCCGTATTCTTAAATATATGACTAACGGCAATAACAAATCCTCTAATAAGGTTAGGAAAATTCAGTCTTTCATCTTTGATTATGTTCTTTAGAATATACTTTTGCTGACTATTCACGTGCCTTTCTAGTTCTTTCGTACATAAATCATCAGTTTTGGGATTGTATTCTATCATATAAGTGTTCTTATCAGCCTCTCCCGTATACCGTCCTATTAAAGTTTCCGTATAACTCATAACTTCTTCGCTTGTCTTTAATAACGGTGATACTTTGTTATCCCATCTCGTTTCCAATTCTGCAATCTGTTTATCTAAGTCTTTTAACCACGCGTCTATAATTTGTGATGTTGCGTTTATGTCTTTTAATTTCAATATATCAATTTTCATTGCATCATCCATATTGTATTTATCAACAAATCCATCAATAATATTATCAATATATTCCTGGGCATTTAGATCTCTTATTTTTCTTTCCATATCAATTATTTTATTACGAAACTTCTCAGCTATTTTCTCCATGATTTTACGTTTCTGCAAATAATTATTAAACTTACTGGACATCATTGCAGTTTCTCTCTCAATCTCTTCTAGAAAATTCTTATCTTGTGATTTGTATTTGTTTGTCATCTCATCGTAGAGCTTCTTTTGAGGTCCCTTGATTTTCTTAGTGAGAGACTTCTGTACAGCTAGTTGCGACAGTTGAAAAATGAGTGTAGTGACTTTGTAACATCCTGGGTTAACCAGGTAAGATGACATGACCGGTGATAAGAGACCCTTGCCACTATAATCGTTTATAAAGCTTGAAAGTTCACATCTATACGCTCGTTCGGTCTTGGTGTCGTACAGGGGCCATGGCAAATTTGTGGATACATTATAATCGACCAGAGAAACAAGGTAATACGATAGATGATTGAAGAAACTTTGTGTGGGTTTATCCAAGGCGTTCTCCTCGAAGACTTGCCGCGAGAGCTCCGACGGCATCGGCTGTACCTTGTTCAATATCCCAATATTCAAACATGTTTCTCTTTTCAGCGTGAGAACGAGATCTCGCTGCATTGATATCGTAGTCATTTTGATTATTGTATCACCATTTACACACAACTGATCAGTGCATATACGATGCACTGTTTATACAAATTGAGGATTCAGATAGTCTGAATTCATTTACCATTAGATATAACGGTAAATAACAAGGAAATTAAATAATTATTAAAAAATCAATCACATCATGACAACACAAATCTGACATCACGTAGGTACAGTTTGAATTTTTTTCTGTCCGTTGATCAGTACTGCCAGGGCCACAGAGGATTATATTATACAGAGCAACAGCTCCCTACAAACGTCTATTATATTAGCCTATTCTTGTAGGGCTGTCACACTAGGAAATAAATTTAATTAGAAAGCTGGGTAATTTTTTTAATAATTATATATAAATTATAAGTATAATTTATTGAGGTGCGTCTACGCTAGGCAAGCCGAGCCTAACCGCTTTGCACGTTATCATCGCGGCGTCAAGTTTAGACTTACAACGAGCCTAGTCTTACGACACGCTCGCCCAAACTCGTGGAATTTGCTAGTTCCCAATTTCCCATTGAAGAATTCCACTACCCAAACTCCAAAACTACTACAATTAGGCGTTATAATACCAAGATGACACAAATAATAGCGTTTTGATCACACTAATATGAACTCTTACTCGAAAGTAATGAGGGCAAATTTGTATTAGATTTTTTTTAACATTGGATAAATTATATTGAATTAGAATGAAATTCCTTTATTGCACATATGAATGTTATTATTAACGTTTTATATAATGTCCAACTGTACCTAATCATTATTACAACCATTGTGAACAATAAAAATAATGTCATTATCACACACTTGAAAACCAAAAAATAACAGTGTCTACATTATTATATAATGTACCTAAATTATAACAGTTTAAATACATATAACTATTGTAATATATGCATTAAGTAAAAGATATCTTGAACTTGGCTTGACACGCTACCACGTGTCTAGATGATATGAGTCCAATTTCGCCCACCACTAAAAATATTACACGTACCTACATACCTACCTAGTAAGAAAATTACTTCATTTGGATAAATTATTGGATATATTTATATTCCTCCTGGAATTATTTATAAACGCACTGCAATAAATAATCATTTTGTTTGTAAGTTGTTCTTAAAATTATTAAAAACAAAGTATCGCGGTAACGAGCAGCGAGCGACGAAAATTCTATTAAAAATAACTTTACATTTTTTCATTTCTTTTCAGCCTTCATGTCAATAATGTGATAGATAATACATAGCAAGCAAATGCGAAGATTATTTACCATAATAATAAATATAAACAGGCTTCTACATAAGGGGCACGGTCGTGAGCTTATTAATTTTTGATATTTTATACTGTGTTTTATTTTGTCACAAAATAAATATGTTTAATTAATTTGATTTGATTTTGATTTGAGCACAGATTGACACCTGCGCAGTAGTTATTTTTCGGTCTGTTTGGCGGAATGAAGAAGGGGGGAGCGCCAAGCTGCACACGATTGGTCCGTCAGTCCGATGCTCGTCGTCTATTGGATTCTTGCGTGTCATTTGGCTACTGTGATTTGGCCAAAATTGTACATGCGCGACCTTGCCCCCACTACTGCCTATCTGTGCTCACCACTCGTCTCATACCGTACTATACGGACGATGTATGTTTATCTAAATATTTAACCTCTTTTTATGTATACTTTTTCCATGTAATTTTTATGTCACAAATAAATTTAATTCTAAATATATTATTCTAAATATATTTTTAAATCATTAAATTTATATTGACATTCCATTTGATTTTAGAACTTCATTAAAATTTGAGATTACGATATACCATTTTTTTTACATTCTTAACTTTAATGTAATTAATTAAAAACAAAAAACAAAAGATACAAAAATATCCCAAAAGAAATAATTTTATCCCAAAGGAAAACGTTTGTCCGTTTAATTCTCATAAACAACGCAACAGATTTTGATTGGGTTTCCACTACTTTCCACTATCATTTAGGAATTAAGAAATAGTGAAGAACAGTTGGTGTTTCGTAACCAATGCCTTTCGGCCACTTAATGGCTTACGCTGGCTAAACCAAATATCAAATAAATGGGATATCAAAATAGGTAATATACTAAAGAAAAGGCGAAAAAATTTTAAGGCGATGATAGCTCAGTGGTAGTGACGTCGGATACCGTGACGAAGGTCCCGGGTTCGAATCCTACAATGGGCTTGAGCTTTCGGTGATGGAAAACATCGTGAGGAAACCATAGCACGGTGGTAGGGTACTTTGTAGTACCCGCCTGGCTGGCTACCACCCTCAAGTTGAAAATCTGTCGCCAAGCATCTTTCGGTGTGTTCCGATAGCTGCACTTGAGAGCCAGTTCCTTTCTAGGCTTTGTGTGCTTACCATCTTCAGCCGCATCATCACGCGGTCAAACAAAGGCCTATAAACAGTAAAAACAAAAAAAAACGAATTGTATGTTTATGTTTATAAGTTGTTTTGCGTGACGAGCGAGACTTACAAAGCTTTTTTGACCGATATACATCGAAGAAAAATCCCTTTAGAGTAGTAATATTGAACAATCAAATTTCGAAACTAGTCAGAGATTTATCACTAATTTTAATAAGTAAGGACCAATCTCTGCATCGTGTGTTTTTGACTTGGCCAATCAAAGTGCATGTGTCCTTGACTTAGCCAATCAGAACGCATTTTCGGCATTGAAAAATCGCAATGACGTTCATCCAAAATGAACGTCATTGCGATTTTTCTTTCTTTAACATTTATTTACATTTGTTTTTTTAACACGCTTTTATTAGCTTCATTTTTGTTTTCTTTTGTCATTAGATGCAATAAAAACATAACCCTCCCATACCGCTCCACTACCACAGGAACCTACTCGTTTATGCACTATGCCTGTATTTGGTAGTTGGTTAAAGTTACGAAAATTGCACTATTTAACAAAAATTACGGTTACGCGATAAGGTCAAAGCTACAATTTTTTTAGATTTACATACTTCTTGCAACACTGCCGTTGACGCCGCGCCGAAGTGATGTTCTGAGGGCCTACTACGAAAAACGATAATCGATAGTCCGATCATCGTTGTCACATACAATATTTATTTATTTATTTGGATAACCAACATAGAACACATTATTAACATATTTTTAATTATAAATTATTATGTAATTTTATTGATATAAATTGATGTACTTTTTTAATCTAAGTTCTTTCTGTAAAATTCTGAACGACTTGAATGAACGGTTCTTTTTACGTAATTTATGTGTGAGTGAATAGATCTGTGCCAATATATATATTTTTTAACATTTTTATTTATTTCCATTCAATGGATGATTCTTAGGCCGTAACGTATTCATTACAAATTATGTACTTTCTCGCTTTGGTTATTTTATACTTGAAGAAAATATTTTGAAATAAAATGTTGACATGAAACGGAAAACATAACCTGAAACAAAATAATTGCTTGAGCAAACAAAACGGGCGCACGTGTTTCGTCGTCCCCAAAAATGAGAATAATTTGATAGTAACTTATTTAAAATGGTGTGTGAAATCATCGATTAAGCGTTTAGTGAGTGTTATAAGAAATGGTATTAAAGTTTGTGTTATTTACAGAGTAAACTACACGTTTTGTATGAACACAGCGCGGGGTTCGCGCTGTTTCGAGTGGCGGAATTTGAAGAGCTTGCAGCGTTTTTACCTCAAGTAGAAGAGTCTGTGACGGATTTGCAGCGTTTTAACTCTGTCGTGACGCTGATAGGTTTCCAGCCATTCAAATCAGCGGTGGTCGCGTTGGAAAACATCAATGCTATATCTGAAGGTTATTTTTGTCATACCTCGTGTCTTTTCTTATGCTTACTCTCTGACTGTCGTGTGGTCTAGATATTTTGCTTATTCGAGAAGTCAGGAAGATAAAAACATCATAAATATCATTGTTTTCATAACATTGTTAGTAAACTATGCTATATTAGTATATTGCTTACTTTCAAATTATTTATATATTTTTTCAAGAGTGAAATATCTATGACTAGTCACAATCCTAGATCTGTAGAATACTAAAAGCTGCAACTTAAATGTTATATGCCATTTCCAGGTATAGTGCCGGAAGACCTGAATTTATTCCTGGAAGGTGCTCTGCCCAAGCGTAAGAAGCGTAGCAAGTGTCAGCTTGGTGTGTTAGATCCTAAGCTTGGTGCAGCTATAAGTGAAGCATTAGAAATACCATGCACACACACAGGTGCTGTACCGGAGCTTCTCAGAGGTAAGAGCTGCTACATTTCTGTTGTCGTGGTTATTTAATCATTGTTCCCAGCTGGGGGTCTATCAAGACCACACATCCCCATTCTTACACCGAACCACAAGACACCGGGAAAGTTTCACCTGTACGTTGTTGACATACTGAAAATATGGACTCTGCGTTTTGCATCCTCATTTATAATGCCAACAGCAAGGGAATGAAACTTACTTCCGGTGTCTGTGTTTCCTGACTCGTAAAATCTTTCAAGGCCCGAGTGAATAAGTTTCTTCTGGGTAAGCCTGTTCCATCCTAGGCCTCGTCTTCATCCCTTATGGGCGGGTCAGAGGACAAACGCAAGACCATTTAATAAAAAAAAAAAGTAATTTGGCCTATTAGCAATTAACTTCATTGGCAGCATACATTTTTATTTTATTTGGGGAATTCATTTCATTCACCAATATTGCTTGAGTGATAAGGTTTGATTTATTTGTAATTGGGATAGTTTTAGATGAGGGTGAATGTTGTGTTATTAGCTATACAGCTGAGAACTGTATCAATCTGCAGTAATATTACGAAAAAGAAACAAATTACTATGCCTTCCTAGTTGTAAGTCTTCATATGTATCAGGTATCCGTCACCACTTCCACGCCCTGATCAAGGGGCTGACCCTAAAGGCATGCAGTGTGGCACAGCTGGGTCTGGGCCACTCATACTCACGTGCTCGCGTCAAGTTCAACGTCCACCGTGTGGACAATATGATCATCCAGTCTATTGCTTTGCTTGATCAGCTGGATAAGGATGTTAACACGTTCTCTATGAGAATCAGGTAACTTAACCTTCTTCACTCAATTTAGATTTTTATTATGAAATTGTGAAAACTCATTATTGGTGCCGATTCTGTTGTAAATCGCACTAAACTAATTTTAGTCACATCTCATCTCTTTCTTATGAACATGATTGAAAAAGGATAGAACATATTTTAAATTGTCAAATTAATCTTTGCCGTCTTATTTTGCGTGTATTTAGGCGTGACCGCGATTGATGGCGACTAAATTTATATTGAAAACAAGCATTGGGCTAATTTGACAGGACAAAATTTCTTACATCCTTTTCTTGTGTTCTTTGTTAGAAAGAGACATAGTGAAATTAAAATTAGTTTAGTTGTGAACAACAGAATCAGGGCCATTAACTGCTGCATAACCTGTAATGGATGTTAGGTGTAACAAATAAAAAGCTGGTATTTTTTTTTGTTATTTCATCAAACTTGCACCTGGGGACACCTATTTGATTTTGCCAAGTTTCTAAAAGCCAAATCAAAGTTAATCAAAACTGTTGTAATTTTTGCCCTTTCTGATGTCAATGACAATGAAAGGTAAACTCAACAAGAAAGTAGTTTTGATATTGTTTTCAGAAACTGGTATGTATGAGATGTACAAGTTAAATCATATTTGTTTGGTCTATGGTTTTTGTTGAGATGCAATAATAATAAAATTATAAGTTTTTTTTACTGTGTATAGTCCTGTGTTTGACCTCAATCTCACCATAGTAAGCACACTACTACAAGTAACTGACTCACAAATGCAGCTGTCGGAACACAGCTTCAACTCGAGGGTGGTAGCCAGCCAGGTGGGTAGTACAAAGTACCCTACCACTATGCTATCGTTTCTTCACAATGTTTTCCTTCACCGAAAGCTCAAGCTCACAGGACTTCCTCTCTCGATCCGAAGCCACTATCAACGCCTTCAAATTTTATATTAATGTTCTTATTTTTAGTATCCGACAGCCCTGAATTTGGTAAGAGTGAGCTGGAAAACTCATGCTGTTTCTTTTTCACAGAGAATGGTATTCATACCATTTCCCAGAGCTTGTTGCTATTGTACCTGATAACCACCTCTACACAAAATGTGCAGAGTTCATCAAAGATAGGAAGACACTGAACGAACAATCTGTTGAGCCGTTAACTGAGATATTGGGAGACTCGGAGAAAGCTCAAGCTATAATTGATGCCTCTAAAATGTCTATGGGAATGGATATATCGCCCGTGGACTTGATTAATATCCAGATGTTTGCTGGGAGAGTTGTGGCGCTTAGTAATTACAGGTAAGAGGCATTTTTATGAAATGATTTTAAACTCTTCTGCTTATGTAATAAAGCTTAAGTTCAGGCACATTCATAATAACTGCCATACAGACTCTCCATGCCTTAGACCAAACTGTCTAATCCATTTGTAGAAAGATTTATATAGATTTATTTATTTGGTCATGGTATGGCTATTCCATAGGTGGTAATGACCACTAAAAAACTACAAGATGAATGCAGTTACAAAAAATGAAAAATATACACACATGAAGGGCTTATGTTGGTCAAACATTATTTATTTATAGACTAGCAGCTTGGTAACTGTCTGTATCAGCGTTGAAAGTCACTTTGCATTTCACAGTCCAATTTTGAAGTTTTTTACTCCTTTAATTTTTAAAAGAGTTAATCGAAGTAGCGACTATTTCATCAGGTAGCAGGTACACTTTCGTTTTTGTGTTATCTTTTATGCCAAAATGTCAAAGTCAAAGCCATTTATTCAATTCAGGCCGTAGTAGGGCACTTATGAAGGTCAAAGCTGCTGAAGTTACCACCAGTTCGTAAGTCGGCCTTCAACTGTGAAGAAAAGACAAGAAACTCAGCAAGGTTACATGTAAATATTTTTTGGACAATCTGACTATATCGGTTAATTAATTTTCAAAATATTTGTTTTATAAAAAAGTAAATTACGCAAGCAAACAAACATAAAAAAATAAACAGCTTTCAAAATAAAAAATAATAATAATCTAAACTGGTTTATAACTCAATGTGATCTCAGACTTGCTTTTCAGTACTTTTACTTAAAGTTCCAAATGTTTACAGGAAGCAAATATCGGAGTACTTGCACACAAAAATGCAGAGCGTGGCGCCGAACCTGACAACCCTGGTGGGAGACCAGGTGGGCGCCCGGCTCATATCCAAGGCTGGCTCTCTTACCAGCCTCGCCAAGTACCCCGCGTCTACACTGCAGATTCTTGGTAACATATATATTCATACCGGGTGGATACGACGGTGCGACTACTTTTGCAATGGGACCAAATACGAAATCGCAAAAAAAATAGCTTCTCATACATTTTAGCTGAGGAGACATTGTTAGTATGAAACAGCTGCTTTTTTTTTGGCGATTTCAAATGTTGGTCCCATGGTAAAAGTTGATCGTATTTATGAGTACTTTACGTGTTTTCATTTATTGTCGCAATGTCGTATCCACCTTGTATATTACATAATTTTGACTTATCGTCTTTGATAGTCCCATACTGCGGCCGGATTTTAATCCAGAACCGTTTGAAATGATACAGCTTAAGTGATTTTCTTAACTAATCAGCCAAAGTTTGATTTATATCGAGGGCCATGAATTACTCGCGTCGCTCAGGATTCTAACACAAGAATTTAAAATTGGCCTGATCAGATGAAAAAATAGTACACTTGTCCAGAAATATCCTTTTAACCATTATCCCCCAACAGGTGCAGAGAAAGCTCTATTCAGAGCACTGAAGACTCGGTCGAATACACCTAAGTACGGGTTGCTGTACCACTCCACCTTCATCGGTCGTGCCGGACTCAAGAACAAAGGCAGAATCAGTCGGTACCTCGCTAATAAGTGCTCCATCGCATCCAGGATCGATTGTTTCTCTGGTAAGTTTGGTACTTTTCTTAAATGTTTACAATTATGTTTACAGAGCTCATAGGGGAGGGGGGAAAGGTCGGTAACGCGTGAGCGATGCTTCGTGTGTTGCAAGCGTCCATATGGCTACGGTGACCGCTTACCATCAGGCGGGCCGTATTCTTGTTTACCGACTTAGACGTATAAAAAAAAACACGACAAAATTATTTAGTCAGTCCTTTACAGTATCAAAAAATATTTGACATATTTCACAAACAAGTGACGTCACGAGCCCCCACTCCCGAACTTCGACGCGCTTTATCTTTGTAATTTTTTATTGACTAGCTGTCCCCCGCGATTTCACCCTCGTTCCCGGAATAAAAAGTAGACTATAATACTCGGAGATAATGTAGGTTCCTAGTTTAAACAAACAAAAAACTCTTCCGCTTTATTAGATTAGTATATTTTTGAAAAACAAAAAATACGTGTCCAGTATTTTTTTGATAATCTAACTGACGGACTAATTATAATAATAAGTATCTGTAATTTTCATAAGTGCCTTATCAGTACATAAATTGAATAAAAATAGTTTTGAATTATATGCACACTTTGATCTAATACAAGTACATAATTGACTTGTTTTAATAACAGTAGTGCAATAGCAAATGCAATAATCCACATGGACATACGTCATGTATGGATACATGTTCAAATATTGCTACATACATTATTATATAAGCAACTATCATTCCGCCGGTAAATCCCCTATTTTACCGCTATAGAGTTTGAATTTCGGAAAATTCTTGATACGGATGCATATTTACATGTAAAAGACTTGGCCTGATTGATCTGTCAATGCATATAGTCCGAATTGCTGCTGGGGTTTGCTGTTTGCAAAGAGGTTCATTATATAGGTCAATATAATTAGGCATCATAAAAATCTGTTCATTCCTCTAGAGCAGGGCTTCCCAAAATTATTTTAACTGTGACGCCCTTGGGAAGTTGCCATATTTTTGCGACGCCCTGGCCTTCTTGCCATACATTTACCTACTAGTTGTAGTTCTAGCCTAATAACAATTTGTCCGAAAAACTCCAAATAGCATACATTTTTTTTTATTAGAAAATAAAGAACAAAACATAAAAACAAAAATGAAAGCAAACGAAAAAGATAAAAAGCAAGTACACCCTTTTTTATCTCTTTTCGTTTGGTATTAATTTTTTTCGATCTGTACTTGTTCTTAATTACTGCAACTGCAGAGAGAAACCTGTCTCGCACAAGTATGATGTCGCAAACGTTTGTCGTTTAGTATGAGGGAACAGATGAACAGTCAAAATCATACATAACCCTCATTTTTGTTTCGCCGTAGTCAAGTAAAAAAGGAAATTGGCCGTTTTGTTTTTTAAAATAAATGATTCTTGCCTTTTGAAGACCCTTGTCGTTTTGATTAACTTTTCTTATAATCTCCACAGAAACCCAAACGACAGTCTTCGGCGAGAAGCTTCGGCAACAAGTCGAGGACCGCCTCAAATTCTACGAGACCGGAGATATTCCCAAGAAGAACATAGAAGTTATGAAGGAAGCCATGGAAGAGGCTTTACAGCTGGTGGAAGTCGACGCGACCGCCAGCGCTAAGAAGAAGAAGAAAAAGAAGAAGAAGAAGGAAGAAGAAGAAGTGGCGATGGATGAAGATTAAATCTATAGAGAAGAAAAAATTAAATCCATATAGAGTTATGTCAAAAAATATTTTTTCAAATAAACTAATTATAAGAATCTGTACCTTGTTACATTGTATTAAGGTAGAAAATATTACTTTCGTGTTGATATCCAGTTTTTGCATACTCCGGTATGCGAGTTAGATTAATTTCGTGACAATGTCTCTTTGTCCTAATGTATATGTAAGTACTATAATTTTTGTTTTGACCAATAAATCTACGTACGCAAAAAATATTTATTATTTCTTATCACAACAAAGAATACCCAATTTTTTGAGGATTAATATAAGGTCTCAGGCTGGCTGCTAGATAGCTAACAGGCTAATATTGGTTGGTATTAAAACAATAGAATCATCACCAATATCAAACGAGTATAAAACTTCTTGAGTGAGACTCATTGAATTAATCATCAGTTTGATGTCATTATTTGCACATATGTACTATTGTACATATGTGCAAAGTTGGTAATTACACGCGAGGAGTATTCAGCGAGTGAGTCGCAGGCGAACGCGATAAAGGAGCCGAGTGTAATAATCAACGCACACGCGTGTCATACGACGTTTTTAAACACACTTCCGAGGTATTTTTTAAAGTAGATTTTTTTGATAATAAGCAATGAGAACGTCAACAAACATGGCGCGCAAGTTTTTTTTGACAGTGATGCGCTTTCTAACGGTTTTACCCGTTTAAATTAAGAATGCTTTGTCAACCTACACACGTATCAATTGCCTGAAAAGTAGCCTGATAATAAATAAAGATTTATTATTATTATTGCATTGAGGTACAAACTTAACATAATCGGGATTATACCTATCATAAAACTGTGCGGTAATGTAAAAAGCACTCGTGCGTGCGTAATAAGCTACATTAAGATACTAAAAACGGCGCAATAAATGTCACTAAAATCAAGTGTGTTGAAAAAAATAAAAATAACTTTTTATATTATTATTTTACGTTGTCTCAAATTATAATAATTTATATTTCGCCATACTGTTTTCTTCCGAAAGTTAGGAAACTGTAAATAAATCAAAAACATTAGTAGTCAATAATAAACTTTATTACAAATTATATAAATCACATTTCAGCACCCTTTAATAGCCAAATCGCTGGTACAGTCGAGTTTAACATTGATATTAACACAAGCCAACTGCGTCACGAAGAACTTGAATATGTACGGTATGGCTATTGAAACTAGGTTGCCTTCAGAACAGAGCCTGCAAGTCTCTTTGCCCTCTACTTTGCCGATAATCGGGCCGAGGAGGGTACCGCATTTTGTGCACATAATTGCCTGAAAAACAATCAATCAATCTTTTAAAATCTTGAGTTAAGAAATTAAATAAGAATAAAAACCGGCCAAGTGCGAGTCAGACTCGCACACGGAGGGTTCCGTACAATATTTACTAGCTCAACTTTGCTATGAAATAAAAAACGCCGATAAAATGTCTTGTATGGGCGGCAATAGAAACACATATTCTCTGAAAATGTCAGCTGTCTAGCTATTACCGTTCATGAGATACAGCCCACTGACAGACAGACGGACGGACGGACAGCGGAGTCTTAGTAATAGGGACCCGTGGCACCCTTCGGGTACAGAATCCTAAAAACGACAGCCCTGCCAATAAACTAACTACCAAGTAAAAGAAAATATAGTGTCACTCGGGATGATATAAAGATTCTAAAGATCATCCAAATCTGTTCAGGCATTTAAGTTATGGTGGAATAAGGAAACTAACATACATATATGGACCCTGAAAACATTACACACTCCTTTAATGGGAAGTGGTGTCAAAATAATGTATTTTTATATAAGGATGTCTAGGTAAGTATATGCTATACTGTGATTTGCTATAGCATCATGTGCGAAGTTTGGTTAGTAGCTATTTAGTAATAAATTGTTTTTTTTTTTACTTTTGAGGAGTTACGTGTGAGAAGGGGCTTAGACACGACATTACACGTAGACGTAGATAGAAAAGTAGTTGTTGTAGTGAAGTGTAGGAGTAGTGTGGTGTACCTTAGTTTCATCGGAGCTCTCCTCGAGCCGCATTGTACTGTGAGTGGAGTGTAGTTGTAGAAAAGTGTAGTGTAGCGTAGGTGTAGTGTAGATTTAGTGTAGTGTAGGTGGCACTACACCTATTCAAGATAAGATTCGTGCGGTCGACACGTCGGGTCCAAATTTAAAAAAGATGACTTTTCTTTTTCCGTTATTCGATCTTCTCACTTTTTCGGTAGAAGGATCAATGTTTGGTCCACCTACACTACACAACATGACACTTCATGTTGTGTAGTGTAGGTGTAACAAAGTGAAGTGTAGTGTAGCGTAGGTGTAGTGTAGTGTCGGTGAAGTGTAGTGTAGGTGTAGTGTAGTATAAATGGAGATGGTAGTATAGGTGTAGTGTAGATTTATTGTAGTGTAGAGCAGTGTAGGTGTAGTGTTATATTGTGTAGTGTACACAGGTTCCGACTCGATGATGTTTTGCTGAAGGTGGGAGCCACACTTCACGGTTATGATGATGATACTCACATCACCACCGCTAAGGACTCTCGCGCTTCTGTCGTGTATTCTTCCTTTCGGTTCGGTTCGATGTATAACCGACTCGGATGTGCAAGTAATGGTTGATATAGGCTTGGCATTTCCGATATTTAAAAGGAGGTGGCCAAGGTTCTTCATGGTTGTGATATTAATTATATCACACCGCTATTCACTCTCGTGTAGTCTGCTCGTGAAATCTTTTGGTTTGGTTTGATTTATAACCGACCCGATTTCTCAAGTAATGGTTGTTATGGGCTTGGCATATCCGATATTTAAAAGGAGGTGGCCAAGGTTAAAGGTTAAATTTATATAATAATTTTAGAAGGTTCTTATCTTATAAACTATAGCCCGGACAAGTCGGTATATTTTTGGAATGTAGAACATTAGTCCTGGCAGTTGGTTATTTTTTGGATTGGATTACTGGAATGGATAGTTAAAGTTAAGATAGTTTTGGGGTTATATATTTTATGATTATTATTTATTGATATAATTATGTATGTATTATAAAATACTTTATTCACTTGAGGGATGTTGAAATGTTGGATTAATTTTTACTTGGGTAGTGACCACTTTGGGTATTTAGTAAATATAGTGGGTTAGGAGCGGTTGGTAACTCCTATGTAAAATAAATAAGCCATTCTACTAGAGGCGGTTGATAACCTCTTTAAAATATAAGCCTTTGTCCGGAGCGGTTAGTAACTCCTCTAAATAAGCCATTATACTAGAGGCGGTTGGTTACCTCTTTAAAATTAAGCCTTTTAACCATTGATCATTTAAAATTCTAAAATGGGTTTTCTTGCTTCTTAATTCTTTTGTTTAATATGGTGAGGCGTAACCACAGTTAGATTATGTGTGTTATCGCTTATTGTCTATTAGTAAATCAAGAGTACATATTAAGTTGTTATTACATCCATTATTATATTTATTTATTATATTTCTATTAACTATTTATGTATAACTGGTTGGGATTTATATATTGCGTTTAGGGTTGCGTTTCTTTTTTAATTTGTATATGTTAATGTTAGGTATCTTTTCCTACATTATTATTAATTTTGTATTTTGTTAAGTTGTGGGAGTTATGATCTCCAACTTCTGGTTTTCTTTGGTTCGTGGGTTCGGTTTGTTGGTGGAGTAGTTTTTCTTTTAAGTTCTTTACTATTGGTATGTAGTATTGACTGTTGGATTTGTTATGGTTTGGGTGGTTTATATTTCATTGTTCTTGTGTTTACTGGCTTAGAATTACTTATATTTGTTGGTTTTTTGGTTACAACTTGATTGTCGTTGTATCCGGTTGGTATTTTTATTTTAGAATTTAGTGTGAGTTAGAGTTTTCTTTCAGTTATCGATTTTTATTTTTCGAGCTGAGGTGTTTTCAAGCTGAGGGCAGCTTGAATTTTGCTTTCTTATATTTGTTGTTTTTTTTGGTTACAACTTGATTGTCGTTGTATCCGGTTGGTATTTTTTATTTTAGAATTTAGTGTGACTTGGAGTTATCTTTCAGTTATCGATATCGATAGATTTTTCGAGCTGAGGTGTTTTCAAGCTGAGGGCAGCTTGAATTTTGCTTTCATATACGCAAAATTCTTCTGACAGGGGGGGTCGTGTAACGTAGTAAAAATGGGTTTTTTATTATTTAATTTTTATAATAACTTTCGATTATCATTCGATTTTTCAGTCGATGAATCGTTCTTTTTTAAATCAAGTTTAATGCTTTTACTTGATTAATTGTCTGTAGCCTCTTAATATTTATTGGGATTTAGCCAATTAATCAATGTTTCGTTAAATGAACATATCTTTAATTATTCCTCCTATTTTATTGAAATACAGGAATAAAATATTGATTTTCTATCGATTAATCGATATGTTTCTGAACGAAACCGATTCGTTTTCGAACGAAACTTTTAATGTTACAAGTTGATTTATTGTCTGTGACCTATAGAAAAGTTAGGGTTTCCAGCGAATAAAACGAATAATCGGTTTTGACAGAAATATTAATAACTTCGCAATTTAGTTGACGTTTTTATTGTTTCTTTACAAATAATACGAATTAAAGTTTATAAACATTGTATTTATCAATAAAACACTGTTCCTGTGCTTTTTGGTCTTTCAGACATCGTTTTTCTTTAATAAAACATTCAAGTTAATAAGGTTTTTGACCTCAGTGTCTCGTAGTTTTCAACAGATGTACGGATTACGTTTTCTACTGTAACCCTCTCTGAAATTCTCCAAGTTATAAAAAATGGCTAAGGAGCCTGTCTTTTTCGATCCTGACGACGTGCAGTGCGCACGTAAATTTTTCAATATGTGATCTACTATTTTTTTGGTAAGTTTGATCTCTTGGAAGCTTTGTTCTTTGGTTTTAATAGTGCCTCGGTATTTATTTCGTGGTTTTCTACAGAATTGTGCTGGAGGAGGGATCCACAATCGATCCATGACGCGTGGTGTGGAGTTGTTAGGAATTCATTCCATCTTCTTCATTTAAGCCTCCTTTATTTTCACAAAGGTATGTATTACTTATTTCCTACGAACTATCCACATGCTAGGCCTATTAAAAGTGATATTTTAATTATTTAGAAAGCTAGGTGCTACATGAGGTTATTAGGTTATTTTTCCCTCATAGATTCAATCATTCCAAATTAAATAAAAGATAAAACTTATCATCAATTTGATTATATTTGTGTTATAATACAAAACAATACATAATTAACTTTTCTTATTCATTTTACATCAAATTTATGTTTTGGAGGTTAGGTTTTCCCTCTTTCATACTACTTTATTATGATGTTACTGTAATTGACAAATCAATTACAGGAGGTGTTTGGTTGGGGTTCAAGATACCATCTATATGTTTGGTTGGGGTTCAAGATACCATCTATGTGTTTGGTTGGGGTTCAAGATCCCATCTATGTGTTCGGCTGGGGCTCACATCCCATCAAATGGTTCAGTTGGGACTAGATCTACTGTCAACGGATCATGTTGGTGCTACACATATCCTTTAATTAAAACTTTTACCTGATTTTTTCTTCGGTAAAGCAGCCGTCTCTGCTTTTGGCGCCCTTATACTTTATTTAAACTTATGTAATTGGTAATGCAATTCATCTCAGGTTACCCACATTCTCTGGCTGAGAAGCTGTGGCATTTATTTAAAATATCTGTTTGTATAAAATTAACTTAAAATGAATAACTGTTTATGTAGTTAAATAATAATATAGGAATTCTATGCCAGTAAAGGTTGTTTCATTTATCCATTTTTCTTATTAAGGGTAGTATGTAGGCTAGATCGCGCGCGAAAACCAGCATTCATGCATCAGATCCAAACTTGACGTTGCGTCAAGTTAGGTATGTACCGCATAACGTGGTACCAGCCGATAAAATTCCAATATTATTAAGTAACATTATATTTAATTTTCTATTTAAATACCTTTTCTAGTGGTTTATTTAAATAAGCGCAACCAAAGTTTACATAATTATTATGCAGAATGGATTCACTACTTATAAGCAAAGGAAATTCAGTGCTATGCCTTATATTAGTACTTTGGGGGTACTTACTTTAACGTTTTTTGAAGAAGTAGGTACTAATCGTCTGTATCTATGCTTAGGTATATCTTTTTTATTTTTTATTATTTGGAAAAAAAAAAGCCAAACATAGTCAGATTGTCCAAAGAATATATAAAAAATGTAACCTTGCTGAGTTTCTTGCCGGATTCTTCTCAGTTGAAGGCCGAGTTCCGAACCGGTGGTAACTTCAGTAAATTTGACCTTCATAAGTGCCCTTCTGGGGCCTAAATTGAATAAATGGCTTTGACTTTGACTTTTGACTTTGAATCCATAGTAACTCTGTTTGTTTAATAAGTAACAATAATAAATAGTAATAAGTTTAGTAATAAATAATAATTAAATAAAATAAACATCCTGGGACATTCCTCACACACGGTCATCTGATCCCAAACTAAGCTGAGCTTGTACTATGGAAACCTTTTTGTTTGTAAATACATAATTACACCCAGACTCAGGACATACAGACATGTTCATGCACACAAATGCATATCCTGGGTGGGAATCAAACCCACGACCTGCACCGCTATAGGTGGAATCATAATCAACTGCACCAACTGGCCCATTTGTTTGTTACGCTTTCACGCCTAAACCACTGAACCCATCGCATTGAGATTTGGCAATCAGATACCTATGGTATAGAGAAGGGTATAGGCTACTTTTATCAAGGGAACGCCGGTGAATCCACGGGGGACAACTAGTATCATATAAAAAGGTAAAGTTTGTAAGTTGCATGTACGAGGCTTTGAAATTACTAATCCGATTCTGAACATTCTTTCACTAATAAGATAAGTATGCTTTATTTGTACACCATATGGTAGAAGACGAAACAATACAAAAAAGAAGAAGTGATACAAAATAAGCGGTCTTATCGCTTAAGCGATTTCTTTTAGACAACCTTTGGGTAACAGGATATATGAGAATATGGAAGGTTTAACACATAAGAATACACTTTCATAACGTGAAAATAACAGCTCTAGAAAAATAGAAAGAAAGGCAGGAAATGAGGAAGTTTATAGCGTGTGATAGCGTGAAATAACAAGAGATTTAAAAGAGTCTAACGTCGAGGCCCGTCTTATAGTCTGAGGGAGAGAGTTTCAGAGACGTACAGCTTGGATAGTAAAAGATTGGGAATAAGAGGGAGAAGTGTGACTGGGTGTTTGGAAATTAAGTTCCATGGGACTATGAAGAAGATGATGTTGAGGTGTAGTACTCGAAGCGTTCCTTGAGATAGCGAGGGGCTTTAGGATTAAATAAAACAGTGTATAAGAGTGGCAATTTGTGTGTATTCCGCCGAAGGCGCATAAGAAGCCACCTGAATTGTAATAGGAAGCTACATTATCCTCAAATGCTATAGGCTAATTTTCAATATATTTGCAATATAAATATCATGTAGTACAGTGCCTAATTAAGCCAGTGCGAGGCCCTTAGCAAATGTTATCAAGGACCTTCGACTCAGGTTATCTACTTTAATGGTTTATTTGCGGATCTAGCTTTCAGATTAAAAGAGATGGTTGCACAGAGACGTTTCACGACTTTATTACTCTTTTAAAAGATTTGGAAGCCATTCTATATTATGTTTATAATATTTGTCACGCATCGTAATTTAAGTGTGTCAAGAAATCCTTTTCAATGATTATTATACTATTGGCCATGCAGCGGTTCTATCCCTTACTTTGTATAATTATTAGTATACGCGAACGCAGGCAATTTAACGTGGGCCATAGCCATTTATCCTGCAATGACCAATTCAGTACTGGATACTTCATAATTAGCTAACGAACATTTGTTAAATTCGGTCGACTGATAGGGAGTTCTGGGAGCACCCCCGCAACCCACTATGACTCGTTCGATGATTTTTTAGTATTTCATATGCAATTATTCCGCAGGGTTTCAAAACACCAGCTTTCCGCAGGGTAAAACAACGTTAAACCGTCGCTTCGAAAATGCTCTGTATGAGGAGAAGAAGCGACGCAACAAACTCCTCACGGGCCCAATGTGTTTATTGTCGTAATAATAGGTCTTTACCTATGAAATTGCCGTTCTGCAGTACTGGCCATTTCAAATCAAAATAATTTTTGTTTGGCTAAGAATTCTAATTTCAAATTAATTTTATTTTAAAAACATGGAATTCTTTTTCCAAAAGTAGTCATTTGTTTATTGATTAGTGTTACATTTTCATCGCATTTCAATCTTTGTCGTCATCATGGATACGTTAAAAATTCGAGTAATTATGGAATATGAGTACCGTCGTGGCAGCAACGCGGCACAAGCGGCACGCAACATCAACGACGTCTACGGAGCTAACACTACAAACCAACGCACCACCTGTTATTGGTTTGCTCGCTTCCGTTCTGGGAATGTTGACCTGAAGAATGAATCTCGCGGTCGTCCGAAGACTTTGGTCGACAATGACGAATTAAAGGCGATTGTGGAAGCTGATGATACACAATCGACGGCTGAATTAGCAGCAGCTTTCGACGTTAGCGTGAAAACAATATTGGTCCATTTGCGTCAAATTGGCAAGGTAGAAAAGCTTAACAAATGGGTGCCCCACGAACTCAATGATCGCCAGCGCGAAGTACGTGTCGAAACGTGCCTTGCACTGCTCAACAGACACACAAATGAAGGAATTTTGAACCGCATTGTTACCTGCGATGAAAAATGGATTCTGTTTGATTACCGTAAGTGCTCAGCAAGTTGGTTGGATCCTGGTTCAGCACCTAAACAATACCCTAAACGAAAACATACCCCTAGAAAAGTAATGGTTACTGTTTGGTGGTCTAGCGCCGGTGTGATTCATCACAGCTTCTTACCAAACGGGGTGAGCATTACTGCAAATGTGTCCTGTGAAGGACTGAACACAATGATGGAGAAGCTGGCACATCTCCAACCAGCATTGGTCAATCGCTCGTCTCCGCTGCTCCTGCACGATAACGCGCGACCTCATACTGCACAGCAGACGATCTCCAAGTTGCAAGAACTGGGGTTGGAAGTTCTCCGTCATCCGCCCTACTCACCAGACCTTGCGCCTACAGACTACAACTTTTTCCAGAATTTGGATAACTTCTTGGCGGGAAAAAAATTGAATACCCGAGAGGCAGTACAAAATGCCTTTGAAGAATTTGTTGCCTCCCGTCCAGCTGATTTCTTTAAGAAGGGCATCAATAAACTGCCACTGCGTTGGCAAAGATGCATTGATTGCATGGGTGATTACTTCGATTAATACAAATAAAAAACACATGATAAAAAATCGTTCAAATTTTTTCATACAAAACGGCAATTTCATAGTTAAAGACCTAATATTACAATTAAATAATCACTTCACTACACTTGACACATGTATAGTCTTAAATAATTATAGGCATCAGAACCGGGTCTAACAATTATTGCACTGAGGTGTGTACAGCTCGAGCGCTTGTGATAAACTAACTGATAAACAATGAGGCTGAACACTAATTAAACCAGGACAAAATGCTCATCCATGATCAGATTAAAATCACGGAACTTCATACACCCAGCAGGATAGGAAACCAAAAAAAATACTTTCGGGAACACAAAAAGATATGTTATCCTGGATGTTTCTCATCCCATTAACCAAGATACTTAAGTTTTCAAACACACATCTGATAGAATACAGTCCCATATATTATGGCCATGTTACGGCCCTACAGTACACCAAAATCCAAACCCAGAAAACAGATATTTACTTAAAAAATCAATCGGCGCATGATATAGAATATTTTGACTACTATACTAAAAACCTTGCTGAATTTTGTGCCTGAGGCAACCAATTTGACTATAGAATAATAACGAAGACCAAGAAATATGCAAGCACATACCGAAGCTGAAATGGACAAGGAGCCTCTCAACCATAGAAGCTATACCCGTGCCTGGAGGAGGTTAATCTAATGAACAAATGAAAAATCTAACGTTCATAAGTGCCTTACTAAGGCCTAAACTGAATAAATGACTTTTTGATTTTGATTTTGATTTTGAACAACAAAGAAATAACAAAATCCAACCCAGGAACAAAAAATCAAAATAAGAAAGAAGACAATAAAACTCCAGCACTCAACATACATCAACGCTCATCCCTAATCTATAGGCTGAACAGTCGGTCGATTGTGGTTAGCTGGTTGCGGTTAGCTGGCCGTCCTCTCTCACCCCAGAGCGTGTCACTCCTATATAACACGCACTCCTTGGTTTCTTCATGGCTATTTCGATACAAATATTCAGGTACCAGTTATTATAAACTAAATTAGTTACATGGTGGTTGATGTTTGAATGGTTGTATAGGACATGGGTCGGTCGTTGTACTGGCTAAGAGTAGTGCTAATCATCATCATCATCATAATAAAATGTATTTCAAATAATAAAAACGTGTTTCTCGTATCGACCGACAAAATTTATTGAACAACCTGGTATATTAGCTCTAGAAATAATGTTATATATGATGCACCGGTGCCGAAATATCAAATTTTTATTAAAATGAATCATGCTCACAATGACTTTTAGGCGTAGTAGAGGCTTATTAAGTTATGCTTAATAAAATAAAACCTACAAAGAAAATATCTAGTAACAATAATAGCTTTATAGTTAAAGAATATAATATAAGAACAGTGAATTATTTACAAATGGCCGTATCCATCGATATAATTGTATTCTACTAGCATTCTACTATATATACACAGTGTTCCCAAGATTCACTCGGTTCGAATTAACTGAACTGCATTCCGTTCACCTTACTTTAGTGTGCCTTCGACATTCATGCAGTGTGGGCGCGTACGGAGCGGCATTAATAATACAAGAAATCAAAGTCCAGTAAGTAAACTTATTTGTTTTTCAAGTGAATAAATAGGTAATAATATCACAATAGAAAAAATATTTCTTCATTTAAATGCCACGACTGCGGTGTAAATTCTATAGGAACGACACGACACGTTGAACGAAACGCGTAGGCGCTATGACATTCATTGGCGCCAGAAAAATATGGCAATGTCAGATGAAACAAACTTATGTCTAATCTTCGCGTGGAGATGAGATGGAGATAGCGTGTGTCGCGGAACAAAAATGAACTAAGCGCTTTTTATCTAAATAACTCGTAAAGTATAGAATATTTTAAAAAATCGTTAGTAGTAGCCCTAGGTCATATGTTAGTGATATTATTAATCGAATTTTTGTCTTAATTAGATACACCATGAACGAATACAACCGAAAATTCATTATTATTAGAGGTAGCTTTGTGATTTTTTTCTATCGAGGAAATTTCATTCCATTATGTTTTTGCTCAGGCAGAACCCTCGCGTATATAATGAACATACCCATATAAAAATATTTTTCCATTTAAATACTATTCACTTGGGTAAATTTCAATTCTAAGATTGTTATTTTGCTTTATACGCACTCGTCGCGCGAAAACTATAATCTATAAGCGGCTGGGGCGCTACATTTTTATATAGTTTGGTAAGACACAGCTTGCACTGCAACAGTCAGTCCACTGCGCACTCGCTTCGCGCAGGCCCCCGCCTCGCCCCCGCTGTCATCAATCTCGACGGATTTTTTGTTCGGAACGTGAAATCTAATAAAATACATATATTATATCGATGGCCGTATCCTAACCTTCTGTTCAGCATCGACGATTCATTAAAAAGCCGCATGATTAAAATATAATCTTATTTATATTTTATTAATAAGACTAGTCTATCTATAGGCAAGTAACAAAATAAGCAATCAATGGCTGAGAGGGAGAACAAGGAAAATATTTGGCATACGGGACTTTTTCAAAAAGACTAAGGACGTATCAACCAATCATGAAACTGATACCGATTACCATAAGAACAATTTTATCAAAATGTCCATGGTGTATTTCATAACTCTAATAATGTAAAAAATTAAAATGCACTTATTATGTTCTTTTTGACAAGTGCATGTATACAGATATATGGATGACGTAATTTCCGGTGTCAATAAAAAGCGACGTGGTGTCACCTTGGGACACTGGGGGGAACTGAATATTTTCGCGATTGCGTCTTGTATATAAAGCTTCATATGACATTTCATAGAAAAATGTATGGAAAAATGGCGTCGCAAAATTGATGCTTATTAATAAATAAATTACGTTATTCTCGTACAAAAAAATAAAAATGTGGCCCCACGGATCTGTTGTACATATATTTGTGATTCGATGTTATATATAATTTTTACAAAATGGATTCTAAATTTGATGGTATCACTAAAGAGGCAAACCTCGATTTTTGTGATTTTGGTAATATTTGTAATGTTTTTGCTAGTTATTGGAGCAAATTAAAAAAAAAGAGCCAACACGGATCTATTCATTGGTGTCTTGATTTTATGTTTATGTTCATATAATACTATTTCTTTCATGTTTTCATTCATAAACCACTAAAATAGCGAACCCTGTTTATGACGTTTAGCTTACATACCGCCCTTAACGTACCGGCCTTAGGGTTAAAATCCGATACGTTACAGCGTAGGTGTAGTGTTATATTGTGTAGTGTAGCGTAGGTGTAGTGTTGGTGAAGTGTAGTGTAGGTGTAGTACTGTGTATGTGTAGTACTGTGTATGTGTAGTGTGTGTGTGTGTCGTACCTCAGTTTTATCGGAGCAGTGGAAGAGGCGGTCCTGCAGCAGGAAGGCGGCGCCGTGCGAGAGCAGCGCGTCGCGCTCCATCTCGCCGAGGCGCACGCCGCCCCCGCGCCGGCGCCCCTTCACCGGCTGCCGCGTCAGCGCGTCCACCGCGCCCGTCGTGCGCACCTGCACCGCAACACGACACGACACCGTCAACTCTACTCAATCAACTCTTTTCTTGAATAAACACTCAAATGAGGTGTCTTAGCTCAACTTAATGAACTCAATTTATTTACTTGACAACTCAACTCATTCAACTATTACTTAACTTGATCTACTCGGGCAACTCATGATTAAACTCAACCAATTCCCTACAACATGATAAACACTTAAATCAGACAACTTTTACATAAGTTGATCAAATCTACTCGGGCAACTCATAACTCAATCAACTTGATCAACACTCAAATCGAACAACTCTTAGATCAACTCTATTTAGTTTCGACTATTTATCTGAAAACACACACATATTAGAATAAAGAAACCGACAAACGAACATACATATGAACCCTGAAAACATACTCCTTTTTCACATATTCGTGTAATAATTCTCAACTCAACACAATCAAACTAAACTCATCAACATCAACTCAGCTATATCAACTCAGCTACATCAACTCATTCACATCAACTCAGCTACACCAACTCATCCATATCAACTCATATCCCAACTCAATATGCTATCCACCCACCTGCCACTTATCAGACACCATATGCCTGAGCCTCTGGTAGTGGATCACTCCGAAGAAGATATCTGCGATCATCTCTCGTCCATCAACGCCGCTGTAAACTCGCTCGGTACCGTAGTAATTGTACCCTCCAGCTTCTAGAAGGCGACCGAAGTAATTTATGGCTGTGTCCTTTTCGTTGAAACGGAATGGGGTTGCGTCGTGGACCTGTGGATTATGGGACTATCAGACAGTCTATATACCAAATACAAAGTCTAAGGATGTCATTGGAAAAAGAACTTAAAGGCTTTATAATAAAACTAGCTTTCCACTCCGCGTTACCCTCTTTTCCCATTTATGGGGTAGGATTTTGAAAACCTCTTCCTTAGTGGATGCATAGACTTTTATGTAGTTCTGCAGGCCTATTTTAAATATCGGAAACGGATTCAAAAATTTCCGAGACGAATTTCCGCAATTGGTAGTCTAATTGCCGAAAACTTTTCGATGAATCGAATTGATATTTCCGTAGAGAAACGTTAAAAATATTCGAGTTCGGAAATTAAAATAGCTATTGCGGAAATTTGCCTCGGAAGTTTTGGAATCCGTTTCCGATATCGAATTCGAGCGTTTTAAAATAGCCCTGCTGAAACGCATTTTATTTGTTGTGTAAGAAACATAGCACCCTGGAATGAGTTCCTCTCCTTTGCTTAGCCGCCCGTACTGTCAGAAGTTTTTTTTTTTTTACATTTTTTAGGTCTGTTTTTGACCGCAATCTCACCATGGTAAGTGATGATGCGGCCGAAGGTGGTAATCACACAAAGCCTAGAAGGAACTGGCTCTCAAGTGCAGCTATCGGAACACACCGAAAGGTGCTTGGCGACAGATTTCAACTTGAGGGTGGTAGCCAGCCAGGCGGGTACTACAAAGTACCCTACCACCGTGCTATGGTTTCCTCACGATGTTTTCCTTCACCGAAAGCTCAAGCTTATTGTAGGATTCGAACCCGGGACCTTCATCTCGGTATCCGAAGTCACTACCACTGAGCTGTCATCGCCTTAAGATTCCTTGTCTTGATGCCTTAAGAAATGATAATGTAACTCACATGGCCATGCAGACTAGCCCCCTTGCCGGCCATACACTCGATCATCATGGCTATTGTCATTCTGGACGGGAAGCCGTGGGGGTTGAACAGAATATCGGGAATGAGGCCCGACTCTGTGAAGGGCAGGTCCTCAGCTGCCCACTTCTGTGAGCAGATGCCTTTCTGGCCAGCTCGGGAGGCGAACTTGTCGCCTACTGTTGGGTTACGCTGGAAGAATTCACTCAAATATTATCTCTGTACATATTGGATGGAAAAAAAACCTTTCTTCTTTCTGATGGCGGTCCCTTCGTACCTAATACAATTTTATTATTGGCGAAAAGGACCTTAAGTAGGCTAGTGGCTTGACAATATCTGTTTAGTCCGTCATTTACATCAAATAAATAAAATAAAATAAATAAATAAATACATGATACAGCAGTACCTACACTAAGCAAAGCTTGTGTCGTAGGTAGTTGCCAAAGAATTTAAAACGTCCAGAAGGATAGTCGTCTCTATGGGAACACGAAATAAACAAGCCATAATTGACAGTATTTAAAAGTAATAAGTTTAGGTAATTAAAAGTGACTAAATCGCAACACTGACACATGGAAGATTAGTTTTTTACTTTTCCTTGGTTTTTATAAGTGTTGTGACAGTATTTCAATATGCTAGTTGGCATTTTTTATTTAATCAGTACAGCGAGTATGACGCGATGACAGCCGTGCGCAATACGAACTGAGTGCGATTTGCTCAGGAGCCCCTCAAGCGGAGTGATATTAAATGTCATGCTTTAGTAAGGCTGACTATCCATCTGGGTAGAGGCACGATGCCCTATGAAAATCTTTGGTAGTTGCTTACCTTCCGTTTTACAATAAAAAGTCATCAGCCATGTATGACATCAATGAAAACATAAATAAAAATGCAAATAAAAATACATATGAAAAACAAAGAATTAATTCGAAAATTCAATTATTAATAACTAATTTAAAAAAATGCCTGAAATTTAATAACAAATAGTTACATCCATATTTAATTCTAATTTATAATTCTCCTACTATATTGAAATATATGTGAGAGTATGTGTGTGAATGTGAGAGTGTATGTGTATGAGATAGTGTATGTGTATGTGAGTATGGTTATATTGTGTACAAGTGTGAATGACCAGGGTGACAGTTTTATAAAATAAATTAATCTACACTAATAATAAAGAGAGAAGATTTGGATTTTTGTATTTTTGTTTGTAATGAATAAACTCAACAACTACATTTTAAAAATTCTTTCACCAGGAGAAAGCTAATTTATCAGAGTAACATAGGCTCAAAGAATTTAAAACGTCCAGAAGGATGACGTCCTCTATGGGAACACGAAATAAACTAGTCATAATTGACAGTATTTAAAAGTAATAAGTTTAGGTAATTAAAAGTGTCGAAATCGCAATACTTACACATGGAAGGTTAGTTTTTTAGTTTTTCCTTGGTTTTTATAAGTGTTGTGACAGTATTTAAATACGCAAGTTGTCATTTTTTATTTAATCAGTACAGCGAGTATGACGCGATGACAGCCGTGCGCAGTACGAACTGAGAGCGATTTGCTCAGGAGCCCCTCAAGCGGAGTGATATTAAATGTCATGCTTTAGTAAGGCTGACTATCCATCTGGGTAGAGGCACGATGCCGTATGGAAATCTTTGTATAGGCTATATAAGTATATAAATTTCACTAACAGCTAGTAAATAATAAATAAGTTTAAGTTGGCGCGGTCGGTTAAGACTCTGGTTAAGATTCCACCTATCGCGCCGCAGCTCGCAGGTCGTGGGTTCAATTCCCACACAGGACATGCATTTGTGTGCACAAACATGTATGTATGTCCAGAGTCTGGGTGTAATTATTGTATAAGTATGTATTTACAAACAAAAAGTAGTATATGTATTATATCGGTTATCTGGTTTCCATAGTACAAGCTCTGCTTAGTTTGGGATCAGATGACCGTGTGTGAGGAATGTCACAGGATATTTATTGACTGATGTTATTGTAGTACCCACCTGAAGTCTCAACATAACGCAGGCCTTCTTGAGAGGTTTGGTGCTAAAGTCCCCACAGAGCCGGACGCTATCGACGAACACTTCTTCTTTACCATGGTATTTGCACACCATGAACTGACTCTTTTCACCGTCAAAATAACTGTGGAGTCAATAATGAACTTTAATACAAAGAGCATTAATACTAATTTTACTTGAAATACCAGGAAAATATTATTTCTCACAACAGAATACACTCGCGTCATCTATTTAGATGTATATCTGGCTTATATACAATAAAAACACTTTTTAACAAAAAAATTAAACCACCGAAAAAACTGAAAATCAAAAAATAATTTTGAATATAACTTGAATTTTATAAGGTTTTGGAGTCGGGGATAAACCAATAACCTACGTAGGTATGTATTTTTTAAATATTTGTTTATTTATCCCCGACTGCAAAACCTAATAAAATTCAAGTTATATTCAAAATTATTTTTCCTTTTCAGTTTTTTCGGTAGTTAAATTTTTTTTTGAAAAGTTTTTATTTTATCATTTTTTGTGTCTATAATCTACTAATTACTACATGCTTAATTTTTGATATCTTTTGATGGAATACACAAGTCAGCATAAAAATCTGTGAATGAACAATAAATCAACCATATTTTCCCACCCTTAGGGTAGGGTTTTTGTATCCAAATTTATATGGGACCACCGAGGTATACCCTATCTATCCAATAAAAAAAAAATAAAAAATCTAAACACTCTGTAAAAAGTCATGCGTGATCATACATAAAAAAAATATATATATACGCTTCGACTTGTAAACCTCCTCCGATTTTTCGTCGGTTAAAAAAGAAAAATTGATCTACGTACCTATAGAAGGGTTGGTCAGGGTTGACCCTGGCGCCGACAGCCGGCAACCCATCCTCGTCGATGAACTCCGCCAGCTCGGGCTTGTTGTTATCGCGGCAAAAGTATGATAACGGATGCTTCAGTTCTATAAACTCGCTTTTGTAGACGGATCCGGCGGCGAAGCCTCGCTCGTACGCCGACTTGTTGATTATCATCGCGTCTTCCATATCGTAGCCCTGATTGTGGATAGGTTTGTAACTTAACTTTTAGGGTCCACAAAAAAAACCTTGCTGAGTTTCTTGCTGGAGTCTTCACAGTTTAAGTGTATTACGAACCGGTGGTAAATTCAACTGAATGTACCAATTTAACGTTCATAAGTGCCTTACTAGGGCCTAAAGTGAATAAATGAATTTTTGATTTTGATTTTGGGTTCAGCATCAAAACGGAACCCTGGTGCGACTCTGTCACAGCGGCATATTTCAACTACTAATGCTATGGAGTTGAAATTAGGAATGGTTATAAATATTGTGTATATGTGTGCTTTTTATGTTGACTGTACTTGCACTTTCATTCAATATACACTAATGTATTTCAGCTCAATCGGACACTGGGAAGTGGATCAAAGAATCATGGCGAGATTCATACATTGATTTGTACAGAATAATAAAACATTATATAAAATAAAAGGTTTTTAATCACTTCCAATGTTGGGATTCAAAGTCAAAGTCATTTATTCAATTTAGGCACCAGAAGGGCACTTATGAAGGTCACATTTACTGAAGTTACCACCGGTTCGGAACTCGGCCTTCAACTGAGAAGAATCCGGCAAGAAACTCAGCAAGGTTACATTTTTTAAATATTTTTTGGTCAATCTTTGGATTACATTACCAGCAACATGATAATAGACATGACATATTTTATAAACCCCGCAAAACATAACAACATAAGGGTATTGATCGCAATTCCCCGGAATGGCATAGAATTTCGCATATAGCCCGGGAATCTAAAAATTTTTAATTGCCTCAAGTTATTCCTTAGGCACCAAGGATCAATTATAACGTCATTCAAATGTCTTTTTTCTTATTTTTTAATTTAATGGGCTTGCGTTTGGCCACTGACCCGCCCATAAGGGACGATGACGAAGCCTAAGATGGAACACGCTTACCCAGAAGAAACCTATTCACTCTGGCCTTGAAAGTACCTAGATTGTAAGCGTCAGGAAACACAGACGCCGGGAGCAAGTTCCACTCCCTTGCAGTCCGCATTATAAATGAGGATGCAAAACGATAATAATGACAATCAACTATAAATTAGGCTTAGACATAGACAGAAGAACTTTATTATAAAGAAATAAGGTTGATTTTTCTTCATTTTTTTTTTCAATTCTATGTCGGTATGTCAACAGCGTACAGTAGTACCCAACTGATATGGCTTACCGATGTACCTGCGCAGAAGATACATTTTCAAAGCGCGGGAAATGCTATTGGTCGGCAGCTGGCGCCATGTTAGCGCGCGCCGTGCTGAGGGGCGTGACTTGCGAGTGAAACGGAACTAACAGCTGCAGTGTATTATGAACCGTATAGTAGTGATCTAAGGTTGATTTCAAGTTTTAAGCATTCTTTCGTTAATCTTCGGGGCCATACTTTTTTGCGCGAAAAAAGATTCACGACGCGCCATATCAGTTGGGTAATACTGTATGGTGAGATTGTGGTCAAACAGGCCTATCCATAAAAATAAGGAATAAGGGTTCTTCAAAAAGGGCGTGAAGAGATTTCTTCAAGGTAAGGCAACGCGCGAGTGATACCCCTGGTGTTGCAAGCATCCGTATGCTACGGTAACTGCTTCAGGCGGGCCGTATGCTTGTTTGCCACCTTAGTGGTATAAAAAAAAAATAACTTACCGTGTAAGATATAACAGCGACAATAGCATTGGTTCCGCAGGGGTAATCGTCCAGGCCAATGTTGTCGTAGTGCGTCGGCCGGAACAGCGGGGTGGCTGGCGTCTGGAGGCGGTACAACTTGGTCTCCGCGTTTGTCGCCCAAGTGTGGATCGGGGTGCCCATCGTTTGTTTACCCATTTGACATTGGTACATGTTTCTGTTGGTTTCATCAGTTATTATTGTAGGTATATTAAAAAAAAGAATCGATTGATGTAGTACAGTGTTTTTCAATCTTATTGATTTCGCGACCCCCTTACAGGTTGAAAAATTTTAGCGACCCCTTATCAGACAGACAATGAATTTATAAATTAAAAGACTACGATAATGATTTTCCTTATTTTGATACCTTTACAGTTGGACGCCCGCTTGCGCGAAGTCTACCTTGCCTTTTTCCTTCTACCGGCGACCCCCCCGACTAAGGTTTCGTGACCCCCCTAGGAGTAGCAACCCACAGATTGAAAAACACTGATATAGTACACCATGAACTCTTCAAAAAGAGTATGAAGAGGTTCTTTTTTATAACACAAGCATACGGCCCGCCTGATGGTAAGCAGATACCGTAGCCTATGGACGCTTGCAACACCAGGGGAATCACTCGCGCGTTGTCGACCCTGAAGAAATTTCTTCACACCCTTTTTGAAGAACCCCATGCTGTACTCCATTGGGAAAACCACGGCGGGGAACTCATTCCATAATCTGATAGTCCGCGGAAAAAAAAACTCCGTTGAGCCCGCACAGTTCGAAACAATTCTGGTTTCAATGTGTGAGGATGGACTCCCCGTCGATGGCGAGAGTTGCGATGGTGGAAGGTAGCCGTGGGCATCAAGTCGAACAATTCTTTAGAACACTCCGTTGTACAAGCGGTAGGACACACATAAGGAGGCAAAGTCTCCTCAGACTGAGGGGCTCTAAACCGCTTGTGAGCTCGGGATCGTCGACAATTCTGATGGCACGACGCTGAACCGAGTTTTAGGGCCAAGCTGGTATCCAGGTGGTATTTCTGCAGGGTCGGTAACGCGCGAGTGATACCCCTGGTGATGCAAGCGTCCATAGGCTAAGGTAACCGCTTACCATCAGGGGGGCCGAATGCTAGTTTAAAAACAAACAAAACTAAGAAAAACAGAAAAAGAAATTCAAATACCAAAAAGTATTTTATAAAATAAGGCAGTTTTTTAGATAAAAAGAAATAAAAAACAATCTCACCTAGGCGACTGGTTGCAGTCAGGCATGGGCACCAACTGCGCCAAGTTGCTCATGAACGCGGACTTAGACAGTTCTACGTGCGTTGTTTTACCTGAAATTATATTAAAAGTAAGTACTGGTAATTGAGCCCATTAGCACCCTCCTGGACCTGTTTTTAACCGACTTCAAAAAAAGGAGGAGGTTCTCAATTCGGTTGTAAGTTGTTTTTTTATGTTTGTTACCTCAGAACTCCGTCATTTATTAACCGATTTAGAATTATTTTTTTGTTTGGAAGGGTACACTTCTTGTTTGGCCCCATTGTCATCAGGATTTGATTACTTCTTAGTGTATTTTGAAGTCGGTTTAAGTTTTTTGTAAAACAGTGTACAATTTTTTTTTTTTCAAATTTATAATTCTTAGTAATAAGGTCGATCTTAGACCAATGGGAGACCAATAGTACCTACTCAAACTAAAGAGGTGAGGAGGTGGTGGTATGATGGTGTAGACATGTCATGTAGTTACCCTTGTATATCTCCTGGTGTGTGACGGCGATGTCCAGGTAGAGCTGTTCCATGGTACCGATCAGCTCCAGCTGTGACGTCGCCAGGTTCAGGACCGGCCGCATCATGCGAGCCTCGCTCGTCATCAGGAATACTCCCGCGTATTGGGAACATATCTGGTGATAGATACGTTTCCTTTATTAAATGAGCATAGAGTCGTTTCGCTCAAAGAGCATCTTGACTGGGGAAGTACCTTACAGATACCGCAGCCAAATAAATTTATGTTGTGTTCCTGCGCGTGAGTAATGTGGCCAGAGATCATTGGGGAGGGGGAATGGTCGGCAGTGAGTGATGCCTCTTGTGTTGCAAGCGTCCATATGGCTACAGTTACTGCTTACCACCAGGTGCTTATTCTTGTTTGCCGACGAGAGGTTAAGTGAAAACATTCGATAAAACTTTGAACACCATCAGAAGCAACGTAGCGTAGCTTGCCCAAAAGGGCCCTGTATCAGTTGGAGGGGGGTTTCTACCTGACTGCGGCGAAACCAAATGGAGGGTACGTTCGGGGCCCCTGTAGGAAAGGAACACGAGCAAACTCACAGGGCAGTTTTATTAACCTACCTTTTTCTTTGGTATAACCACTATCTCCGTAGTAATAGGCACCTCCTCCCCCTTAATCTTGAGGGTGCGAAGGTAAGCGGTGGACTTCTCCACCGTCTCTTCGGCGAAGTACCCGACCAGTCTCCCGTCGATGAACACGGGGTACTTGTACACGTCGCGGGATATCGGCGTGTGGGCCACTGAGCTTATTGGCTCCATACCTGGTATAGTTGGATGAAACCATAGAATAATCTAGAAGATTATTTGACGGGCCAGTTGGCGCGGTTAAGACCACCTATCGCACCGCAGGACGTGGGTTCGATTCCCACACAGGACATGCATTTGTGTGCATGAACATGACTGTATGTCCTGAGTCTGGGTGTAATTATGTATGTATTTACAAACAAAAAGTAGTATATGGTATTATATCAGTTATCTGGTTTCCATAGTACAAGCTCTGCTTAGTTTGGGACGAGTTAGCCGTGTTTGAGGAATGTCCCAGGATATTTATTTATTTATTTAGATGAAAACTGTATCCTGAAAGTAACTGAGCTGGTAAGACTTTTTCTACTGATATTGTTTAAAGCGCTCGTGGCACTGCACGGGCGTCTTTCCATTCCATTCAAATTTCGTACAAAACGCATGTAAATAAAGTCGCAAATTGAACAATCCACCGAACCGTACGGACGCCCTTATGGTGTGCCGGCGCGTGCTCAAATTAATACTTTATTTCCGTGCGAAATGAATTCCGTGAATGTATTTACAGCGCCCACAAGTCTCCTATCGATGAATTTGTCACAAGACTACTGGGCTTATGGCTCCCTGGTATTCATCATCATTAGTGCCTCTAAAATAAACCTCACCTAGAAAAAGTTGTATCCTAAAGTTGTTACAAATACATTATGTATCATATACTGAAATGGACAGGGCAAAATTAATATAAAGACGCTTTTTTCCAAAGTGTAAACCAAAAAAAAGTTTTTTCCAAGATGACAACGGTGTGAGAAGAGTAAATTGTAAAACAAGTTGCAAATCTCGAAATTAGTTTGAATTCACAGAGACCGCAACAAAAAGAACTACTACCATGACTTACCACATCTTTCCAACACGAGCGGTAATCCATCGATTTGTTTCTTGTCTGGATGTTGTGTCACCTAAACAGAAAAATATTTCATAGTTATTATGGAGACTTGGAACAATTGTTTCACAAAGACACTTTATGAAATCACTAGCTTTCCTCCAGCGGTTTCACTCGGGCCCTCTTCTGGAATGGAATGACCAAAAATCCTTTTTTTTTGCCTATAAATGGAATATGTAGATAAACCAAGTTTAGAGTTAATCGAGACACGCAGTTAAATCCTTCCCTTAAAACATTAGTACTACTTTTTGCACCGTTAGGAGTCCATTTTCGAGAAACCCAAAAACACGTGTTTCTTTATTTTCAATCCGAAGTATTAATACCGATTTTCAAGTTATAAGGACCGCGCGGTAGGTTTCATACAAACTTGTAGCGACATCTATCGCCCATCTATCAGTAATACTGAGATAGTTCACATACGGAAAGATAGATGGCGTGGCGCCACATTATCCTGCATCGCACATACGAAGATTTCTCGAGAAACTGCATATAGACAAGTGTCCGATGCGACACGATGACCAAGACTGGCGGAAAATCTTCCCTTTTAAATGGAGGTTATCCACCTTGCACCTCCATAAACTTTAACACCCCAAAACTCCCTTTCGAGGGGCAGTTTCCTAAAATTTACAATGTGAAACTTTATAAACCCAAGGAATAAGATTTTTCATACAAACAAAATCCCCCTATTCACCCCGTTTAAGGTTTAATTGCCAAAAACCTATTGTTAGTGGATGCCTACGTTATAAAAGGAACTTGTGTACAAAATTTTTAGTTTGTAGCCTCAGCGGTTTAGGCTCTGCGTTGATGAATCATACAGTCAGCCAGAACAAGTAATTATACGAGGTAGATATGACAATAAATGAAACCACGTAAAGTACTCATAAATAGGAGCAACTTTTACTTTGAGACCAAGTTCGAAATCACAAAAAAGAATACAGATTTTTGATACATTTTAGTCGAGGAGACATTGAACTTTTGTAATCCACCCTGCAGATGTATAGATTACCTGTGCAGTGATGGTCAGATGGTTGAGCAGTCCGCAGGGTGCCCCGTCGGGCGTGTGGACGGGACACACGAACCCCCATGCATCTGGAAGCAGCTGCCGCGCCTCTGTCGTACGCATCTCCATGAAGAATGACCCTCGATGAATGGATCTTAATACACGAACGGTACTCAACTTAATACTTTTTTTTCCCTAAAGCTCTGATCATACCAATACGTTCAGCGTCCGCGGTGGCGTGCACGATGGCGACAACTGCGCATCCAAAAGTTATTCACACTGAATCACGTTCGCCAGACATTCACCAGGCATTCGCATTACTATGCTGTGCTATATAGATAGTGAAATTGAAGATTTACTTCTATCAGCTATTCTACATCCACCATACTTATATTTATAAAAACACAGTTTTAACTCAATAGAATAATCGCGTGCAGTGTCGGTGTAATGTAGCAATGCGCGTTCAGATCGCCACCGCCGCGTCAATGTGAACACGTGGCTACAAGTTCCACCACGGACGCAAGCTAAACGCGTAGGTTTGATCAGAGCTTTACTGTGAAAGCGGCGGAACTTAATTTACTAGCATTTTTTTCTTTTTTTTTTTTTATGTCAGAAGGTTGACAAACAGGCAGACGGTCCACCTGATGGTAAGTGGTCACCGCCGCCTATGGACATTTGCAATACCAGGGGGATTGCCGATGTGTTGCCGACCTTGAAGAGCTCTTTTTACGCCCCTTTTGAAGAAACCCATATCGTAGCGCAGAGGGAAAACCGTAATGGGGAGCTCATTACCTTACCCTTAAGTTGAAAATCTGTCGCCAAGCACCTCTCGGTGTGTTCCGACAGCTGCACTTGAGAGCCAGTTCCTTCAAGGCTTTGTGTGCTTACCACCTTCGGCCGCATCATCACTTACCATGGTGAGATTGCAGTCAAACACAGGCCTATAAATAGTAAAAAAAAAAAAAAAAAAAAAAAAAAAAAAAAAAAAAAAAAAACCACATCCCAATAGTCCGCAGTAGGAACGTCCGACTGAACCGTTGTGTGGACGATCGATTTCTATATTAGGATGAGGACCCCATTGTACTTTACTGTTTAATATTACGCCAAGAAAAACTATCTTGCTTGTTCACTAATTCAAGACTCATATCATCAACGAAAATATAAGTGTTGTTGTATTATCTTTTTTTTTCCACAGAAACTGTATCATTTATGTGTGTGTAATTCAGAATAAATGATTTTCTTTCTTTTCAACACTGGGGAGAAATCCTTATTTATTAGTTGGGACAGGAATTAGTTGGCGGCAAATCATTTCGATACCGCTTGATATGGTTTTATTGAGTTGCTTCCGTTCAGTCCATTCACTTAAAATTTTAAGAAAGTATCATCATCAAATAAAATTATATTGGACAATGCATTACCATACAGGAGTTCACAGGACAGATCATTAATATATGCCAAAAACAAAAATGGGCCTAAAATTGATCCTTGCAGTATGCCCGTTTTTACTAAAGAGACTGGGGACGTAGTACCGTTAATACCCACTATTTGTTGGCGAATAGATAGTAAGTAAGTAATAGTAGTAAGTAATATTTATTTAAGTATATAACAATGGGTACAACTCTAAATAGCCCTGATTCCTGAACTAGCGTGAGCTGTGTTTCAGGAGTCAGTTCCCACCCAATCAGTGCATTACAAACATATTGTTAATTGGTGATCAACAGACAAAGTTCACATAAAAATTTATATAAAATCAAATCAAAAATGTTAAATTAAAATGAAATAAAGTTTACAATTTTGAAAGAAAAAAAGAAACAAAAGAAAAATACTTGTTTTAAATGTTTTCGGATGTGGTATGTTTACTGCCCAACCCTACGACTGCAAACTCTTGGGATCGGATGTTATACATTTCCATTAGACAGTAAATTTGTTTGACTAGGAGTTATGTCTGTGCCTGTGTGTAGCATGTGTGTAAGTGTGATAGTGTGGGTATGTGTGTGTGTATGAGTGAGGATGTGGGGGTGTGTGTGCGTGTATGAGTGGGGGTGTGTGGATGTGTGTGTGATGATTTAATGTAATTTGTTATGTATGTGTTTGTTTTGCGAACTGGTTCACTACAGTTCCTACGTTGTAATAATAAATAAATCTTCGATTTCACCGTAACTAAGTTTATTTAACCATGTTTTAATTTTATCCTTTATTTGATGGTTAGATAGGTTCCTCACCTTTTTCAAATGGTTGAATGTGTTATACAGTCTTGGGGCTATGTAACTATAGTGATGTTGAGCGAATTTACTTTTAACCCTAGGAGTAGGACAGCGCTGATGTCTTTTATCAAATATTTGCAAATGTGGGATGGTATTTTTGTGATATTTCCGAATGCATTGGAAAATAAAAAGTTTGCGCACCGAGAGAACTTCAGCTGCTTCATAAACTGCACTAGTAGGATGTCGAAAAGGTAAGAATAATAGCACCTTCAACAATGCCCGTTGTGCCCTTTCCAGCTCAAGTAGGTGTGTTTTGGCGGCGCCACCCCATGACGTGATGCAGTATGTGATTACACATTCTGCTAGTGCCTTATACGTCTGAATGAGTAGCTTATGACTACAAACTTGACGTAGTTCTTTAAATACAAAAATGTCCGTAAGCGTTTGGTAACAGTTGCTATATGTTTTTTCCAATTTAAATTATCATCTATGGTGACACCCAGATACTTTATATTGGAGACTCTTTCCAGCATGGTACAATTACATTGCACGTGGGGTTCGATCTCTTTACGATTGCAAGGAAATGTGTGTATAGTTAAGGTGTGGCTCTTTGGCGAGGTCGCTTTAGTCTTGCTGAAGCATAGAAATTTCGTTTTGCTTGTGTTTAGTGTCAGCAGACTGTCTTCTAGCCGAGATGTAACATGGCATAGTCCTCGCTCAGCTATTTGCTCAACTGATCTCCAATCTGGCCCATGGAAGAGTATGACAGTATCATCAGCATACATTTGAATGTCAGCATTACTAATTTCGGCGTTGCACATTTCGTTGACATAAATTAAAAAAAGAGTTGGACCTAGTGTACTACCTTGCGGTACACCATATGTACTAAATTTATAGTTGCTTACAACACCATCCACCTTTACACATTGTCTCCTTTCAGTTAGGTAGTCTCGGAACCACTGAAGTGCATTTCCTCTGATTCCAATGTTCTCTAAGCGTGTTAATAATATTGGAACTGAAACCGTATCGAATGCCTTCTGTAGGTCTAGGAATACTCCAATACACTTTTCATTGTTGTCTACATACGCAGTTATCTTAGAGGTAAGGTGTAGAACGGCGTCATCAGCAGACATTTTAGAACGAAATCCATATTGATTCCTACTTAATATATTTTTACTTTCCAAATAGTTTATTAATCTCTTATTTGTTATTTTCTCAATAATTTTAGATAGGTTACTTAGAAGTGAAATAGGTCTATAATTTGTTGGTAGTTTTTTATCTCCAGATTTAAAAATTGGACAAATGATTGCACGCTTAAAGATTTTTGGAAACACCCCCAATTCAAAACATAGATTAATTAGAAACGCTATAGGTTCCATGAGAAACTTACGAAAGGTTTTAAGTATTTTTGATGTTATTTTGTCAATTCCAGGTGCACTATTTAATTTCAGACTGCTAATGACGCTACCTACCTCGATAGGGTCTGTAAGGAAAAGTGAAATAGAATTTGGTGGTGGGCTGCTTGTTTTAGCGTTTTGAGACATAGTATTATCGTCAAAGCCAAGCTTTTCAAGAGTTTTACTAGCGAGTTCATGACCAACCTTGGTAAAGAATCCATTAACATCATCTAGAGATTCAACCGGTGTTCTATTTATTTCTAGTAGTTCAGAGGATGATACCTTTATCTTCTGCATATTACCCAGCTCCTTAACAATGTCCCACGTCTTCTTCATATTGCCTTTATTTTGTTGTAGTTGATTCTCATAATAATTCTTTTTTAGCGATTTTATAATTCTTTTTAGCATATTTCTATAATTTATATATTTATTTTTAAGTTCTTCACTACAGGTATCTTTTTTTGTACGTTTATGAATTCTATCCCTCTTTCGAATCGATCTTACTATTCCTGGCGTAATCCACGGCTTCAGGGGGAGTTTACGCCTAGATACTTTAGTAACTACGGTATTTTCAGCAATAATATTTTCTAATTTAGAAGTAATTATATCAGCTGCTTGGTTTGGATCGGATATTGTGTACAGATAACTCCACGATTCCTCAGCCAAACACTTACCAATACCGTTTAAGTCCACTTTGATTTTATTGTGCTGAATTGGGCTACGTTCTATATTATTGTGATCAATATGTAATAATATAGGCGAGTGATCCGTTAGCTCATCAAAGATAAAAGATTGGCATTTAGATGCGGTTTTTACCATGAAATGATCCAAACAAGTTCCTTGCCTAGTTGGTAGATTTACTCCTTGCTTCAATCCATACATTGCCATTAAATTCAAATAAGTTTCAGCATGTCCATGAAGATTACTCGAAATAATATCTATGTTAAGGCCGGGTCTAAGCTCAAATCTCAAAAATGGGTTTCTTTGAGAGTCGAGTATGACGTAACGCAATGAAATACCTAACACAAAAAAATACTGTGGATAGGAGAGGGTTTTGAGAAAAATGTTAACCGAATAGAATATTAAAAAGTGCTTTGATATTCCCAATAAAAAAATCCTAAGTTACGTCTAAAAAAATCTTTCGCGTCGAAATTCTCCATATTTTCAGCGATGACAACAATTTAATTTTTAAGAATATATAAGATACAGAATTATATTAGAATGTTAACCGGACACTTATTCAATTTAATGCGTATATTCTGTATAATCTAAAGAAAACCCGTAAATAACAGTCCATTTCATAGAGTCGACACATTTATGATTTACCATTTTCAACCCTATTCCAGTGAAGAACGAGTCCTGTCAAAATCGTAGTCAGTCCGCGCCTTAATATCTCCTGTGAGGATCACTGTTTTGGCGTTACAGTTTTGTAGAATGGCATCTAAAGAATTAACATAGTTAAGCGGGTTTCTAAAGCATGGGGGACGATACGTACACACAATAGAAACTTCATCCTTAATGTGTATAACGAGACAGTTACCTTCCGAACATAAAGGCTCAAATGAAACAGCATCAATCTCTTCTCGAACATAAACAACTACACCGTCATTTTTATTTAGGCTAGTTTTAGTTTGAAACATTTTATAGCCATTAATAGTAGCTGGTATAAAATTTTCCGTAGTCCAACATTCAGCCAGAACAAGGACATCTATTGTTATTTTGAAACTGTTTAGAAATATAAGAAAAAGGTCTAGGTTAGAATTGATACTACGTATATTCACCGTTAGAATTAAAAATGAGCTATTTTTATGATTACGCGAAAACATGAGATCACAGTATGCTGCCGGGTTGCCTATTTTGGAACACTTAATGTCTCCTCCCTCATCAATGTCACTCATAATAACTGCATTTATTGGATCGAATTGTATAGCTTAAAACATTCAGGGTACCTTTTCATTGCATTAAGTGAGAATTTTACTAATAAATAAAAATTGTCACAGTGATTCAAATTAGATTCCGTTATACTGTGCATCAAAATAGTTTCAGTGTGTAATAAATCAATATTATAGTAAACCGGGGAAAACATAGTGTATTCGGTAGATTTCATAATAATAAGGCTAGCAATATGAATCTGCAGTAATACAAAATAGAGGTTGTGTGATGTGTTATGTGTGTTAAGTGTGTGTGTGTTTACAGATTTTAAAATCCACCTAATATTAAAATTAAGACAATTTCTAAGTAAATAATAGCTATAGATGTATTCAACTAGAATAAATAGTCATTTCTGCTTCTTGAGATTATCGATATCTGTTTCATTGTTGATACGAATTGCGGGGCTGGTGTCATCCTTACGTAAATATACGTTTCCATAATTGGTCCAACAGTATCGGAAGCCATCGCTGCGTGAAAAGTCCCGTGCTAAGAAGTAGATGCGCTTTAATTTTGCCGAGAGGTTCTCAGAAATATAGATAGGTGCTGGGGGGCCCCTTAGCTTAAGATTTTCCGTTGTAATCTGCTTATTTTCCTTCCTATATTTCTTTGTGGCATTAAGTATTTCTTCTTTTTTAATGGTCGAAGTGAATTCAACGATGATCGGGCTGGACGTGGAAGTTTTGGCCTTAGATTTGGTTCTAAATATATCTTTGAAGTCCGTAGGCCCAATATTAACATTTAAAGCTTGCCCAGCATTCACGACTAGGTTTGTAAGATCTCTTTTGCTTTCTGCAGGCGTTTGCGGAATGTTCCTCATCTCAATACTATTGGAGCGCGCATTGCGTTCAAGGCTATCAATTCTATCCTCTAGGGATTTTATGTATTGGATATTATTTTTTCGGTCAGTTTCCAGGTTGCTAATTGTTGTCCTCATTTCTTCATACTTACTGGCCATGAATTCAACGGACTTATTTATTTCCAAATTTTGTTCTTTCAGTTCTTTAAAAGAGGTTTCCATTGTGCAAAACTTCAATTCGATGAATGATTTTATTTCTGCCAGTTCGTTGTCATGTTTGCGTTTATAGCGATTAGTAGTATTTGCTTCGCTTACATTCAACTCAGGTTCAGAATTATAGACAGATGGTGGTGTCCGATTCAGTGCCATATTGCAAGTAGGTATTGCAACGCAAAACTAAATTATATATTTTTTTTTTTTCCGGCGGGATTTGATCCGGCGATCTTTGCCTTGCCTCAGTTACAAACAGAGTGTTAAGCCAATAAGCCAACTTGTTTCATACGATTATGACGAAACTTTCGTTCTTATACTGTTGTTGACAACTTTTATGAGTGATTGAGTGTATGGGTAGGTTCAGTGCAATACAGATATTTAAATGCACTTACCCTCTTCCTCAAATTAGTTCATTATGATCCGACAGTATTACTCATTTCCACATAGATGTTGTGTTGCTTTTTGTTTGTTTTGTTGGTGCTTAATTATGTTGTTATTAAATCCAGTTATTAATTTCGTAATATAACTTCAAGTTTGTGTTGAATAGTGGTTATTTTCTATTTTTTTTGGATAAAAACTACGGAGCAAATTTCGGATCGACCTGTCACCAAGGTAGGTGACAGACAGATAGATATTGGCCCTGATTCTGTTGTTCACAACTAAACTAATTTTAATGTCACTATGTCTCTTTCTAACAAAGAACATAAGAAAAGGATGTAAGAAATTTAGTTCTGTCAAATTAGTCCAATGCTTGTTTTCAATATAAATTTAGTCGCCATCTATCGCGGTCACGCCTAAATACACGCAAAATAAGACGGCAAAGATTAATTTGACAACTTAAAATATGTTCTATCCTTTTTCAATCATGTTCGTAAGAAAGAGATGAGATGTGACTAAAATTAGTTTAGTGCGATTTACAACAGAATCGGCACCATTATGATATAAGGGCAAGTGGCACTCCACAAACTCCATAGCGTTGAAGTTTTGAAAGTAAAGTGTGATGATCTACGCAATCAAATGCCTTGTAAAGATCACAAAATACGATAATCGCGTCTTGAGGGTTCTCCCAGGCCTCAAAAATATGCTTTAAACGTCATCAGCGTCTGTCGTGGACCGAATTTTTAAGGCGGTTATCACCGCATCCTAAGTATAATAAGGCTCGCGTCACGATGCTCACTATAAAAATGTACTGTTGAGGTCTCGTTCACACGTTGATGACAACACTACTCAGCGCACTTCTTTCCGTAAACAATGGCTAACTTCATTTCATATCCTGTTGCTACTGTAGCGTCACCAATTTAACGCCTTTTAGGGGACACTTTTGGATATGTGCACATTGTTCTCTTTACCCTCCATAATCGGACAGTTAACGCTGAAATCGGACGTCACGTATAGCATTTAATAGAAGACCGTAGCCTTAATGACGATAGCGTCAGCAAGAAAACTCTAGATCTATAAATAAGGGTTATACTCGACTTTTTGGCGGGAACTTGCAGAGTAACGTTGCTTTTTCATTTTTATTTTCATAAATTCGTGTATTATGAGTTTTATTGCATATAATCGGTGGTATTTTATCCAATAAAATCAATCCATGTGCACCAGTGAAGTGAAATGAAATGAATTATGTGTATTGTGGCTTTTCAAGTTGTCTCAAGAAGTCCGTGAAAAGTGTTAGTACAATGACCACCATTGTACTAAAACATGACTATTATGCACGGTGACTGACTGAGGACTATTTGAAAGTGATTCATTGTGATTAGAACTTATAATATTACTTGAAATTGGCAAAATACACAAGCCATGTGACGCCATTGAAGCAAAAAAAAAAATGGGTTATACTCACTTGAAATGCGACATATACCGCATCCTGTTAATATTCTCGGCGACTATAGTGAGTCCCTTGTACTGCGACAAGTTGACGTTGTTGGAGGGCGCGTTACCGGTCGCCAGGAATGTTTCCATCTTCTGTTCTAAGCTGCCACATGCTCGGATTATTTGTTGCATTTCTGACTGTTGGTGGAAAGTTAAAGAGTCGGTCAGAAGTTTGTGGCTCTGTTTTTAGGGTTCCGTAGCCAAATGGCAAAAAACGGAACCCTTATGGATTCGTCATGTCTGTCTGTCTGTCCGTCCGTATGTCACAGCCACTTTTTTCCGAATCTATAAGAAATATACTGTTTAAACTTCGTAAGTAGATGTATTCTGTGAACCGCATTAAGATTTTCACACAAAAATAGAAAAAAAACAATAAATTTTGGGAGTTCCCCATACTTAGAACTGAAACTCAAAAAAAATTTTCTCCAAACCCATACGTGTGGGGTATCTATGGATAGGTCTTCAAAAATTATATGGAGGTTCCTAATATCATTTTTTTCTATACTGAATAGTTAGCGCAAGACACTTCCAATGTGGTAAAATGTGTTGTACATTTTACCACTTTGGAAGTGTTGGAAGATGATGCAAGTACAGTCAACAAAAAGTACAATCACCAAAAACAGCTTGTATTTAAAATGATTTTTTACAAAAACTTATTTTATTTACTACTAGCTGACACCCGCGGTTTTTCGGGAACGTAGGATCTTTTGTGTTTCGGATATAAATATATTCTGTATCTATGTTAATCTAGATTATAGTCTATCATCATCATATCAGCCCATGGATGTCCACTGCTGAACATAGGCCTCCCCCATTGATTTCCACTTCGAACGGTTCTGTGCCGCTTGCATCCAGCGGCACCCAGCGACTCTGACCAGGTCGTCGCTCCACCTGGTGGGAGGTCGTCCCGCTCGGCGCTTTCCAATATGTGGTCGCCACTCGAGAATCTTTCTTCCCCATCGATTATCGGCTCTTCGAGCGATGTGGCCTGCCCATTGCCACTTCAGCTTACTAACTCTACGAGCTATGTCCGTCGTTTTCGTTCTCCTACGAATGTCCTCATTACGGACCCTGTCACGTAGAGAAATTCCGAGCATAGCTCGTTCCATAGCTTGTAGATTATAGTCTATAGGCGTGCCAAATTACGTCACGAAGGTTGTGCTACTGATGCGTCGAGGTAAGAAACAAACAAACTTACTACGGCATTAATAATACTAGTAAAGTATAGATTTTAAAATGTACAGAGAACATACTTACAAAGTTCATGACAACTTTCTTGCCGGTCTTGGCTTTCTTGATGATCTGCATACGCACTATGTTGACGAGGTTCTGGAGCCGCTCCTTGAGGATCTGCAGGTACAAGTGCCCGCCCACCAGCACCTCCTGCACCATCACGGCGTCTGCACCTTCCACCTGTTCAGGTCACATCGAAGATAATATAAATTTATGACTGGGATAAAAGTTTTAGTAAATTGGAAACGTTTTTAGAAATTCTCTAAAAAATACAAGATCTGGTTCGAGTACCATGGTTTCTACCCCATTTTACGCCCTTAGGGGAGAATTTTAGGATCAAGATATGTCTCACTATGTCTCTTTCTAACAAATAACATAAGAAAAGGATGTAAGAAATTTAGTCCTGACAAATTATTCCAATGCTTGTTTCCAATATAAATTTAGTCGCCATCTATCGCGGTTACGTTTAAATACCAGCAAATTAAGACGGCAGACTAATTTTACAGCTTTAAATATGTTCTGTCCTTTTTCAATAATGTTTGACTCAATTGATGTTTGATCTTAGATGTGATATGACTAAAATTAGAATTAAAAGCAAGGTCTTACAGCACAAGTAAAAGGAAAATTCAGATAAATAAAAAAAGTTGAAAATTAAAGTAAATTTCGCGAAAATCTAATTTGCTCATATCTTTTTATCGTGTTGACTACCTTGATTTTTATACACCTAATAGGGACTATAGACCTCAGTATCTTGTATAAATGTCAACTTGCTAGGTCCACCTGTTCCTGAGAAAATCGGTGGTGACACACGGACAAGAGAGTGATCTTATAAGGGTTCCTTTTTTACCTTTTGAGGTACGGAACTCTAAAAACGAGAAATTGGCATTTATAGTATGTATTTTAGTCGTTCAAACACTTCGTTTCAAGACATTTAGACCCTACCAGTGCTCACGGACTCTACTCTAGTATTCGCTTTATTAATGTCTTAACTCTATGGTCAACACTATACATACCTTACACTTATTCTGGACGAGGTCATACAGCTTCTGCGCCATGAAGACCAGCGCATGGAACTTGTCCTGGTGTGTTTTGAGGTGTATCATGAGGCACCGTTTGAGGAGGAACTCGCACGCGTCCAGGTCTGAACACCACGGGGCTAGTTCGTATAACTTGGGGCGGAACATGCGGCCGAGGTAAGCCCGGCACTCCTCTGATGTGTGGAGACCTTCCTCGTGAAGTTCTCGCAGCATGTTTTGTATGCAGCTGCATGGTACAAACAATATCAATCAATAACTGCTTAACATCAGGCGGGTCGTATGCTTATTTATCAACAGGGGCGTAGCTACTGCCGTATCAAAGATACGGGGCCCCGAACGTGTGTAACCAAAAATTCGCAAAAAATCTTACCCCAACACACATACCTCACATACACGCAAACACCCTATAACACACTTAGACACACCCCCGCATACATACACACACCCCTCCATACACACACACACGCTGCTTATGTGCACGTTTGTTATTATAATTAAATATTTGCATTATTGTATGATTTATATCAATTTTAAACTTCATCCTATTGCATAGGATATAGGTACTGGCTTCTGTAACACAGGTTTAGACCTAGCTCAGAAGTCAGGGACTTCGTTTTAATTATGTTCATTGTATTTATGTGAATAAAGAAAGATTTGTGTGTGAATCTTTACCCTCCATTTGGGCTTCACCGCAGTCAGATAAAAGGGGCCCCCAACAACTCTGATACAGGGCCCAAAAGCAAGCTTCGCCACTGTTTACCGTCATAGTCGTATATATTTTTTTTAATCCCATCCATGTACCCGCCACACTGGTGATAGCTTAACTTTGTCCATTAAGAATGGCTAATCACGCTACACCATGAACGCTTCACGTTTGCTACCTTAGTAGAAAAAACCGGCCAAGTGCGAGTTGGACACACAAACGAAGGATTCCGTGCAATATTAACTAACTCATTGTACTATGAAATTTGTTGTATAGGCGCCCTCTTTAATTTTTAATATTATTTGTTATAGCGGCGATAGAAATACACATTCTCTGAAAATTTAAGCTGTCTTCCTATTACCGTTCATGAGATACAGCCCACTGACAGACACGCTAATTGTTGCAGACAATTGTCGTAATTTTGCTTTAAGCTATCTCTTTCTGTACCATACGTTCCGTATTATCTATCGCATTCACCTAATTCAACAATAACTGAACGCCGCTTAGTATGAGGGTAGCATATCTCTATTATAATATCATTGTATGGAACCCTCAAAAAAGCTGCACAAAACCTCACATACTTGACATAATACAAATCGTTTTTCTTCCCGTGCAGCAGTAGCCTATATATGTAGTGGTCCGGCCAGTCCACCAGGCACTTGATGATGAGCAGCAGCGGCGCGTAGTACATCATCTTGCGGTACGAGAACATGAGCTTGCACGTGCCGTTTGTTAGAAAGTGTAGCACGTTGTTCTGCAACAGAACATTATGATACACGTGTGCAAAGTTGGTTATTACACACGAGGCGGTATTAAGCGATAAGGGAGCCGAGAGTGTAATGATGATAATGATGATATTCAATATATTTATTCAAGTAAATGTTGGTATTAAGTAGAAACAGTTTTAACCAGCTAAATCAAATTTTGAGAGAGGTAGAGCATAGCCTTTATTCGCTCAAAGAGCAGCTCGACTGGGGAAGTACCTCCACCTTACAGAATACCGCAGCCAAATAACTTTAAGTTGTGTCCCTGCGCGTGAGTAAGGTCGCCAGAGCTCATAGGGGAGGGGGGAAAGGTCGGTAACGCGTGAGCGATACTTCTTGTGTTGCAAGCGTCCATATGGCTACGGTAACCGCTTACCATCAGGCGGCCGTATGCTTGTTTACCGAATTAGTAGTATAAAAAAAAACAAGAATGCTTCGTCTACACACATCTCTTGCAGCGAGGTATAAACTTAGCATAATCGGGAAAAACGAGCATGGTAATGTTAAGTAAAAAGCACTAGTGCATATTAAGCTGCATTATGATACTAAAGTTGGTGCAATATGAGTCACTTTACGAGCAAGTGTGTTGAAAAATATGTTGCTATATTCGTATTATTATCAAAAAATTGTTTCTGGTCCGCTGTTTAACTTGCGTTCCTGCAGGATCTCTGTTTTCTATGTCTATCTGTGTGGAAAATTTCACCCAGAACCTTTCAGCTATTACAAGTTTGTGTAGATGTTTGTAACTCAAGCTATAATGACATTGAATGAAATTGATACGATAAAAGACCAAACCGTGGAATAAATAAGGGATATTTTTCCAGGAAACCATATTACTATATTAAGAAGTTAGGTCACTCACAGTACTAGTCTGGTCAGTGGTGACACATCGCACCATGATTCCGTAGTCGGAGAACAAATTGCCTCTCATGCGCCATCCGGACCGCTTGATTGCCACGGGGTAGTTACGTCGCGTCACTAGCAACATGCGGGCAAGACGTTCGTGCCCCTGGAAGAAAAAAAATCTATATTAAAAGGAAATGCTGGTGCCGTTTGTTCCATAAAAACGTAATCCTCAGTTTCCTCTCTGTAGAATGACACTAGAGCAATGATTATTTTACCATGCAATCTGTAGGTACCACTGTATGTCCCTCGTTGTGTTATTCTCCATAAATTAATTATTATAAGAATAAGGAGCCTTCTAAAATCACAAATAAGTGCCAGCGAAGATCTATTTGTATAAATGATTTTGAATTGAATTGAACAAAAACTTACCATTTTTAACGCCCTTATCAGACGTCCAGCAAACAAATTTGACGAATATAAAAAAACAAAGGAAAACCGACAGACTAAACCAAAGCCCTTCTTATTATGATTCTTGAATTTTTCATTTAAATTCAGTTTTGAAGGGCAAAACCCGAGATTACGAAATAGCGATATCGTCTAATTTAAATAGATATAATCGGTCCAAGCTGTAGTTGTCTCTATCGCCCTCAAGCGGGATAGCACCGGCACAGCGCGACAGCAATAGATATGTTAAAAACCTATTATTCAGATTTCTTGCAGCCATCCTTTCCTCTTAATTAATAATATTTTCGCGTAAGAAAACTTAAAGCGTTCATTCAGAAGAGTCTATCTTAACTTTTATAAATCACTGGATATTATAATGTTACGTTACCTTGACAATGAAATATCCTCCCCACTCATCAGTATGCTCATTGTGCTCCATCAGCTCCTCGGGAGACAAGTCCGCAAGGTGACACATATTGGACTGCAAACGATGAATTTATGCATTAAAATATGCTTGGGTTTTTTAGAACTATTTTAAGTTACATGTCACAGTACACTGGAGTTGATGCCCATGGCTACCATCTATCATTGAAACTCCAACTATAGACAGGGAGCTCAGAGATTTCATGTTGCAAGCTGCGGGCTATTATATGCTTATTTGATATGTTAGTAATATATAAAAAAGATAAACCATCCTAATTATTTTTTGTTATAACTAACTTAAGCCTAAAGTATATTAATTAGTTCATATATTAGATTCTGAGTTTTCTATTGTGCTTTTTGGATGCGATTCATTTGAATAAATCATTAATTCATTCAAACTTAAGAAATGTAGATCAAAGCATTTATTCACTCAAAGAGAAGCAAGACTGGGGAAGTACCTCCAACTTACAGAATACCAAATAACTTTATGTTGTGTTCCTGCAAGTGAGTAAGTTCGCCAGAGCTCATCGGAGAGGGGGAAGGGTAGATAACGAATGGGTCATGCCCCACAGGGTGCTTGTATACCAACTTCATCATATTTCAAAAAAAGGTTTTATTATTCAATTTGCCTAATATCCTCTAATAATTCCCCTTCAAATCATAACATTTGTATAGCCAAACAAAATGCTTCTTTTGCATCTTGCTAAAATCTTTGTAAACAGGGAAGTATAGTCTTATTATCCTGTTGGTTCTCGCGAGGTACACGCATCCTATTATAACAATTGATGTCATTGTTATATTTTTAACCGTGAGCCAAGCGATTAAATCTCTAAGCAAAGGTCAAACTATTTACTTCAGTAATGTATCGTCAACTTACTTTTATCATTATAGGCAAGTAACCAAGAGACCGATCGAAGCTCATTGGGTTTCCATCAATATTTATCGTCATTCTCATTTTAAATTCTCCCTTATAAGTATATGCTCGTTGCCGGCACTCCGTTGGCAGCACTTTCTGGTTTTTAACGCCCACTGCCTCCATAGGGACGCTTGGCTTAGCAAAAGCAGCTTCATCAATCGTGACTCTAACTCTTTGTCCATTTTGAAGCTCAAAATCCGCTGGTACCAAGTCTTCTATGGCCGCTTTCAAACCATCCTTTAGCATAAAGTTGAAGGAATCTATATGAGGTGCTCCGAGACTTTGTAGATACTGTAATAATACAAAAAGTTTGAGAAATAAATGTTATAGAACTAATTGTTGTTTTGTTTTGGAACATTTAAAGGTTACATACCGGATTTGCTATTTTAGGCGGCTTTCTGTAGTTAGGGTTGCTTGTATAGGCTAGCGACGGCGTTTGCGCTAATTTCTTCGTATTCATTTTGGCAATTTTAGGTACATTTATACGATTTTTTGTAAGAAAACTATACGGTAAATTCACGTGCGCATTGAGAGGTCTTGACTGACAGTTGACATTGACAGTAGTTGTTGGTTTTCATATTTGCCAAAAGTCAGGCAAAGGCTGAGCCATACAGCCTTGTCTTATCTGGGGGCACGGGAGTGCCCCCCCGCCAAGACAGCCAAGCGAAGCGAAAGGGCACTACCTACCTTTTCTCGAAGCGCTTCGTCGTTTTTTTGAAGCCTCATAACTTGGGTTTGGATTATACCAGATACACAAAATTTTCAAGACATGATGTCAATAGTGAACTTATTAAACACTCTTATACTTTAGATTTTATTGATACCTAAAAAACCCCGATTTCGTCACTGACTCACTGATGATCATCAAAACTCATAGGGTACTTCCGGAAGTCCTAGAAAACTGAAATTTGGTATGTAAGCTTGTATTAGTACATAATCAACAAAAAAATTATAAAACATGGAAATATCAAAAAAAAAAAAAACGTAACTTACAAAAAGAAGTGAAATCCCACCAAAAACATTTTTATGTAAAATGTTGCCGCCAAGACATATAGCTTTTTACTGTCAAAAAGTTATCAGATCTCATGTAGAGCCAAGCTTATAACTCTACTTGCCCTTACTCTACAAGCCCTAACTTCACAAACTCTACACACCGTAGTCAAAATATGTGGCTTGGCCGTTTCACTACTACAAGAACTATTCTATAACAAAAAAGTAACAGTGAATACATTTTTCACCTTACTCCCATGTGACAGTAGCGAAACGGCCAAGCCACATATTTTGACTAAGGTGTAGAGTTTGTGAAGTTAGGGCTTGTAGAGTAAGGGCAAGTAGAGTTATAAGCTTGGCTCTACATGAGATCTGATAACTTTTTGACCGTAAAAAGCTATATGTCTTGGCGGCAACATTTTACATAAAAATGTTTTTGGTGGGATTTGAGTTTTCTCGAGTTGTATTATTTATTTATTTGTTTATATTTTTGTTGGAGGACCAACAGCTTACAAAATTATGTAAATATATTAGCATGGAAAATGTGTGAGCCATTTAGAGGTCCTCACTGTTAAAATATGTTATATTAAAGTCACAAAATAAATTACTTCATATAGTCACTGTCAGTCACCGTCCATAAAAGTTCTGTTTTTTCAGTGTTTTTTTTAGTACAATGGTGGTAATTGTACAAAAACTTTTCACGGTCTTCTTGAGACAACTGTAAAAGTCACGATATACATAATTCATTTCATTTCCCTTCACTGGTGCACATGGATTGATCTTTATTGGATAAAATACCACCGATAATACGCAATAAAACTCAAAATACACGAATTTACTGTGCGAATTAATGAAAATAAAAACGAAAATGCAACGTCACTCTGCGAGTTCCCGCCAAAAAGTCAACAATAAGTAACAACCCAACAACGGATTAAAATAACATAAGTGACAACTAGTGACAATCTTGATAGGGCTGATCATCTGAAATCGATTAGGAAATAATAATTTATTTTGTTTTGTTATAAGAAAAGTTTAATCGATTTAGATTTAAAGTAATCTGCTTTGGTATTCTGAAACGTTTTTGACAGCAACCGACGACAACACATGACGTATTCCGTTGTGACGGTTAGTCCGGGAGGTAGCCTTGCAAACACAAAAGTCATAGTAGGCCGGCTGACGTAGAAATGTATAGTTGATCTTATATGACTAATAAGTGAACCGACCGTCTGCTCAAGTAAGTGCTCAAGTCTACCACATCCGTCATCAGCCACTCCCAGTAAAAAAAAGACATAGTACGCCGGCTCAAATTTGTTTCATAAGTATTTCACATCATACTGAGCTGAAAAAAATCGTCTGCTGCATGGTGGAGGGGGGAACACGCGTCAGCTGCTCGCATGAATTGGTAAAAAAAAAAGTTTACCCCTTCCGTAACCTTCCAATCCTAAACCCACCGCGGGTGCATCGCTGATGCGTGGTTCACTTATTAGTCATTCAAGATCTATTGAAAAAGATGGCCATCGATCGGCGTATTAATACTACCTAAAATGCATCAGTACCTCCCGGACTATTGCATGCCGAAACAATTGAATACTTGAATTGGTCAAAAGAATTAAAATGGACTGGAAGGTGTATTGTAAACATCAACTGCGCTCTGCGGGTGGATTTCATTTATTTTAATGATCTGAGCCGTAATCCCAAGCCAAGCAAACTTATGATATGGAAACTAGATAAAGGCAAAATTTATTTCATATTTTAGTAAAACTTAATGTACCGAATATACCAATTTTAAAGGTTTAATATGAAGGCTATTCAGTAGTTTAACTTTATCTTAATATTTAGGACATAAACTTCACAAAAAGAAACTAGATATAGCGCCCATATTTTGAAAATATTTAAATAATTAACTTTTTTTCACAAATTATGTTTAATAACATACTCGTATGTAGGTACATACTACTAATTTAACGAGATATTTTTTATAAAGAATAATAACAATAAGCCAGATATCAAAGACTTCTATATAGAATTTGTAAGAATTTTAGCATTTCCAGTAAATAAAAATGCGTTGACTTTTATAGTGCTGGGCACAATTTAATCAATGTTTATTTCAACGAGAATAGTAAAAAGAATTACTCGCCATAAGTCTCAACTGTTGAGCTTGACGACGATTTTCCAAGATATCTTCATCATTGGCTGATTTAAGGATGGCTATAATATGACTTATCCGAGCTGCAGACATCTGAAATATGTATACCAACTCTATAACCACTATAAAATTAGTATCATCATCATATTCTGTCACGAGATGTCCTCTGCTGAATATGGCCTTTGTTTCCCATTGATTTCGACAAAGAACCGTCTTGGATTGATAATAAATAATTTATAATAAAACATACTTACTTTAAATACTTTATACTTTACACAGAAACTATCATAAATGAAAGTGATCCACAAAGTGACAGGTTTTTTTTTAAATGGTTACATAATACGACCTTAATAGGAGGTTCCTAAAATTAAACTTTGATTTATTGACCTATTGAAAAATGTAGCACTGCACTACGACTGTATAGAGAATAGACCGCTTCGACGGAATGACGTCATGCGTCGTCGTCGTCAGCTGTCAAATAAATAACAGAATTGCACTACTGCTTTGGTATTCTGAAACGTTTTTGACAGCAACCGACGACGACTCCGTTGTGACGGTTAGTCCGGGAGGTAGCGTTGCAAACACAAAAGTCATAGTAAGCCGGCTGACGTTGAAATGTATAGTTGATCTTATATGACTAATAAGTGAACCGACCGTCTGCTCAAGTAAGTGCTCAAGTCTTCTACATCCGTCATCAGCCACTCCCAGTAAAAAAAAAGACATAGTACGCCGGCTCAAACTTGTTTCATAAGTATTTGACATAATACTGAGCTGAAAAAAATCGTCTGCTGCATGGTGGAGGGGGGAACACGCGTCAGCTGCTCGCATGAATTTGTAAAAAAAAAAGTTTACCCCTGCCGTAACCTTCCAATCCTAAACCCACCGCGGGTGCATCGCTGATGCGTGGTTCACATATTAGTCATTCAAGATCTATTGAAAAAGATGGCCATCGATCGGCGTATTAATACTACCTAAAATGCATCAGTACCTCCCGGACTATTGCATGTCGAAACAATTGAATACTTGAATAGGTCAAAAGAATTAAAATGGGCTGGAAGGTGTATTGTAAACATCAACTGCGCTCTGCGAGTGGATTTCATTTATTTTAATGATCTGAGTCGTAATCCCAAGCTAAGCAAACTTATGATATGGAAACTAGATAAAGGCTAATTTTATTTCATATTTTAGTAAAACTTTAATGTACTGAATATACCAATTTTAAAGGTTTAATATGAAGGCTATTCATTGGTTTAACTTTATCTTAATATTACGACTTAAACTTCACAAAAAGAAAGCTAGATATAGCGCCCATATTTTGAAAATATTGAAACAATTAACATTTTTTCACGAATAATGTTTAATAACATACTCGTATGTAAGTACATACTACTAAATTGACGAGGTATTTTTTATAAGGAATAATAAAAATAAGCCAGATATCAAAGACTTCTATATAGAATTTGGAAGAATTTTAGCATTTCCAGTAAATAAAAATGCATTGACTTTGTAGTGCTGTGCACAATTTAATCAATGTTTATTTCAACAAGAATAGTTAAAGAATTACTCGCCAAAAGTCTCAACTGTTGAGCTTGACGACGTTTTTCCAAGATATCTTCATCATTGGCTGATTTAAGGATGCCCATAATATGACTTATCCGAGCTGCAGATATCTGAAATATGTATACCAACTCTGTAACCACTATAAAATTAGTATCATCATCATATTCTGTCACGAGATGTCCTCTGCTGAACTGGGCCTTTGTTTTTGACTGATTTCGACAAAGAACAGTCTTGGATTTATAATAAATAATTTGTAATAAAACATACTTACTTCAAATATCATAACATTACACAGAAACTATCATAAATGAAAGTGATCCACAAAGTGACAGGTTTTTTTTTATAATGTATACATAATACGACCTTAATAGGAGCTTCCTAAAATTAAACATTAATTAATTGACCAATTGAAAAATGTAGCACCGCACTACGAATGTATAGAGAATAGACCGCGACGACGGACGTCGTCGTCGTCAGCTGTCAAAAAAGAACAGAATTGCACTACTGGATTCGATTTTGTTTTTTTTCTATTAATGCGTTTTATGTAGTTACTCTGCGTGTCTGCACCATGAATTTAATATACAAACAGGATTGAACTCTCCAAAAATTTTATCATACAAAAATAAACCATAAGTCATGCACGTTAGGGTTTACTTTTGTTAGTTATCTTAGCCGAGGCCAAACGAGCCGAGAGAGATAGCCCGAACCGAGGCCGTTTGTCCCTTTTCCTCAATTGCCAAAAGATAAAAATGTTAAAGATGGTAGAAAATATTTCACCACAACAAGTAAAATATATTACGTATAAATATTTTTTTGCTATTAAACTAGTTTTAAATCATTTTATTTTGTAGGTTTACATCTGTACATAATAATAAATAATTGTATTTAAGTAAAATAATCAAAATAATATGATTGTTTGGTAGCTATCATAAAATTATTCTGGTAGCACTGAAATCTGATATCAGTGGTGTCATGGCAACATGGCGACTTTTTCTGTTGTTTTGTGGAAACGCATTTTGTTTATACTTTTTATCGTGAAAATGGTGAAAAAAAATTGTATCAAGACATGTAAAAGTGAATCATGTGCTGGTTGTGGGATTTTATTTCACAAGTAAGGAATAACGATGATTTTATTTACTAACAATGGTGAGTCATAAGTAGTTTGACCATGGTTTATTAAAAAAAATTGTAGACGGAAGACACTAAAGTTAGTGTAATTCTTTTTAAAACTAAGTATAATGTTTATTGTGTGTTGTAATGTGTACCTATTGTATAAATAATTTGTACCTATGTATCGCATAATTGAAATAGCATTATTTTTTATGTTTGTTACAGCTTTCCATCGAAAGAAGAAATGAAGCAAAAATGCAATTTTGATGCGATTAAAACAAATGTTTTCCACAAGATTGAAACATCTTATTATTCCACCGCATCCTTTCCAATGCATAACAGATGAAGAACCGCAAAAACTGTAACTAGTAAAAGCATTGGCTAATAATTCGTACCTATTCACCACGCGAAATGTAATGCATTCAGAAACTTAGGCAGTGAGATTGGCCTAAGGCAGAAACTAAATAAAACGATTTTGTTTAGCCGTGTTTAATTTTAATAAATACCTACTTTGTCAAGCACATTCGAGTTTTATTTCCCTTTGCTATATTTTAATTCCCAAATAACAGCTCTGTAGAGCAAACTGAAAAAAGAGCAAGGGGAAAAGCCGTGGTCCCAGAACGAAATTCTGCATGCACCCTTGCCTATTCATACGTAATATTTGATGATTCGACACAAAACGTAACTCAAAAATTAATCATAACTTTTCTCAAAAACATGGGTATACACGGCTACACATCAAGCTATACATTTCCAGTATAAACTGATCTCGCATTGTATAGGATTTCTGTACAATGAGAGGTCAGCTAATATTGGAAATTTATATCTTGATTAATCGTGCGTACACGATTCAACACCCACATAGAACATAACAATGTTCAGTTTCAAATAATGGGTTTTCGCGAAAAAGTATCTCGATATCTATAGTTTTTCATTATGGTTTTATCTCTTATTTTTTCTATAAATTATTATTTCACTATTTTAAGTAACATAATGTTAATATTTTTGTAATACAAACAATAATTTGAAATCAACTAGTGTCAAAACGCCACAAACAGACAAAATTGGAGGAACTTTGCAATGCAGCGATTGTGCGCGAAAGGGACTAACAATGACCACGACCACTCTGCCAAGAGTGCACGACTAGGAAGAAGAAGTGTCAACCGGACACAAATTATCTCTCAAATCCAACTTTCCTGTTCGTTATAAAAATGTTTGGTCACCCTATTAGAATGGGATAAACAGCCTCGGTATGCGTTATCTCTCTCTGCTCGCGTTTTTGGCCCAAGAGCTCAATCCTGTTTGTATATTAAATCCATGGTCTGCACTCTGCTGTCTTCAATTCACTTGTCAAATATTGCGGAGTGAAGAGTAAAACTGTTTTATGATTAATCTATGACATTTCGCAAACATGTACACACGGCAACACATCAAGCTCGACACCCTATATACCCATAACTACGCTACATACAATATAGACTTTTGCGGGAAAGGGACTTTGCATCGTGGCAACGGCCAATTACGGGGCGGCAGCGGTTTGGTGCCTTGCTCCTACACACACAGACGCACTTAGTGGGCATTGTTTGACTATTGCTTTTATTTTTACTTTTGCAAGTTTTCTGTATCAGTCAGTCGCGCTAGTGTAAAGTATTCAGACAGTCGTCGACCCAAAAATCGTCAGACTGGGAGTCGCGCTCGCGATCACATATTGTTTCATTATTTTATTATATAAAAACTGAAAGATTTTATGCAAGTGCGTGGTGCAAATATTTATGGCGCCCCAATTAACTCCACAACAGCGGGAGCTGATAGTGGGGTTGAGGGATGGTGGATATTCCATTAAAGAGATTGAAAGAAGGACGGGGATTACGGTGAGTGATACTTTTTAATATTGTAAATAAACTGCATAATATAGAAATGTGTCCCTCCCTCTATAAAATTACGTCTCTTTTAATACAAACTGACCATGATCACCTGATGGTAAGTGACGATTAAGGAGATTAAAGTTGGCTTCAGCCATAGCCTATTCACACTCTTTCCGTGAAGTGAAGTCATCTAAGTAATATATTAATGAATAACCTAGGCTCAGACATCTAGGTATTTATTTTTAGTTAACAATTTCACGAACCTACTCAAATACCTTTGTTTTGTTCAACAACCTCTAGGTATCTCATAATATAATGATTGTTTGTGATACTATTTTTTAATTAAATGACATTATTTTAGAGGACAACGATTAATTTTTTATTGTGACGCCATGAGGAGACTGGGGGCGACCTATCGGCTCACCACCGGCAGCTCTACCAGCGCGCCACCACCGCTGAGCAAGATGAGCGGTGCATAGCAATCAACCATTTTTATGCACGCAAGTTACTGCCACACAATATAGCGTAAGTAGTTTTTTTTTTTATAATTAGGTATACAGTCTTCAGCTCTTTAATTTGAATTATGTTTTTATCATTTTTTCAGTTACTAACGACAATATACGTATTTTATAAAAGCATATATATAACATACACCTATATTATTGGCGAAACGTTCACATGATAATTTTTTAATTTAAATATTTTATTGCTCGTCAGTGTAGATCAAGATTTCTATATTAGTTATTTTTTTCATTATAAATTCATGTATTTTTAATTAGGTTTACGACAATATAAAAATTAAATAAAATTATATAATAATTAATATTGAATGATTAAATAAATGAATCAATTTCGTAAACCCACTTAAAAAGTTAATATTAGTATTTTTAACGAATTAAATTACCTTTCTTTTGCTTCAAATTGGTGTTTTTAAATCCGTTATTAAATATATTTGATTGTTGCTTTTCACTTTAAGCTATCTTGCGTGATTTCAGAAATATTTCATGATAATTTAGTGGCTTTTTTATATTGCTCGTCATGTATATTTTAATGCATTAATCAGTATAATCAACAACAAGTATTTAACAAACAAAGTGTCAGTTTACCTTAAAATCCTACATAAACCATAATACACTCTTTATAAAGCCTGTTATCTATAAGTGAAAAATACCACAGCAATAAATATTTATTATTGTTCTTAATTATTTTTCGGTCCTTGTAATTGTTCAACTAAAAGCCGACAAAACCTTTGTTTGTTAACAGCTGCGTTGCTTTTGTTCATTTTAATACTGGTAATCGTCTATACATATAATTTACTATTCTAGATAAGGAATCGTTGTCTTCAGAAAAGCGTGGTCAAAGCTACTAAAAACAAAAGTTTTATTAGTCGTAAGCCAATGAAGGCATGTTAATGTTATTTAGGTGTCACATAATTATGGAAAATAAATCGCTAATCGACTATTTACTATTACCGCTATTCACGGTATCTCTAACGTGAGAGTATTAAAATCATTAAAGTTATTATTAAAGTTAGTATTAAAGTTAGTATTCCAATAGCTTTGTTTTTAAAGGAAATAATGTTTTTACTGTTGTTTCAGGTATCAACCCAAACAATCTGGGGCAGATTAAATGTCGCAGACTTGAAAACACGGATTCCGGCAAAAAATGGTTATTTCTCCTGCACATGCTCAAGATAGAATAAGTTTTTGTTTGCAGTATTACAATTTTGATTGGGAGAATAATATTGTTATATTTATTGACGAAAAGACTTTTAAATCTGATAAAGATGGAAGAAAATTAATTTTGATAGTTATTTGATATTTAATACTTTTCTTTAAGTCATAAATATATTACCTATATTATGTAATATCTAACTATTTACACAAAAATACCCTAGCTTGTGTTATACTATGTGTGTAGTTAGTGGTAAAATTTTATATGCCATCGTTAATTAGGGATAGAAGGTTTACCGATGTTTTAAGATGGATGAATATGAACAACATATTATTTATGGTGTTGATTCAAATGCTCATATATCAACTCTTACTTATTGCATTGTTGATTCAGATTTTTAACTGTTGTTGGTTTTTAAGTCAATTTGAAGCTTTGTTTAGATTTTGATAGTTATTTTATATTACTCATTCATTATAAACTTTTAGGACTGATTTTGATTGTTGTCAAGTAATTTCGGAGACACATTGATGATCCATGCAAAGAATGGCTAGAAAGAAGGAAAGAATTGTGATTTTAGTGTATAATAAAGATTTATTTCCCATATAAGAGGTTGTTTATTTATACTTGAAGTTGTTTCAGTATCAAAACCTATACTCGGGGATAAATTAGCTTCCTATTGGTGAAAGAATTTTTCGAATCCGAATGGTAGTTCCAGAGATTATCCCTTTTAAACAAACCCGGGAACGTGAGTGAAACCGCGGGGAACAGTTAGTCTACATTAAATGCATAGGTAACGAACATATTTAATTGGATAAGGATTATTACTTTATTGGTCAAAATCGCATAGCCTTTTAAATGTGTTTTTAATTCATTTTTATGGTCTGGTTATAGTTTTATGGCCGCGGTGGCATATACCTATCTAGGTATATGCCATCGCGAATTGACATTTGGATGATCTACAATTATCTAGCTATTTTGTTGTATCAACAATAGTTTTCGCAGCGCATGTGATATTAGAAATATTATAGGTATTTTTTTACACCTTGGATTATTGGAGTTTTCATAGGATCCCATTTAAAAAAAAAAATTGGTAAGAGTAGCTTTTACTATTCTTCATTAATCTGGCTATCTTATATAAAAAAATAATTAAATCCGACTAATAGTCCAGCCAAAGATTATCGCGTTTAAATAAACAAAAAACTCTTCCGCTTTATATTTATATTAGTATATAGGTATATAGATGGTTTATGGGCGCATCGCGCAGCGCAAATTGAAAAGTAACTCGTGAGCTTGTAAACACAAATTACTACGCGACGAGCACAACCTGTTTTTAAAATTTACTATACATAATACGTATAGGTAGGTATGGATATATATTGCAGCTGCGGGGCGCGGGCGCTTCCGTGCGCGTGAGTGGGTCGAAATAACAAAAACATATCGCACTCGCTCGCACGATTCGCGCAGTCCAACTTCTACTAGTCCAAAGTCCAATCAGTCTAGGTTGATGTGTCGCTGTGTGTACCTAAGCCCCTTTGCACATTATAAGAAAAATGTCTTGTGTCTTATCAAACATGTCTTATAAGACATTCAGTCACACTGGTTGTTATATGAGACCGTGCATATTACAAGAAATGTCGGATCAGACCCCCCATACATTTTATGTATGGGGGGGTCTGATCCGACAAGAAATTTTCTTATACTGTGCAAAGGCGCTAAGTCGGTAACACTCACTCAAGCATGAGACTCACTTTTCACTCTTCCGAATTTCACGCTAGAGTCTGCGAACGTGCTGCGAACGAAGTGTTTGTACATAAAACATAAATTCTGATTTTGAGATGGCAACCCTATATTTAGAGCATGTAGGTAGTAGGGGAGACGGGGGGAAAGAGAGTCAGTTGGTAAAACTTGTAAATTTTTTAATTGACCGAACTAACTGCGGCACAAATAGGCGCTATCCGACAGGTTGTGACCAATATAACTAGTTCTCCTTCGACTCCCAATTCCCCCGTCTCCCCTTCTCCGTTATGTCGGTAAACGCAATGATCGATCTATTCTGGAATCATTGAACTGATACCGTTATAATGATATCTTCAGACAATGTCGCGTTGATTGTTCTTTATTATTATTAGATTGTTACATACTCTAATAGTAAACTGTTCACTTTGAAGGAATATCGGCAATATATTTACGTGTTTAAAAAATGTTAAAGTTAGCGTAGCTCTGTATTTATGTATAATATAAAAGTTACGTTTGTTTAGAAAACCAATTTATTTTTACAAAAAAAGTTCGTACTGTTGAGGAGCTTAATTCAAGTTCTTTGGTTGAGGATTTTTTATTTTATTTTTAGTGGTGGCAACTGTAGCCAATTTTTTTACTTCTTTTTTTTTTATTTGCAAAATTAGAGGTTTGAAGTTGGTTTGAAACCTCTACATTTTCATTGCATTGTTTAAAAAATGTCCACACTCAAAGTTTCATGGATTTTCAATCTATTTACAAGTTTTCTTCACGATCAACATCTGTTGAACTGTGAGAGCACCATCTGTTGTCCGTTAATTTATTTGCGGCCATATTTAGCTTACCGACCTACTAATATTATTTCGATTCAGCATTAATGAGGGATATAAAATGTATTGAATACTAACTTTCCACCCGATGTTGCCCCCGTGGTCTCATACTGTAACCCCCTTTATGAGTTGAATTTTAAAAATCCTCAGTGGGATACTGAGGATTTTTCAAAATTACGGTAGGTAAGTAGTTAGTAGACACAACAAGAAACAAATCTCTGCATTGTGTCTGTCAGTTACGATATTGTTTATAGATTTCAAATACATTATTAGCAGCGCCGGCTCTAGGGTAGAGCGCACGAGCGGTCGTTCCAGACGCCAGGTGGCCAGGGGGCGCCAAAATGCCAAACGTGAAAAACAATGCCGAGCGAATAATAAAATAATGTTAAGCGCCTTATGAGAATTTGGAGCTGCGTGGCTGCGCGGCGCGGGCGAGACGGTCAACGCGTCGACTAAAGGCGCCATAGGATAATTTCGGTCTACCTCAAGGGCTAGAGTCGGCGCTGCATCCTAACTATATCCTAATCTTAACTTTTTAATATTATAAATGCGAAAGTGAGTTTGTTTGTTTGTTACGCCTTCACGCCTCAACTACTCAACGGATCATCATGAAATTTGGCATGCAGATAGCATATGGTATGGAGAACCGTGCTATATGGTTTCCTCTCCTTTACCGTAGATCATTGTAAGATTCGAACCGGAAAAAAAACCTTGTTTATTGTTTTATTTTTATTAGGGCAACCAACTAAACCAGGAGTTCCCAAACATTTTTTTCTCGTAGACCACTTATCCAAATTTTCAGGCGTCGGTGGACCCCCTACTGTTACATTTCTACCATATTCCCAAAACTCGTCAAACCATTTGAAGATGAGATCTATCTCACGTAGACCCCCGTTGAGTCTCCCGTGGACCCTGGGGGTCCAGCTGTACCACTTTGGGAATCACTGAACTAAACAGACTACACTCTGGCCTCCAAGTTAACCACTTTAACTTCACAATATCCTTTTCCATCAGTTATGACGTACGGGCACGCCATTGGATGAAACGTGAGGATGAAACTGACACACCTCTTTACTATAGGTATTTATTGCATCATTTTTGTAGCGTGTACGTGTCGATTTACACATAAATGTTGTAGGAACTGATAAATAGGTCACCACAGGATTTCCCGAAGCATAATAATTATTATTGTTCCCTCTTTTATGAATTAACATCAACGCATGCGCAACTTGCTTTTATGTGACGTCAGACTTTATCCCTAATCCATTAGTAGCCGTAGGCTGAACGAGCTACGATCAGTGCGTGCTGTGATTTAGAAAATAAAGGTTGTTTGCATAATCGCACAGTGTGTAGGTAATTTAAAATAATTTGGCCAGTGCTCCAAAATCCAGTGGACGCTGCGCGCGCCGCCCGTTCGAGTCGAGATAGTGTCCCGGCAACCGCGCCAATATTATCTCGTTACGTAATTTAAAAATCGAACGGATATCAGTACAGTTTTTTTAATTATTTGTTCAGTGGCCAGTGTGTTATTAATTTTTTATCAATTGACATTTTTGTTCGGTTAATTTTTGGTAAGTTTTTTTTACTGTATATTTTACACTGAAAATATAATATGGCATCTATTTATAGTGTATATTGCTAGTTTTGATATTAACATAAAGAATTATTGTATAATTTAGCGGCAGAAATGCCAGTGGCTCAACTAGATAGACCAGAATAATTTGACGTGTCATATTTATACGGCCTTTGCTGTATACATTATTTTAGCATAGTTTTGCATAATATTATACATTAATCGTATTAAATACCAAAAAATCATTTAATTTTCTTTTTTTTGTAAACGACAATATTGTGAGGTAGATCGAAAAAAATATTGTAACCGTTATTTATCCGTTAATCGTCTCACATAAGGTTTTTTTTTTAATTTGAAAGAGTAACAGACAGACATACGGAGCTACTTTCGCTTTATAGCCAAATTGCACCCACTTTGCTACATATTTTTTTTTTCTAAATAATTTCTAAGGCTTAAACAATGAAAAATACCTAATACTTAAAATATTTATAGGTAGGTACGTATTTGTATTTTAATTATGAACTAGGTAGGTATATTTGATAAAACAATTAAGATCCCATTTCGACTTATCTCGTTATTTTAATTTCTTAAGATAAACCTTGTTGAACGATACTTCGCCGGACTTCCAAAATTATCAGCATAAATAATTAAGTTTACCCTCATTTGAATAAATTAATCAATTTAACAACTATCGACAAATGTTACATGATGACATTTTAGATTAAAATGTCGATGTTTTAAGTGTCAAATTTGACATTGACAATGCAGTGAGCACGACCTTGAACATGCACTCGCGTTGCGGTACTGCACTCACTAATTTATGCTAATTTGTAATGGATACAACAATAATATAATATATGAAGGTATAATAAAAACCTGTTTGGCGCCGATCCCACAGAGAGAGTTTTAAGAGTTCCGAGTTCTGCATTCCGTGTTGACTATTGTGCACACAGCAAGCAGTCTAGAGTTCTAGATTTCTGCAATATTCGCTACTGATCATCACACATCATACACTATTTTACTTTCAATGGCCCCACATAGCTTACAGTCAACGCGGAATGCAGAACTCGGAACGCGGAACTCTAGAACTCTTCTTTGTGGGATCGGCGCTTTAGGGTCTGTCGGTAGAAACGAGGCATATGTAAAGTCGAAATACGCAGCAATTAAACGCACCTAGTAAACTAATACGTAGTCATATCGATGAGATGCGTTGTATAAATGCGTTGCATAGCCACGTGCATTACACAATTTGAGAGTTAGGTTCGCATCCTACTGTCAATAGGATTCAGCGAGGCAAGAAGTACCTATCAAGAATCCTGGTATAGGTGGATTTACTGCGTTACACGCAAATTATAAAGATTTTAAAATACACATTGTCACACGATCTTGGTCCTTTGCCTGTTACCAGGATAACATATCGGACAAAAACTGTGTCACAAAAACGACTGGTAATAAATATTAATTTAAGTATGAGTAAACTTGACCGTCTCAGTTTGTCAGCCAAGTATAACTTCTAACAAACAAAACTTCTGCTTTTAAAAATACAAAGATTTTTTCCCCATAATTCGTCGTTGCAGTATGTCAACCAAACCTAACGTTCCAACGGTGACTTTGCCAAGACAACGATAATCAATAATAATGGAAGTGAATTAAAGATGAAAGAAAAAACAGTAATAAAGATAATGACCACATTAAAGTACATAATTTCTGAAATATTGTAACAAAAAAAAAACATGTCAAATAAGTACTACTTAACTGTCAACGTAATGTCAATGAACAGAATCAGAAGTCACGTGAAGTCTAGACGTGATACATAATCGGGATATCCGGCGGAGAACAAAGACTGATTTAGCCCAGAGAGCAATCATTTAACAATCTGTGGGTGGGTGGATATCTGGTACCCTAAATCAGTATAAGAGGTTAAATAACACAGCGTGGGTGTCATACGAGATTACAGCTTACAGAGTGGGTGTTATACTGTCCTTTTCGATAGCTGTTGTGAGGACAATCAGATTAGTTTGTGCTTGGTCGCTTACGATATCTATGTAATGACTTGCTTTCCGCCCTCGAGGTCCCCTATTTTACCCCCTTAGGCGCAGATCCCACAGAGAGAGTTATAGAGTTCTGCGTTCCGCATTCACTATTGAGCTAACAGCGAGCAGTTCTGCAATATTCGCCACCGATGACACGTCATACACTTTTTTTACTTTTGAAGGTACCGCATAGATTACAGTGAACGCGAAACGCAGAACTCTAGAACTCTCTTTGAAAAATCTTTCGTTAGATGTCTTTATACCTAAATAATGAATAAATATCCTGGGACATTCCTCACACACGGTCATCTGATCCCAAACTAAGCATAGCTTGTACTATGGAAACCAGATAACTGATATAATACATATACTACTTTTTGTTTGTAAATACATACTTAATATACATAATTACACCCAGACTCAGGACATGCAGACATGTTCATGCACACAAATGCATGTCCTGTGTGGGAATCGAACCCACGACCTGCGGCGCGTAAGGTGAACCTTAACCAACTGCGCCAACTGGCCCGTCTTTGGTATTAACGAACCGTTGCTGATAGCAGGGGGTTTGGATAAGATAGCGACAATTGTCTTCGTTACTAAACGATCAATCTTTGTATAGGATTGACATTTCAAATCAAATTATCACGTGATTTTTAAGTGTCAAATGTTGATCGTTTAGTAACGATGACGATTGTCGACATCCGTCTTGTCTAGGAGGCCTGTGCTGTGATCTGGCAGTCAGTCAGCTTCTCTGTTTAAATGAATAAAAGTCTTTTTGAGATTTCAGAGGTGGTCCGATTGTAAAAGATGTTCATTATGATGAGCAAAATAACCCCTGAATATTTGGCAACCCATTGAATAATGCATAGAAAAAGTGACCTACGCTGTGTGCTACAGCAGATTTGTGTTTGGTTCCAGCAGTAGCACATCACAGTCAGTTCCTATTTGGCTTAGCATGCTTACCGACTTCTTATTTTACACTAAGGTACACCTAATACTAAATTGTTTCCATAGCCTATACTTGCAATATCACGCGTTGCTCCTGCAAAAATCTCTTCACACCCTTCTTGAAGAACCCCATGAAAAAACGACTGCTGGGATCTCATTCCACAATCTAAACGTCCGCGGTTAGAAGCTCCTTTGAAACCACAGTCTGGTTTAACTGACAAGCATAGACAAGGCTAATATAATTCTGTTGATCCATTTGAGTAACTACCTAGCTATTATCATAATGTTTGATACTGGTGCCGATGCTGTTGTAAATCGCACTAAACTAATTTTAGTCACATCACATCTCTTTCTTACGAACATTATTGAAAAAGGATAGAATATATTTAAAGCTGTCAAATTAATGTTTGCCGTCTTATTTTGCGTGTATATAGGCGTAACCGCGATAGATGGCGACTAAATTTATATTGACTAATTTGACAGGACTACATTTCTTACATCCTTTTCTTATGTTCTTTGTTAGAAAGAGACATAGTGAGATTATAATATATAGTATAGTTGATAGTTTAGTTGTAAACAACAGAATCAGGGCCATTAAATTCATTTTAAAGCGGCACAAACGATATGTAATCGCTCCGTTTACGTTCGTTCCGTTGGGTTACGTTATCTAAGTAATCTGTGGATCTGTATTTGTTTTACTCATCATGGTTTCCATTGTCCATTGAAAGTTCTAGGCCATATATTATTCTATGCTGTAGTTTTATGCATAGATATCATCTCAATTTGTCGTATAATCTGTTTCTGCCTTTGACCTCGGCTTTTTCTTGCAAAGGAAAACACGAGGTCATCGGTGTTTATTCAATTTAGGCCTTGGGAGGGTCGAAGGCAGAGCTATGCCCCAAAGCTTGATTAGAGTTTTTCTTCTTCTGAACCAGGCAGAGTGTAAGCCAGGTTGATAGATTTCTTCTTCATTTTGTGTTTTCTCCAATGCCTTATCAATTAGTGTTCAAGGCAAAGCATTTGATTTGCTTTTTGGGGGCACTTATGGAAGTTTGAACCTACTGAAGGTACCAGTGCTTTAGCGTTAGCCTAGAACTGAGAAGATCTAGCAAGAAACTCAGCAACGTTTTTTTATGCCTTAATTTTGGTTGTATTTTTCGATCTATGGAGATGCAAGGTGGTTGACACCTCCATTTACAAGGGAAGGTCCAACTGTGGATGTTAGTTACCATTATATTATGGAGATCGTAGAATTAACTTTGATAGCGCGATGCAGGATGTTGTGGCGCCATCTTTCTTTCGGTTTGTGAACTATCTCAGTGTAACTCCATGAATTTAGCCGCATTCTCAATTCAAATTTTTTTTCATACAAAGTTAAAGTCAAAGCCATTTATTCAATTTAGGCCCCAGAAGGCCACTTATGAAGTTCACATTTACTGAAGTTACCACTGGTTCGGAACTCGGCCTTCAACTGAGAAGAATCCGGCAAGAAACTCAGCGAGGTTACATTTCTTAAATATTTTTGGACAATCTGACTATGTTGGGGTTTTACATATTAAGTATCCCAAATTATATTCCATTGTATGATCTATCTGCATGCCAAATATCATCCAAATCCGTTTAGCCTTAGGGCGTCATTTTCTATCAATAAAATCTATACAAATATGCAAATAACATTAGAACATACAATCAACTCATTATTATGTTATTCAGCTTCAAGTATCAAGATAATGAGAGCCATAATTGACATAATGACATAAGAATGAACTGTCAAACGAATAAGAAATGTCATCGCTTACGCATCGACTGCATATTAAAATCGACATAGTGCAATTGCAGACATACTAGTCATTGTTGTTGATAAAAACATTTATAAATGGGAATATTCCGATTTGCATTGATTAACTTGTCGATGTGAATAATCGAGTCGCAATGTGAAATGCAAAATGCTGGTATCTTCCTTAAGTGTTTTTAACCGACTTTAAAAAAAGGAGGTTCTCAATTTGGGTGTATTTTTTTTTTTTATGTTTGTTACCTCATAACTCCGTCATTTATTAACCGATTTGGAAAATTCTTTTTTTGTGGAAGGATACACATTCCGTTCCCATTGTCATCAGATCAGGATTTGATTACTTCTTAGTGTACTTTGAAGTCGGTTTAAGTATTTTGTAAAACAGTTCAATTATTAATTAAATACTGGACTATTTCAATTGGTGGCGGTAACCAAAAATATATTTTAAATGGATAGATATACACGCCATATTGATTTTTCATCATTACAGTTTTTGTGTTAATCATACATATATAACTCTGTGACACTAGACCACGTTCATTGTAATAGATATGTAGAATGATTTACTAGGTTTTTATTATGGTTCTGTACCCAAACGATGCCAGCAAGACCCTAGTACTAAGCCTCCAATGTCTGTCCGTCTATCTGTTAGTGGGCTGTATCTTATGAACCGTAATAGGTAGACAGTTGAAATTTTCACAGAATGTGTATTTTCTATTGCAGCCTAGAACAAAAATAATAAAATATAATTTAATTAAATGGGGCCCCCATACCTTACTAGAATCTTCCTTCGTGTGCGACTCCGACTCGCACTTGGCCGATTTTAAATTTTATCACAAATAATCATTAATAAGAATATAATTAAGTAGTTGTAACAATAAACAAACCTCTGAACTCTTATCTTTAAAACACTTAATATTGACCTTTATAACCGTAGTGTTAAGAATGCGGTTACTATGCGGTACAAGCTTATAATAATACAAAAATAAGTTCATTTTTCCACATAACATATTTGATTTTTTGTATGAACATCGTGTCTAACAATTATTACATTTTAAATATTCGGAGATTTGATGTACACCTGGACGATGTAGAATTTGGTAAGTATCTAGTATGAACTAGTTTAAAGTAGGTAATTCTAAGATCACGATATATTTTCATCTAGTTATTTTTATGTGATGTGTAGGTACTAATTAAATACAAATAATTAGGTACCTATATCTTGTCTGAGTCATGGTAATTCAGTAAAAAAACAGAACAAATTCAATTCATTGAATTTATTATGATATTTTAGCAGCGAAAGTGTTTTTGAATTTTTAATTATTATTTTTTCATGTTGTTAGAGACGCTATGTATTATATACCTATATGGTGTTTATATGTAAAATATATTCTAGAGTACAACGATACAAAAACATGCGGGTGGAAGTAAAATAATCAATTCAGGAAAATTTACCTACCATACACACACATTTTTTCTGCATAATATTACCTGCATGTATTATATTTTTTTTTTTTTTTGGAAACAGCGGCAGACTTGAGGTAATTTTCTACAATAGATTGTAATTTGTACATATTTATTGTAAATAAATAATAAAAAAAACGTAATGACGTAGAAACTTCTTCGTAGATTATGTACGAACGTAATAAATGAAATAGTAATGTACCTATATGTTATATGTAAATGTATATAGGTACGTAAAAGGCACAATTATCTATGCAGATATATGCGTAAAGATCTCTTTACGTAAGTCTTATTACTAAATAAAAAAAAAAAAACTGGCCAAGTGCGATTCGGACTTGCACAAGAAGGGTTCTGTAAACGTTTCTTATATGGGGGTCCGTTTTCATTTTTCTTATTTATTGTCATAGCGTCAATAGAAATACACATTCTGTGAAAATGTCAACTATAACAATTGCAGTTCATGAGATGCCAACTGACAGATAGACGGACGGACAGACAGCGGAGGCTTAGTAATAGGATCCCGTTGGCACCCTTTGGGTACAGAACCCTAAAAATCACTGATAACAACTAAACAGATAATATAAATAGTTAAACAATCTCGATTCTCATTCCCGTTCGTTTAATATATAGTAAAGAAGATAACCATAGACCACAATCTGAAGTAATCTAAAAAAAACAACGCTATCTCAGAGTCGGGTGTCAATCGATTATAAATATAAGTTAACGAAATACGAAATCTCGACAGCATATTACAAAGTACATTGACTTTGTACTGTATGTTTGCTTTATCAGGCAAATATTATTTTGTTCTAACTACGTCTTGATTGTTATATCCAGATTGAGCGTCGAAGCTGATCTCGCGTAGAAAAAAATAGTGTAAAAATTAGGGGCTAAATCAAATAAAAAAGAAAAACAATATATTGTCTGATATTAAAATTTTAATTGGAATACTTCAACAACTGCTATAATTATAACGTCACTATGACATGCAGAATGACGCAGAGTGAGCGTAAAACGTAGCTGTCACGTACACCAGCCTAATAAGTTGGCTGGCCTGTATGGCGACGCTCTTTCTAGGTATATCTATTCCTATGACCTACGTGCACGTATTTCTAAAACTAAATTTAGGTTATACAGCATTTTATTCCTGCATTGGGATTGCAAGCTACTAAATATTTTCGTTTGGAACAGAGTGCTTAGAAACAATTTTCTACGATATTTTGATTGTAGCGAAGTGTAAAACTTTTTTTAGGTTATGTAAGCCATGTGACATAAGTTTTTTTTTTCTAAAACGCGTTTTGTTTAAAAACGAAATGTTTATTTACGACCTCCTTTAGGCCTCCGTTCAGAAGTAGACTAATATTCTGTTAATGAAAATGATGTTGACATGTTATTTAAAAGATAAATTAATTAACGATTTATTTATCAGACATAAACGGCTAACATTAGTTGCAATAATATCGCAAGTTTCATGAATTTCAAAAACGTGTTTCCAATTTATAACCCTATCAATGTTATCGTGGAATATGTAATCAATAGATAGCCGTGATAATGATATATGGCCTAATTGTGTATCTTTCGTAATTTTTACAACAAACATTACGGCTATTCGAGTATTACAAATCATATTTTATTATTTTCTATAAAGTTTTATGGTCAGACTATTTGTCTTGTTCTGATTGATTTTATTGTTATGTTATCTATGATATTAGGACAGATGTAATAAAAATCGGTTATGATAATTAGTGGATACCCATGATAGTTTCAGTTTGTGTCGAAAAGGTCTATTAGATCTCCAGCAATATTTGACATAACCATGTATCCTAGATAACTTATTTCAATCTTGGGATAATAAGTATCTTATATGTCGATCGTCTATATTATTTAAGGCTAAATTCGCGTACCAAATTTCTCGATTCACTCTATTGGTTGGGGCGTCAAAAGGTAAATAAATCATACATAAAATAAAGAAAAACTTCTAAAAAAAAAAAAAATGGCAGTTAGCTGTGATTAACACATTTAAACATAAAAACTCTTCACCTTTATAATATTAGTAAAATTAATACCTAATTAACAAAATTCTGGACGTAGGCCCAAGTTGTATCGAATTTGAGAAAGGCCTCCACTCAGAATAAAACGGATACAGTGTCAATTGAACAACTTTATGGTACTACAAAAAGCATTTACTGTTTTACAACATATAATATATTTAAACATAACGTTATCACCCTTTCCAATGGGATTATGTGATCAATATTTATCTGGAACGGTAGCTGAATATCTCGTTTATCTTTATCCATGTGATCACATCTGATAGTGTTAAGCCAGTGTAAAGTTAACTACAAGCAAGTTTTATTTATCTAAGACATTGCCTTCTTTTTTTTGTACATAGATTTTGATAGGTTTATTAATAACTATTGACGTAATGAGAGTTAATAGGGACGTTAGGGTTGCCATTCGTCCGGGTTTGTCCTAGTTTAGAGGGCGTCCGGAGCGTCCGGGCGTCTAGGCGGAGTTCAATTTTTTGTCCGAAACCTGGAATAACATGTTTCAAATCACTTTGACACACGGGAAATATCTTGTGTTGAAAAAATAGTTTGTAAACATTAATTAGAAATAGGTTGCTCATTCATAAATAACAGTAAATTTTCCCATGATGACTCGTTTAGGAATGACGTGAAGTTATCTTATTCACCAGGTATTACCGGTTTCTAACATGTTTACTTGAAAGCCCAGGAAATTTTACATGTTCTCCTGTCATGTAAAATACATTGCCACTGAAACTCTTCATCATGTTGCAAATCATCATCTTCTCTTGTAGGGAAGTCAGTTGCTAAATATTATACATATAGGCAGTATAATTGTAAAACTGGGCATAGGTCTTCTTCATAGCGTTTCACAAGGAATAATTGAGGTACTTGTATCTATCAGCTTCCAGTGGCTGTCCATCAAAGTAAAAGTCATTTATTCAGTTAGGTACTAGAAGGGTACTCATAAAGGTCGAAGCTTCTTTTTACTAATAGGCCTGTGTTTGACCGCGATCTCACTCTGCAAAGCGATGATGTGGCCGAAGATGGTAAGCGTAAGCGTAAGGAACTGGCTCTCAAGTGCAACTGTCGAAACACGCCGTTAGGTGCTTGGCGTCAGATTTTCAACGTGTAGGTAAAAAGTACCCTACGACCGTGCTATGGTTTCCTCACTATGTTTTCTTTCGGTGAAGAATCAAGCTCATTGCAGGATTCGAACCCGAGCCTTCATCCCCGCATTCAACGTCACTACCACCGAGTATCGCGTTAAAATATATTTTGTACATCGGCATTTTTAACAATTTGAAATAATTTAGATGTAAACTTTTCGCTCATCGCATTCCTATTCAGATAGTTGCCAAAACAAAAAATCTGGTGATTTTTCTACGTGCTATCTGAAGTTTTCTATTTTTCTAAATCACGTCACCCCCTCATGACAGCTCAAGGTCTTGCCGCTCGAGGGTCCTTCCGTCCCAACACTGATAGGCGACAAGTGCACGTTATCTTGCTACTTCACATCGCAGTTAACGCACTCCTCAGATTTGGCGCCGATTGTATACTTGAAATTGTGGAAATTGTCTACAATAATTATTCTTTTCACTTTTATTTGTCAGGTTAGGTTTTTTCTATGGATGGCTAATATTGGCATTTTTTTTTAAATAAATATCCTGTGACATTCCTCACACACGGTCATCTGATCCCAAACAGCAGAGCTTGTACTATGGACACCAGATAACTGATATACATACACTACTTTTTCTTTGTAAATACATACTTAATATACATAATTACACCCAGACTCAGGACATACAGACTTGTTCATGCACACAAATGCATGTCCTGTATGGGAATCGAACCCACGACCTGCGGCGCGATAGGTAGAATCTCCAACTGCACCAACTGGCCCATCATATTGTATATTATAATAAACCAATATCTTTTTGTACCTCCGTTGTTACTGCCAAAGCATGAAGTCATCAAGCAACAAGTTGATCTATCGTGCCAAGTTTAATCGATATTGTATCATCCATATTTTTGTCTGCCTATGACTAAGTGTCTGTTAGTATATTTGTCGAATGCATTCCTATAAACGTTCATCCGATTGCCATGTCTGCCCCCCTAGACAGGACGGTTGTCGACAGTCAACTAAAGTTCTCTTTGGCTCTGAAACAATAATTAGTCGTCTAAGCAGACAGTAGAAATACGTAGCGCTATCAGAACGCTTTTAGGAGTATTTTTCTCGCAAACACCGTGATTTTCACGGCGCTTACGCATTTTGTTCATCGTTGTACAACTATAAGTGTGGCCGGATGGCCTCACTTGAACGAAACATAGTTGTGATGTGTGGCGTCTTCTCTATACATAGTAATAATAGCTCAATGTCCTAATTCTCATTTCCGTATCTAAGCTAGTTGACTCGGGTAATTGTCTGAGTCAACAACAGAGCAGTTGTGTAGGTCAAATCCGATGCAGTCGCTGTCAGTCCATTTGTAAGTCAATGAGGTTCAATAGAGCGAATGTCAGGATGGAGTCACGTCTTTAGGCATGTTTTCCACGAGATTGGGAAATATTTAAATTATTGGTACTTTAGGGTTCGATGCAATACCTTCATATATGCTATTGGCTTTGACAACTGAACTGACAAACTTACAATATCATAGCACATATGCGCCTGATACCTCATGTGTTGTGCATGCGTCTATCTATAATCTAGCGGTAACCGCTTACCAGAAGGCGGACCGTATGCTTGTTTGCCCATATTTTTGTAGTCCTATACCCTACACCTATAAATGAGGTACATGTAACAAAACGACACGTAAGTTGTGGCCTAAAACAGTGATTTTGGTCCTAAAGAATTCTACCAACACAATTTATATTTTAATTCCCTTTTGGTGGCACTATTATTCAAATTACCATCGCTTCTTATTCGCAAACTTGTAGGTGGATAGCCAACTTATGATTCTAGCTGGTAAGGTTAACAACATTTTCATTTATGTAAATAGTACACATTCAATACTGTTTTCCCTGTTTAACTTTCAGAGTTTCCACGTATACAATATATCTACCTACCTATTACATTGATAGGTAGATATTTAAACCAACAACATACGTCAATGAAGTGCTTATATGTAAAATTTTGCCTACATCATACCTAGATTAGATATTCTATTATGAATACCTGGAAAATGTAACTTTTTGAATTGGTGTTTTTATTCTGTTATTTAATATATTTGTGTTGTGGTATTAATTCTGGGCTGTATCTTATTCATATGAGCAACTATTATTTTCAAAATGTGAAACATTAAAGATTCTTGTATAATATTAAATCTAACGTGTATTTAATTACTGACCGCACACTTCATATTCATTGGTGATATTGTGGCATCATTATATTACATTGAATCACAATCACACGTAGGACTAGTAACTATTAACTTATCTACACACATATATTTAATTTGATAATACACAGTAATAGGGGCTGACTCATAAGTCATAAAATAATGAAATATTCACGTATTCAACAACCACTTTCTTGTGCTTTGTGTGTGCTTTTCGTAGTTTCGCGTCCAAGATAATTTAAGCAGGACTAATCATCCTTATTTTGTTTTGATTCTTTAACAGCTTAAATTTATCCTCTTATTCATAATCCATAGTGTCCTCCGACTCTCTTTCGATTACCGTGTTAGATAAAGGCTTCAGAATTCTTTTCTAACTTATGAATGAAGGGGATTTCTAACTTATGAATGAAGGGGTTATTGTCCGAATCGAAGCCGCGAATTCTTCACGACAATGAAGTCACTCATAGAGCTATTATACTGAGTTACTTAAATACGGATAAAGAGTGTCTATGCTAGTGATAATTGCTAAACAAAAGAAAGACGTTAATCATAAAACAGCTCGCTCGTAGCAGGTCGAGTGGGTCGGTTGCAGCTAGGTAGGTGGCTCGGACAGTTAGCATATATTACAGTGTCATTAGCATGCATTAACGGCACTCAAGGCTGCATATATGATTACTACATTACTGTAATAATTTCTAGAAATCTAAACACGTCATACGATTATAATCCAGTTTTTTTTTCTATAGGTATAGATAGGCTTGTCTTTGATCATGGTAAATTACATACGCAGTCTAAATGGGAACTGGGTACAAGAGCAGCTGCATAAGATCTGATAGGTAGGACCAAATGGAATCGTAATGATGAGGTTCCAGCCATTAGGTATGACTATGATACCTATATCGACTATGTTGCGTTACTCAGTAATAAAAACTTCTGAACTGTGATTTCGAGATGTGGCCTACGCACAGCAGTGGCTGATATAATGATAATGATAACTCTTCGCTTTATTTCTGACTTGTCAATTTAATAGTTTTTTCGTTTGCTGGGAACTACTGCCAAATGTCCCGTAAACAGCGCTCTTTCTTCGTTTTCCCTGGAAAATACTACGAAGATGATTGCCATCAAATTATTCATTTCGTTGTTCTATTAGTAACTAAATATTTACAAAAAGTAGTTTATGAACTTTTGAAGTATATCAGTTGTTTGGATTCCATAGTACAAGCTCTGCTTAGGTTGGGATCAGATAACCGTGTGTGAAGAATATCCCAGGATATTTTTTATTCTATCGTCGACAAATTGTTTGTATATTTTATTGGTTTTTTACTGTATATAAGCCTGTGTTTGACTACAATCTTACCATGGTAATAATGTGACCGAAGGTGGTAAGCACACAAAGCCTAGAAGGACCTGGCTCTCAAGTGCAGCTGTCGGATCACACTGGTAGGTGCTTGGCGACAGATTTTATACTTGAGGGTGATAGCCATCCAGATGGGTACTACAAAGTATCCTACAACCGTGGTATGGATTCCTCACATTGTTTTCCTTCACCAAAAACTCAAGCTCATTGTGTTTTAATTACACTTTTAAATAGGCTTAAATAATAACGGTTAGCTATCGCTTATAAATAATTATCATCTACCTATCTGCAGACACGGCTATTATTTCTCATTTGAACTTAACCAATGCTACACTCGAGAGCAAAATCAAATGCAGTAATTTCGTAGTTCCATCTTCGAAAGTATCCCTTTTTCAAATTTGATTTTTTTATGACATAACTTTACAATAACTAAGAAGTTTTAATACCTTAATTTAAGGAGTATTTAATTTTGTATTAAACACAATTTATGTATTTCAGTTACTGATATTTATAACCCGGATTCATTGCTCGAATGTATTTTCATAAAATTCGGGGTATGGTATGCTACACTCTAAATTACCCCTATAATGCCAAAGATATGGCATATAATGTGATGTCAATACCCCCGAACGCGTGTAACGTGAGGTCAAATCTCGATAATATTTTGTAGCAACAAAATTAGGAAATGTTCGCTTATCAGCCGTTAGATATTACAAGCACGTGATAAACGGCTTTATATGTACATTTTACGAAAAACATTCATGTTTTTTGGGTTCCGACCTTCCTTGGACGTTTATTTCTTGGTTTGGGCCATAACCATTGTTAAAATAAAAGTAAAAAAAACCGGGTCGAATAATTAAGTTTGTGTAAGAATTATGATGATTTCTACAGAACTGTGCTAGTAAGAAACATCGTTATATTTTTTACTGTAATATTTACATCGAAGTTAATCAACTGTAATTATTTAAGATTTTTATTAATTAATAGACTTATACCTCACAAAGTATATTCTATTGTAAAGTTACAGTTTTATTCATTTTTGTTTATAATGAATGTATAATAATCTAAATTATACTATGGCCATGCTAAGAAGTCATATTTGACAAGAGGGTGTCTCTCCTTGCCGCAATGTTTTTGTCTCTTTTTGACACACGTATGTATATGGCCTGTCAAAAGTGACCTATTAAAGGTGTTTTAATTCTCACTTTTAATGGTAGGCCTCCAATCAGAATTGGGCCCACGTTGAGAATAAGGCCTTAAGTAACAGCCCTAATTGCAGGGTAAAAAACTGACTCAACAATTTCGAGTTAATCGATGTATAAATAATAAACTGCATAAAATCTTTAGTTGTATAGAACAAAAAAACCAAATTTTAAAAATACAAACGAACGTTAGTTTTTTAATTACCTTTTGACGCCACAACAGTACAACCAACACGTACGTACTTCAAAATTCAAAATTCAAAATTCAAAATAGTCACCTTATAAGATAGTGACAGGAAATAAAATAGTTATAGACAGACACAACTGTTGATAACGTTTATGTATTGTTACAGTATGTGAGAAGTACCAGGCGAGCATCAAACTATAGAGATGGAGAAACCGACTATGCATATGCTCTCCGTACAGGAGAAAGGAGGACAGACAAGGAAAGCTACGCAGTACTTGGCAGCTGTTGCAGGTAAATATTATGAGAAACTTAAGAGGGGTTCCTAGCTGCGAGGAATTTGAAAAATAGGTATTCGAAGAAACTATTGCCGTCGCGCTATGTCGCTATGCTATGCGCTATATGCGATAGGGACATATGCGGCCCAGACCGATTTATTCACAAAAAATTGACGAAATCGATGTTTCGTTTTCCCCATTTTCCTCCTCGAAAACTGATCCGATTCAATTATTTTTTTTACATTAAAAAGTTTAAGTAAGGGGTTATCTAGGTCCCTATTACTTTCTTTTATGTAAAAATCTTTTCGAATTTGTCTGGTAGTCCTTTTAATCACGGCGGAAAAATAGGGCATTTATTGTAATTTTTGGAGGGCCATAATTTCTTTAATAATTTAATAATTAGTAGTAGAAAAAAAAGTAACAGAGACGTGTCTAAAGCAGAACTTGATTATATGAAAAACTCTAGAGGCATTATTCAGGAAGAAAACAGGGGAATACATTTGATTGGAATAATCGCGGCTCAACTCCCGTCTTAAGGCCAAAGAATATTCACTATTAGTACGTAAAGAAGGGGCACTCAATCTCCATTGAGAATTTATCGTCGCCCACACACAACCCACAACGTAACGTTGCTTATCCCTTTGATCAAGGGCCTCACCGCGTAGTCCGCTTGTATGAAGTTGTGTGGGTGTTGTAGGGGCGCACGTGATTTATTTAATTTTATTGATGTTAGTGTTTAGTGCCAATGCAGCGTTTGTTACCGACCTAGGCCTCCTACACTGGGTAGGAGGCCTAAGTCATTACCCTTATTTAGGGTTATCTCTTCTTCTTTCGATCTTCTGGCAAATGGTATAAGGACGTTTCCTTGGTAAAAAATAATAAAACTAGATTTTCAGTAGATAATCAAAAAATATTAAACACGCATTTTTTTGCTTTACCAAATCATAAAAAATTGATAAAGATTAAGTGCGTCAAAGTTCGGGAATAGTGACGTCACGCGGAACTTCAACGCACCATATTTTCGTACATTTTTGTTTATTGGACAAAAGAAAATACGTGTCTCATATTTTAGATATTTTATTTTTAATTTTTAGGAGAAACGGTCTTAAATATAGGTTTGAATTAGAAAACATTAAGTAAATAAAAATGATCTTCAATCTGACTACCGTACTGTGTATTATTTTAAGTATTTATATATTATATTAAGTATTATCTTGATATTAGCGACCAAAAACCAGGTGTTTCATAGACTTAAAATTTTACTGAGATACTCTCAATTTTAAAGCAACGATAAAAGTGAAACTGGCCGAGAACAAAACCACAAGATTTTACAATAAAAATAAAAAGAAAAACATATTATTTGAACATCTTCATCAACTCAAAAATAACTCGTATGTTATCAACCCTATTAGCACGCCACATGACACTTGGCACCGTTCCTGCTTCTATTATAAGCCACACTCTCCGACCGAATCGACCGGTGATCGATTGTGTATCCGATATTTGTGAATGGATCTTGTTTATAACCTGATGTGGGGGTACTTAGAGACACTGATTCATATATAATGACTTTATGAAGTGCAGGGTGATAGCTCAGTGCCAGAGACTGTGGCGACGATGGCTTGAGCTTTTTCTTGAAACTATAGCCTGGTAGTAGAGTACTATCTCAGAGTATATAAATACTACGTACAACAGAGAGACAGCGCCCATACTTCAAAAGTTACCACCATAACTCGCGCAAGTACAGCGCCGGTGGCGAGATTGGGGTACTAATTCCTAGTCTGGGTTTGTAAGTGACTACAGCAATGTTTGTTTTTCAGTAAATGACAACAGATGACACTGTTGAAAGAATTTAATTTTAAAGAACAATGAGCACATTTGTATTTTTTTTTGTTTTTGTGTAAGAGAGGTAGAGCGTAGCATTTACTATATACTTTTGTTCAAATAAGATAACAATTCCATACATTAAGTCCTAAACTAATCCAAAGAATTATTATTATGTTATTCAATTCTAAAAATACTGATTTTAAGTTGCATCTTACCCCACGGTTAATTGAAACAATTCCCAAAATACTCTAGCTATTGTTCATCAAGAATGAAGAATTTTCACTAATTCGCTCGGTACTCGATGCGTGTGACGTCATGTTCCAACGCTCGCTAAGTCCGTCGCGCTCTTTTTCTCTTGAAAAATCTGATTCCTTGGGTTTATAAATTTGAGACTTAGCACTATTACTTATCGTTCAGCAAGTCCAATAAAAGTTGTTTCTTCCATTGGACCCACTGAAAAATAATCCTTGTCATCCAAAATAAATTTATCCGCTTTCTTTTCAGTTTCTTTTATTTATATCCATTCAACAAATGACTACGGAAAACAGACCTAATGCATTGCGTTACGGCTATAGAAGAAATTAAATAAAAGGCAATGGTGCCGATTCTGTTGTAAATCGCACTAAACTAATTTTAGTCACATCTCATCTCTTTCTTACGAACATTATTGAAAAAGGATAGAACATATTTTAAGTTGTCAAATTAATCTTTGCCGTCTTATTTTGCGTGTATTTAGGCGTAACCGCGATAGATGGCGACTAAATTTATATTGAAAACAAGCATTGGACTAATTTGACAGGACTAAATTTCTTACATCCTTTTCTTATATTCTTTGTTAGAAAGAGACATAGTGAGATTAAAATTAGTTTAGTTGTGAACAACAGAATCACGGCCATTGGCGTGAAATCTTTAGAATAAGTGCAAATTGAGTTGGTGACCGTAATTTATTTTACAATAGTGAACATGTCATCATATAGTGAGAAGGAACATAATGTACAGATGGAAGAGAAAGAGAAAAAAAAATATTGTATTGATTGATTTAATTTTCTCGCAATCGTAGTGAAAAATAGAATGTTACACACTGCGCTAAAATCCCATTATTACTCTGTTTCTATTTACTCCTCTCTAAAGCTCGGAAGTAGAACTACCTCGTGTATGATGGGTAATTTTAGCTCCTTAAATAACAATCTACTATTCTATCACATCCTGATATATGCTGTATGCCATGATAAACCTAATTTTCGTAATAAATTAATATGCCATCTCGAAATCTCCACCTGTTATAGGCATAATTATTAATTAGAATTGAGCCTTGAATTAACTGCCAAGGGAAGCAGACAGGCTACTTCAATACATCCTTGTCGTCAATGTAGTTGCTGGGTAAGCTCCCCAACTAGCAAACAGTCGAATAATGAATGAGTTATTCGGCTACAGATGGAATAAATGTTGAGTAGTTGCTACGTAGTACCCACAATGTAGTGTAAAAGCTTTTATTACGACTTTTTAGCATTTTTTGCTTTAAGTGCTTTAACCGTGTTGTGTAAACGTTTACTCGATATTCTTATAGTACATTTATTCAATAGTCGTATAGTAGCTACCATTTCTCGTTTATACCACACATGAGTGCAGTAATAGAGTTGTCGATTCCCAAGTTTCATGTTTAAGAAGCTACTATATAGCTGCTACTCGACATTACTATATTAGAGCAAATTCGCCGAGTAAAAGCTGTCTATTTACTGAAAAGTATCTTAATATCTGTAATTGTAATCTAAGCTATTTTGTTGAATAAATTAAACCACTATAACTTTTTCCTTGCACGCGATACATACTTAAATATGCCCATACTAACAAATGTAATACTCATGGAGACCTTTCATTTGACATAGATTTCATTTGATATGATAAGGTTTACAACACAAAGTACGACACCGCCCATTATCCTTTATAAAAATTCGTAAATTGACGCGCGACGCGTAGGCCATCTATGTAAGGTCGTAAGATTTAAGTAAAATTACATAAATTGCAAATATTTAAGATACGAGTTTTACATATGAATTTAATAAATTATTAAACCTCAAATTATATTCCCTTGCAACAAAGCTTCATCAAAAGTGATTTAGTAGCGTTTTGACTAAGAATTAATTCTCAATCAGTCCAAACGATGTTTGTAGCGACATCTATACGTGTAAATTCTACACTAATTATAAAATGTATGTGATTGACCAGACATGGTACTATGTAGTACTTACTTAGTAATAGTAATAATTAATATCCTACAAGCCACTTTCATTCCCGACGTGTTATTTGTCTCTGGGTTGATGGGGTACAATGAGATAGTTCATTCTCAGAAAGATAGATGGCGCCACAACATCCTGCATCGCACTGACAAAGTTAATTCCGCGATCTGTATTATACACCTGTCCGACATGTACCTATGTTACCTAAACTTAAACCGGTTGAGAGCTTGCTCGCCGAACTTGTCCGCGTAAGGGTACTAAAGCAAAATTTTGGGTCCGTACCTTCATGTCAATTAAAAAATAAAAAATGTACCTACAGTTGGACCGCGGTCCCCAGGCACGATGACCAAGCCTGGCGAAAGATCTTCCCTTTTAAATTACGTGACATCACAGACATAAATCTAAATAGATACCGCAAGTCCCTCCATCCGTATGAAAACCAAGCGTGTAACTTTTTATGTCTACCATAAAGTCACAAGATTGATTTAGTGAGGCTGGCATTAGATTTTGAAGCTATCCTATTTGTCAGCTAAACACATCCCTCGCTACACATCTCTGGTGGACATGCAGCCTTATGCGAGTTCCCTGTCCGCGCGAAACAGTTTCAAAAGAAGATCATTCGGTCCCATTTTTTTCACAGATTTTGACACGCGTACATACACTCGCGGCATCTATTTAGATGTATATCTGTGGGTGACATCCCTGCACCGGCAGTCTATGGTCTTATAATAAACTCCATTCTCCTTTGCAGCGGCGATCGCAGCAGTGATAGCCGGTACAATCCTGGCGTGGACAGCACCAGCCCTGCCCCAACTGGAACCATACGAGCACAAGAACACGACTAACAGCACTGATGATCTACACATAGTGAACAGTACTATGGTCATACAGATAAATGGGACCAATGTCACTATTCTGGTCAACTCCTTACGTCAACCTGCTGAATTCATACTTGGGACTACTGAAAGTAAGTCGGAATTTGACGTAGTTATATAAACCTGTCCATACTGTTGAATATTCTGTGGCTGTACGTAGATTATGTAACTTTGTTGCAATCAGTTTCAATTTGAAACAACCGCTGTACGTAGATATAGGTACTTTCAATCAGTTGCAAATTCAGCGCGGTCCAATTTTAAACAAAATCCTTTGTAAGTATAAAACTTTTGACAACAAAATTAAACCGACTTAGGTATGAAATAACGACGTACCCAATATATGTACTACCTATCTCTCAAGATTTGTCAGTGACCGAGGATATGCATATAATGGATAAATTGTCGACAATATTGAATAATATGCTACAGTCGCGACGCTTGTACTCTTTACCGTTGAGGAATTCCATCATATCTTCAAAATCACGATCATATGGGACCACCGTGGGATGGGATCTACTGTAATGCAATATATTCTACATCATCCAAATCCAACTTACAATAAAAAAAATATACAGACAAATTAAGAACCTCTTTTTATAGTCGTTAAAATGTTTAATTCGAACTGCGAGTCAACCGCTATCGAATAGTTTTCGTGATACAGATAATTTAAACATTGTCGCCCTTATTAATTATTATTATTATTACACTGATTTAGTTAAAAAGCTATTGCTTTTTAACTAAATCAGTGTAATAGTGTGCCCCGTCTCACTCTTTCGATCACCAAATGTCACCTGTCAGATAAAGACTTCGGAATTTTAGCTAATCAACGTTTGATAACTTTTGTTATGAATAACGGGGTGTGTATTTAGGATGATTTAGGATATTTTTTTACGAATGATAGGCAGTTAATACTGTAGAGGACTGTGCCAAATGTTAGGCAAGTTTGCGCATTATTCTTTTAAAAAAAACAACATAATATTATGAGGTAGACAGTCGGTTTTAAAATCGCGTGCCAGATTTTAAAATATGTATTTCGTTTGTATACAGCGTGTAACAGATTTGGATGCTAAATCGTTGAACGGTTTGTTCAGAATCACCTTCTGAATCAATTTATGTAACTTCTATATTAAAAGTTACATAAATCGATTCAGTAAACGATTCTGAACAAACAGTTTAACGGTTTAGCATTTAAAACTGTTAAATCTTCTTCTTCTTCGTTGTCTTCACTACTGAAGGTAGTGCCCGTCCTGATATGCCTTCACCGAGATGTTCACTAGCAGCTTCCACACCACTCTGTCTTCGACAGAGCAGTAGTGACGGAGAGTCCCGTGATACGTGATAAAACTGTTACACGTTGTATAATAAAATTAGTATATTTATCAAACAGAGTACAAGTATTACCCAATTGATATGGCGCGTCGTGAATCTTCGTTCGCACAGAAAAGAAAGTATGGCCCCGAAGATTAACTAAAGAATGCTTAAAACTTACAATCAACCTTAGATCACTACTATATGGTTCATAATACACTGCAGCCGTTAGTTCCGTCTCACTCGCAAGTCACGCCCCTCCGCACGGCGCGCGCTAACACGGCGGCAGCTGCCGACCAATAGCGTCTCCCGCGCTTTGAAAATGTTTCTTCTGCGCAGGTACATCGGTAAGCCATATTAATTGGGTACTACTTACAACTTTAATCTGTGGTAGGTACTACTGTACCCACCCACCTACAAATAATATTATCCAATAGTATTGAAAAATATATTTTTTTTGAGTCTGTGTTATCTGAATGTACATAGATATGTATACGTAAATATGTATGTACCTGCAGAAACTCTTCAGTGATTTAAAAATATATTTGACATTAGAATGTAATTAAATGTAGAATGAAATTAGATATCCATCCATGTAGTGATGTAGGTACGCACGGCTACAGATCAAGCTATACATTTCCAATATAAGCTGACCTCTCATTGCAGGGAAATCCTATACAATGCGAGATCAGCTTAAACTGGAAATGTATAGCTTGATGTGTTGCCGTGTGTACCAAAAGTTACTGAAATAGCGAGACAAAAGAGGGAAAGTTACCCTCTTGTCAACGTGTTTTTTTTTTTGACTCGTGTATGTAGTTTGTATTAATGAACGAAACATACAGCTATATACTTCAGTCAAATAAACATAACATCTTTGTAACAAATGATACTTCAAGTAACTATGTTACTCAGTTTACAGCATCACAACTATTAAAATGTGGCGACTCCAGTGACTTTTGTTCTCCTTATACAACGTTGTTCATCGGACTTTTCCAATGGTATAAGAGCTAGCAACGTCGCGAAAAAAAGAACTTTAGCAAGGCTGGATTTTTGATATTTTCTTGCGCATTAAAACCTGATAGAGATGCGCCAAGTCTGGCAGCTGGAAGTGGTTGCGTTTCCTTTTGCGCATCCTATTTGTACTAGTGATAAATTCCGATTTTTAACCCATTAAACCATTTTAGCACGAATAATTTTTTCTTCACCATTTTCTACAGCCTTTTAGCAACCTAAACTTAAATCGACAGAGCGTTATGTGGTTGCTACCTATGTGCCAGATGCTATTTTAGTTGTGAATCTTGTGAATGACATATTTTCTTCTAAACCATTTTCTAAAAGCTGAAATTTTAACATTATATAGTTATGCTATCAATGAACCTAAAACAAACCTTGCCAGATGGAAATCTGGTTGCATAAGGGTACAAAGACTAATTTAAGATCATTTCAGCACACGGAAAGCAAGTACCGGAAATGGAATTAGAGACCCAATCGATAGCAGCAATGAACAAAATGCTAACTCGAAAAAGTTTATTTTTAACCAGAGCCATTTGAAGGAAAGAATAAGATAACTTTATTTTCAAAATCCAAATAAAAAAGTTATTTATTCAGGTTAGGCTCTGATAAGGCACTTATGAACGTTATAGTTGAATCTATCGACGATTCGAAATACACTTAAACTGAGAAATCTCCGAAAATATTTTGTACTAGTTGTCCCCCGCGGTTTCACCCGTGTTCCCGGGATAAAAAGTAGCCTAACTCCTTCTAGGCGTAACAAACAAACAAATTCACTTTCGCATTTATAATATTAGTTAGGATTTAATATTTTTTTTAATATAAATTATGTATCGGGAAACTGAATAGTTGGTCCGACTTATTTGGATCATTAGAAAGATTGATTAAGTGGCAACACTGACCATAAAATCAATAGCAAAGTTAATAAAAGTTTGCGTGTAGCATTTAGAGGAGGCAGTCTCTCGCAAGCACTCGACCTAGCCCCCTAAAAAAGAAGCTAAGCAATATTGCTAACGCAATTCATTTTTTCGAATTTACAGCAGAATTTAAGTAATTCATCAATGAATTGAACATAATGAGTATTTGTGTAACTGTTTTACCAAAAAGAAAATCAAAAATATGGATTCCATAGCAATATTGCTTTAGCTTCTTTTTTAGCCCCCCTATGCACACCTCTAAGTGCAGTTGCTATTTCACCCGTTACTAAAACTTAGAATTTATTAATACTGTAGGTTCTTTAATTACTAAAGTGATAATTTAATTGTAAAATTACAACAATAAACCTGTCGAGCCCATGAGGAGTTTCTTGCGTCGCTTCTTCTCCTTATTGGTATCTCTTCTCCTCCTCCTAACACGATGGTTTTTACTTTTTAATATACTTTTACTTTATTTAATTCGTTGTTTTCTTACCCTGTTCCTAATTATATGGAGTCGGTGCAATTTTTGCGCTGCTTCAATTCGACCATTATATCAGCATGTCCTCCTTTCTTACTAATTTCATCTTTTACACAATTCATCTATTTCTTATTCGGAATTCTTTTCGGACATCCATCCACTATTATAATGAATAATAATATAATGAATTTACCCGCCTTGATACCTTGACCTTATTATGGTCGATGCAATAATCTTTGAGGTCTTCAGTCACAATAAACCATGGCATGTCATGGTTAAGCACCATGTCATCGGCATAGCTCATGTTATTTACACAATTACCAGATGGTAAATCACTGATCAGTTGATCTACATAAATATTGAATAACCTTGGCGATGTCAGACCTCCACATTCCAGTTTGTATGGATCAGACATTGCATTAGACCATTTAACAAAATTTATCTGCCCTTCCTAAGCTTATCCCACAGGATATTATATGATGCTAGATCAAAAGCTTTAGAAAGATCCAGGAAACATGCATTCACGAGGGTTTTCTACATTAAAATGTTTTATTGCTGTCTTTTGCTGATATATCTCTCCGTGGCATTGGGGCCTTAAGATTATAATTGCAAGGCTTTTAACCAAAAATTTAAAAATTAGCGTAATATAGCGGGCGAGCGCAAAAAGTGAATTTACTTAGTGCTGTGCACAGACTACAGAGGACATATTCTCGCTAACAAAAAACTGTGTCTATGGAGTCGGCCACCTCTCACGCACACCTTAGTTGGCTATTCCGCGGGAAATTAGACTCTGTCGCCGTTTACACAGAGTCGATTACTCGCGCTCAACTAATGTGTGAATGTGTGCGTGCCTGCTTGTACGTACAGCGTGGTGGCCGACTCGAGTGACACAGTTTTTTGTTAGCGAGAATATATCCGCCTTTTTTTAATATCTGTGGTGCTGTGCCATTTCTTGGAACTGCTTTAATTATTTATTTTTTAATTTGATAAAAAAATATCCTTAAGATAAACAATTTGGCAGAAAAAAACGCAAATTTCCAAAATTCCAAGTTAGCATTAGTTCATTTCTGGTGTCTAAACAATTTAAACAAAGAAATTTCATTGTCATATTGACAACCAAGTGACGCCTCAGGGGTAGTCAACATTTTTCTAGACAGTCTCATTATAATTTTAATAATAATTCATAACCTCAGTCAGGAGATACATGAAGCTACATGATGCTCAATATGGTTTTCGTCAGGGGCTGTCTACTGAGAGTGCTATATTTTACCATAGAACATACGGTTAAATACTACACAGATAGGAAAACTATCATGAATGCATGTTTCCTGGATCTTTCTAAAGCTTTTGATCTAGTATCATATAATATCCTGTGGGATAAGCTTAGGAAGGGAGGTGTCCCTGTGGAATTAGTTACTACACTCTCCGTCTGGTATAACAAACAGATAAATTATGTTAAATGGTCTAATGCAATGTCTGATCCATACAAACTGGAATGTGGAGGTCTGACATCGCCAAGGATATTCAATATTTATGCAGATCAACTGATCAGAGTGCTCATTTTGGCTATCATATATCTATATGACAGCCAAAATGAGCTCTCTGATCAGTGATTTACCATCTGGTAATTGTGTAAATAACATATGCTATGCTGATGACATGGTGCTGCAGGTTCCTACGGTTGGTAGTATTAGGAAACCATTATTCATATGTGAAGCTTATGCTGAGGATCATGGTTTACAATATAACTCAAGCAAGAGTGAAATGTTGGTGTTTAGGGGTAGAAATTAAAGTCCGTCATATATCCCTTCAGTAACCCTAAATGGCACTACACATACACTACAACAATACACTGTGGTAAAAAGTTTTATTGTGACTGAAGACCTCAAAGATGATTGTGATATAGAAAGGGAGCGCAGAGCGTTGGCAGTGCGGGCAAATATGCTGGCTCGTAGGTTTGCTGGTAGCTGAGTCAATGTCAAGATCCCACTCTTTAAGGCATATTGCCAAATTTTTTATTCCAGCAGCCTATTGGCTATTTTTTATACCCAAAAAGCATACAACTCTCTACTGTTGAGGCTTCCTCCTTACTTAGAGCTTCAGGCATGTTTGCAGATGCGCATACGGTCGATTTTTTCGCCATAATGCGCAAACAAGTGGCCTCTATTTTAAACAGGGTGAGAGGGAGCACCAACATCATTCTGAACGTGTTTGCTGTGAGGGCAGATGGCCCTACTTTAGGCAGGTTTATGAAGCTGCACGTCATGCGTTATGCTTCATAAACTGCCTGTCGTTCTTTTTCTGTTGTTTTAATGTTTAAAATTTGTACTAACTTAGCTATTTTTTGTGTATTTACTAACAATCTATGGACCCTGTTGTCTGAAAATAAATGCATTTTATTTTATTTTATAATGAAACTAAAATATTTAGATTTTTATTACCAAGTTGTTTATGTGTCTTTATTTCAATTGTTACCGAATAAATAGTGCATTAAGAATATTCTTTATATTATTGACCGTGTATGAGGAATTTCCCAGGATATTTATATTTATTATTATTTAATCTCTCTGATTTGGGCTCTGACGAGCTTGATAATGAAGAATCTGAATATGTAATAAATCTTAATATAAACTGATATATTATATAAGCCAATTCTTATAGACGTGCTTGTAGGCATTCGTTAATTGTCATGACTTTCTCTGACAAAGCAGTTTGTTGTCTATTTTTAGGCAGTGATTGAATCCTCATACTTGTTGGTCGAAGGTAATCTAAACAGATATTCGAGTACCACAATATATTCTTAAGCCGATCTTAATCTTTGGATCGCGGTTAAATGATAACAACGAAAAGAATTGTTATTATAGGATGCGCGTCTCTCGCGAGAATCAACACTATTGGTCTGTATACTCTTATGCAACCAGATTTCCACCTGGCAAAATATTTTTACGTTCTAGCATAACTTTATCATATTAAGATTTCTGCTTTTTGAAAATGTTCTTATTTTTTTTTCACAACTAAAATAGCATCTCGCACGTAGTAGTAATCACATAACGCTCATCCAATAAAAAAAAATATTTGCTAAGAGGACGGAAAAAGTGATGAAAAAAATTTAAAAAATGTTAAAATGTTTCAAACTCCGAAATTTTCACCAGCACAAACAGGATGCGCAGAAGGAAACGCAACCACTTCCGGCTGTCAGAGTTGGTGCATCTCAATCAGGCTTCTATGAGGAAGGAAATATAAAAAAATCAGCCTTGCTAAAGTTCTTTCTCCAAAACGTTGGTAGCTCTCGTACCACAAGACACATCACGCCCTGAGTAACGTACCTGAGTTACGCATATCGACATCACAACCACCAGAGGTTTTATTGATGTGGTCATCTGGTTTACACATTTGTCACTACATGAACAATTGTGGTTTATTTGTTGTACCTACACTTTACCTATTTTTCCCTTATGAGTTTGCTGCGTCTCGCATTTTTTCATTCATCATCCTATTGCTGTTCATTCCGAATCTTTCAGACCCTACTGCTTTTGAATTAGGTATCAAAGCTAGGATTCGTATTTCGTATACTCCTCTATACGTATTTTTCCTATTTTTTATTTCATTCTGTACAAAAGCACCGACATTTGATTATTATTATTTTATTACATTTACTAAAAAAAATATCTTAATTTTCTTTCATCATCTATTTGCCTTCTTCTCTGAACAAATTACTTATTGACTTGAATCTTACATTGAAAAATATAACAAAGGCAGTGCTACAGTTCCGCTAAGGAAAATAATGGAGTTCTTGGACAGTAAGTACTTTCTAAATCAAAAGAAATAGTATTGGCGGGCGGGCGGTGTGCTTGCGAGTCTTATCTTGGCTCATAGATGCTCAAGACCATTAGCGTGATCCTTTGCGTGATCTTAAGACTTAAGCCTTGTGGAAATTAATAAAATCGTAGATCAAAAGTTGTATAATTCCTATAATAACTAGAGTTGCCTAGAATTTTCATTGATGAACAGCCTCTTATTTTTTTTTATACCACTAAGGTGGCAAACAGGCATACGGCCCGCCTGATGGTAAGCAGTTACCGTAGCCTATGGACGCTTGCAACACCAGGGGCATCACTCGCGCGTTGCCGACCCTGAAGAAATCTCTTCACGCCCTTTTTGAAGAACCCCATGCTGTACTCCATTGGGAAAACCACGGCGGGGAGCTCATTCCACAATCTGACCGTCCGCGGAAGAAAGCTCCTTTGAGCCCGCACAGTTCGAAACAATTCTGGTTTCAAAATGTGAGGATGGACTCCCCGTCGATGGCGAGAGTTGCGATGGTGGAAGGTAGCAGTGGGCAACAAGTCGAACAATTCTTTAGAACACTCTCTGTTGTACAAGCGGTAGAACACACATAAGGAGGCAAAGTCTCTCCTCAGACTAAGGGGCTCTAAACCGCTTGTGAGCTCGGGATCGTCAACAATTCTGATGGCACGTCGCTGAACCGAGTCTAAAGGCCCAAGCTGGTATCCAGGTGCTCCCGCCCATAGGTGACAGCAGTACTCCATATGAGGCCGGACCCTTTACCTATTATGAGATATATCTTAAATCATTTGGCAATATTAAACAATGACTCAAAAGATAGTTTGTGTTGTCTAAAAGATTTGTTCACGTCGCCATTTAAGTAAAATCAAACAACGTCTTATTTGTGCTTTGTCAACAAGACTTATGTGCATAGATTGTTAAGTTAACAAAGGATCATCATAATGGTGACATATTTTGTTAATACTTATTCTTCGATATCTTTACACCGCCTAAACAAGCTCTGCTTAGTAAGGAATAGCTGGATTAGACAATGCACACCCAAAAATTCAACCCCTAAGGGGGTAAAATAGGGGACGTCGAATACCGTAACGAAGGTTCGAATCATGCAATGAGCTTGAGCTTTCGTTGAAGGAAATCATCGTGAGGAAACCATAGCATGGTGGTTGGGTACTTTGTAGTACCCGTGGCTGTAAAATGTGTCGCCAAGAACCTACTGCTGTATTTTAATAGCTGTACTTGAGAGCCAGTTGCTTTCTAGGTTTTGTGTGCTTAACATATTCGGCCATATCATCACTCCAAAAAAAATGATTAAAATAATAGATTGGTAATTTTTTACTGTCCATTTGATTCTAATCATCTATTAAAAAGGAATTTCACAGTCATTTCAATCGTATAACTTTCCATTTCTCAACTGAATCAGAATCATCTAAAAGCTCAATCGTCAAATTTTGCATTCTTAGCAAACATAATTATTTATTCTACGATGCAGAAAATAATAACATTCTCATCTCACGTCATGAGGTTCAATCAAATCTGTTTTCACTTGGAAAGTGAAAATTTTATGACGTGGAGAACTTTTTAGTTGAAAACAGATGTGGAGGCATAATTTATTGTACATTTAGCAAATTGTTGCCAGCGTGACGTTGATATCACGAGATGTTTTGAACAAGTCACACGACTGATTGCGTAGTTATACCATTATTTTGCGTAAAGCTTTTTTATTCGTGTCTCAGTTAATTATGTCATCTAAAAAGTCCAAGGGTACAATAATGATTCCAGACGAGTATCTTGGAATTCTAAAAAAATATACCATACCAACATCCAACCATTGATTTTTCAAAGAGAAATATAAAAGAGGCGTAAAAAAACTCTTCAGAGTATGCAAAACAATGCCGTAGGTATTTCAAATGTCAGTGACCACTTACCTTCACGTGGACTATCCTGCCTGCTTGACAAAGTGTCAAATGTTGTATTGACAAAATCAAACATATCTACACGCTTGTCTCTCCAGTAGGATAAAAAGAAACCACAATCAATTCCACAATTCTTCTGTATTTGAAAAGTGTGCAATTAAAAACGATAATATTATCACTTGTATTTTGTCCTCGGATGTTAAAGAAGGATCTAATACAAGTAAGATTGTTTTAAAAGATTGTAGTTGGCCCCCTGTTTATCGGATTAAAACGCAGTACGAAATAAGTTCCGCCGTAAGCACAGACTAGATAGCAGTTAGCTATATTGTTCGGCAGCTTAGGGGCTCGTCACAAAATAAACTACGCATGGACCCAAAACAAATGAATGTGTCTATTCTTGGAACACCCACCAAGTCTGACGGCATTTAGCTGGCTGCTTGCCAAGCGCCATTCGTAATGTTTTCGCAGTTATTTTAGTCGTGGGTGTGACCGCCACGGTCAAATATTTTTACGTAATAGGAACTTAACATTGCTTTGAGAATTTTTGATATTGATTTATGAGAAGCTTTATGTCGGTTTAAATTTTTCAAACTAGAGCAGGGATGTGTTATTTTACATTCCCGAGCGATCTCTTCCTATATGCCAAATTTCATCACTGATCAAGATTGGCTGTGCCGTCTAGGCATCAAAAGATAAACACTTTCGCATTTTTTTTTTTCAACAAATGTGTCCTTGGATTTAGTCTTCCCATTTTCTATTGATTTGTGGCCTCCTACTACAACTATTTTAAACGAAAGACCTTTGTCTTTATTTAATGAAGGTTATGACCTTCCTTTATATTATTTATGCTTGTTTTCAGCAGGAAGGTCATACCTTCCTTTATATTATTTATGCTTGTTTTCAGCTTTTCCGTTGTCGGGTTTTCTTTTATTTTCTTTCGCCATAAATTATGATGTAGTTCTTAGAAACATTTACTTTCTTACAACAAACTTGAACTTTCAGTGATAAAATCATTGCTATGAAATCATAACACTATGGTTGGCGGATAGTTTGTATTACGCTTCTTTAGTTTATTTCTTCTTTGTTTCTTCTTCTTTCTTATTATTTCTTTGCTTTTTATAATTACTGCAAAGGTAGCAAACAAGTATACGGCCCCCTTGATGGTAATCAGTTACTTTTGCAACATCTTCTTCTCTACCAACTTCAAGTTTCAATTCTGTCGCCAAGCAATAATTATTTTCAAGTGTCTCCATCTAAGATTCAATTTTGAACTCACGACCTTCAGCAGTATATTCACTTACTTCATTTTACCTTCCAGAATCAATAGTGTCCGCAATCCTGGCCATCGGAGCAGCGATATCTGCCCTACCAGTTGGAGTCCTCGTGCAGAAGATCGGCAGACGTCCCACCGTGCTCCTCCTGGCTATACCCTTCATGCTCAGCTGGATTCTGACTATATTTGCCAATGGAGCTGGTATGCTGATCGCTGCGAGGTTCTTCGCTGGTATTGGCACTGGTAAGTTTATATAGTATTAAATTTTAGTTGGTTTGGATGAGTTTTATAGAGCATTATGCCCCTCGCGGTTTCCGTGATGAAATGCCAATAGCATTCTGGGACAATTTCCTATTAGTGAAAGAATTTCCAGAATCGGTTCATTATTAACTATACCTCTTTATAATATTAGTATAGATTGATTAGCCTCAAGTTTGGTGAGTTACTGTGAATGCAACAAACTTATCCGTAAGGTACTTTTACTTACCTAGATAGATAACTATTGGTACACCAAAGAAAATAAACTAAAGGAACTTGACCAGTAGTAACATTGACAGTGTTAAAATGGGTGAGTTTATGGCCTACAATGGTTCATCTATCATAATGTTCATCAGGCATAATGGCCGATATCTTCTGTATAATTTGGCGGAGTGGATGTGGTCTATGGTACTAAATCCTTTACGGAAACCGGCTTATTCGGGAGGCTGGAAGTCGTCAAACCTACGTGCGAGACGTTTTTTTTTTTTTTTTTACTGTTTATATGCCTGTGTTTGACCGCAATCTCACCATGGTAAGTGATGATGCGGCCGAAGGTGGTAAGCACACAAAGCCTAGAAGGAACTGGCTCTCAAGTGCAGCTATCGGAACACACCGAAAGGTGCTTGGCGACAGATTTTCAACTTGAGGGTGGTAGCCAGCCAGGCAGGCGATTCGTAATGAGTCTCGAAAACAGCTTATAAACGTGGCTTAGGAGGGAGATCGGGCGGTAATTCTTCAATAGGGCCTTATCGCCTTTCTTGAAGAAGAGCACCACCACGCTTCCACTCCATACTTCAGGCGTTGTACCTTCGTGTATGACGGAATTAAATAGCTTCTGAAGGACTACAAGTACCGGTTTACCACCCGCTTTCAGAAGCTCGGTTATAATTCCGTCTTCACCCGCAGGCGACCATAGCGTACTTTAATATGAACCAACTCTTCAAAACTATCTCTTTCCCCAGGTGGCGCGTGTGTAGGAGCTCCAATGTACATCGGTGAAATTGCGGAGACCTCCATCCGAGGGTCACTGGGCGCGTTCTTCCAGCTCTTCCTCACTGTTGGAATCCTGTTCACGTACGTCGTCGGAGGTTGGATCCACTGGAAGACCCTGTCCATCGTCTCTGCTATTTTCCCTGTCTTGCTTGTTGCTGTATTCTGGTACGTCTATACGCAGTCATTTTGTTTTAATATACTCATAAGGCAAGAGCCTGATGGTAAGCAGTTCCGTAGCCTACATGCTTGTAACACCAGGGGTATCACTCGCGAGATGCCGACCCTGTAAAAAATATGTAATATAGTCTATCCATCTTCCCTTATCTTGTTTTACTGAAATTAGGGACTAGGAATGCAATGCAGGTTAAAATCGAAGCTAGAACTAGATACCGAAATAAGCTCGTAGGTCGAAATGAAAACTAAAGAACTACTTGCTTTTTTTCATACAACTTATGGAGCTTACAATTGCATAAAAGTTTGTAAATTGAGAAACAAAAAATGGGAAAGTTTAGTAAGGAAAGTTTCCTGAAACGAGGATGGGAACTCGATGAATAAGGTTTTTATTGAAGTAAATTTCTGATGGGTGTGCCAATTTCAAAGCTCAGTTCAATCTTAGTTTTTAAGCAGCAGATATGTTCTGCTACAAAACTCCATGGTTATCTTGGACTGTTAAACAATATGTTATCAAATCATACCAATCATAATTTCCATTTCGTCAGGTGGATGCCCGAAACCCCCCAATACTTGCTCGGGAAGAACCGTCGTCGTGATGCGGAGAAGTCCCTACGCTGGCTCCGAGGACCCGACGCTGATCTGACGGGAGAACTCGAGGAGATGCAGAAAGAGGTGAGGACTGGTCTATGGTGAAATTAAATACCCACTGTAAAATAGGCTTTTGGATAATGATGGTACCTAAGCCTAGAAGGGAACTGGTTCTCATGTATGAGCCTAAGCCTAAGCGATGGACTTTCAACATCAGGGTAGAAGCCAACTAACTATACGGGTACTATAAAGTATCCTATCAACAAGTTATGGTTTCTTCGCAATGTTCTTTTCTCCAAGAGCTCTAGAGCTCTATCATCTCATGATAAGTAATAGTGATAAGGTAGTGATCTTATGCTGTGATGATCAGCAGTTCCATTTGTAAAATAATCTCAGTTGCAATTAAACCTCTGCTTCCCACACAGTCCAATAAGCCTAAAAGACGCAAATTAGCCGGATAATCCCCGATCATCAAGTTTATGCACTAGTACTGAATATGAGTCGCCCCACTGACTAATTAAAATACGCCATTAAAACGCCTTCCGCTCTCCTGACCAATTAAAATTCGCCGTAGTCGCCATCATCCTTCTCCTCGCCGTCATATCAAAATTGTGTTATTATGAATATAGAATAGAATAGAATATAGTTTATTTAAAAATTGCAACATATACAGTATAAAGTGATGACTAAAAACTATAATGCTAGTTTTGAAAAGTCAGTTAACAATCTCTAAATATGTCATATATTGTTGATATTGCGTCTATTCGGCTAATATGGTGTATGTGTGTCCAGGTGGACGAGGCGTCCCGGCAGCGCGGCGGGTTGCTCGCCATGGTGCAGAGCCGGCCCTCGCGCATGGCGCTCATCTGCGGCCTCGGCCTCATGTTCTTCCAGCAGTTCAGCGGCATCAACGCCGTCATCTTCTACACCACCAACATCTTCCAGTCCGCCGGCTCGCAGATCCCGCCCGTCATCGCCACCATCATCGTCGGCGTCGTCCAAACCATCGCCACTTACATTTCCTCAGTGTTGGTCGAGCGAGCTGGCCGTAGAATTCTCCTACTCCAAAGTGGAGTCATTATGGGGATCTGTTTGATCGTTCTAGGTATCTTCTTTAAATTGAAGGAGGCGGCGTATGATGTCCAGTCGTTGGGATGGCTGCCTTTAGTCTGTATGGTTCTTTTCATCATTTCCTTCTCTATGGGCTTCGGACCTATTCCTTGGATGATGATGGCGGAGCTGTTCCCCGTTGAATTCAGAGGATCGGCGACCGGTGTCACTGTGGTTACTAACTGGTGTTTAGTGTTCATCGTGACGCTTTGCTTCCCCATCATGCAGGACGCTATTGGAATCTACAGTTGTTTCTGGTTCTTCGCCGCTTTCATGGTCCTCTGCGTGATATTTGTCTTCATCTTAATACCGGAGACTAAGGGTAAGACTGTCTCGCAGATTCAAGCGATACTCGGTGGAAAGAGAGCTTAAATTTGCATGATTTATTTTTCTAATTGTTTCTCGATTACAATTCCACCGATTTTCATTCGATGATTGTTTTGTATTTTTTTTGCGTACGTTTGGAACCAAACATTTGTGATTTAATTTAATTCGAGGTGCCTTAGCGTTGGACAAATGCAATTTGTATGTGATAAAGTCGACATTTAAAAAATGCAATTCAATTGATTTGGTTCTAAATGGACGATTGAATTTGTTTTAATTAATGACATGATTGTTAAATGTATGGTTGTTTATATTAAAGTGATAGATAAGTAAATATATTCGAAAATTCAATACAATTATTTTTATACATTAATCTTATCGAAACATAGCTTCGATAGAATTTGCTATTCAATTATTTGGCGTATCAAAGGTGGTTGATGATTGTATGTTTAAATGGATTATTGTATGTAATAAATGATATTTAATGAAATGTGATAGAATACTCATATAAAAACAGCTGGTAGCTGCACACAAATGGGATCCTTGAAATCGATTATTGACATTTCTTTTGCATTTGTTTGATTCATAGCTTTAGATATGGCCACTACAATAGGAATATTTTCCATAGCTTGATGGAATTCATCATCTATTAAAACCGACATGCTCAAATTTTCCCCATATTTCTCAAAGAGCGAGTTATTCTCAAAGAAGTGGGAAACCCGGTACACGCTTAATGGTACGGTCGTTCCAGAGTGAATTAATAACCTAGGATACTGATTCTATTGTTTACAACTAAACTAATTTTAATCTCACTATGTCTCTTTCTAACAAAGAACATAAGAAAAGGATGTAAGAAATTTAGTCCTGTCAAATTAGTCCAATGCTTGTTTTCAATATTTTAGTCGCCATCTATCGCGGTTACGTCTAAACCGCAAATGAAGACGGCTTAGACTAATTTGACAGCATTAAATATGTTCTATCCTTTTTCAATAACGTTTGTAAGAAAGAGATGTGATGTGACTAAAATTAGATTAGTGCGATTTACAACAGAATCGGAACCAATGTGTAAAACTTCCACTAAGACGTAAGCATTAATATTTTCATACCGATTCAAAGCAAATCTATTGCATGTCGAGCGTTCGTCGCAAAAACATCGACTTATGGGGAGGCCTATGTTCAGTAGTGGACATTTCTAGGCCGATGATGATGATGAAATAGTCTTCTACCTAAGCTTTAAACCTACTGGTTATAATTGGACTGTTTTACAAAAACCTTAAACCGACTTCAAAGTACACTAAGAAGTAATCAAATCCTGATCTGATGACAATGGTACCAAACGGGAAGCGTACCCTTTCAAATAAAAAAAGAATTTTCCAAATCGGTTAATAAATGACGGAGTTATGAGGTAACAAACATAAAAAAAAAAAAAAAAAAAAAAAAAACATTTGAATTGAGAACCTCCTCCTTTTTTTGAAGTCGGTTAAAAAAGGTGCCTATCTAAGCGCTTGGTTCTAAGTTCTAACTACTATCTATTGGAATAAAAAAAGCCATAAATGCTCATACGTCGATTTTCAAGGGACATTTAAATGATTGTACAAAAGATTGTGAATAAATTATTTTATATTGTGAATTTAGATACTTAATGTTAAGACTAAATGAACAAAATTTGTGCCAAATGTTAATAAGTGTTTGTTAAATATATTTTATTATTTTATACTTCTATGTAAGTGTTGCTAATATTGAAATTAGTTTAGTTTAACTTAATGTTAAATTAACTCAATTAAATTATAATTATTAATAATTTGTCGGTTTTTTTTAATGCGATCTAACCTTTTCTACAGTTTAGTAAGTTACAAGTAGTACCCAACCAATATGGCTTACCGATGTACCTGCGCAGAAGATACATTTTCAAAGCGCGGGAAACGCTATTGGTCGGCAGCTGCCGCCATGTTAGCGCGCGCCGAGCGGAGGGGCGTCACTTGCGAGTGAGACGGAACTAACAGATGCAGTGTATTATGAACCTTATAGTAGTGATCTAAGGTTGATTGTAAGTTTTAAGCATTCTTTCGTTAATCTTCGGGGCCATACTTTCTTTTCTGTGCGAACGAAGATACACGACGCGCCATTTAAGTTGGGTAATACTTCTAAGCACACGAAGCCTAGAAGCAACTGGCTCTCAAGAACAGCTGTCAGAACACACCGATAGATGCGTGGCGACAGGTTCTCAACTTGAGGATGGTTACTACAAAGTACCCTGCTATGGTATCCTAACGATTTTTTCCTTCACTGAAACCTCAAGCTCACTTTAGGATTCGAACCCGGGACCTTCGTCTCGGCATTCCACCACCACTACCACTGAGCTATTATTGCCATAAAAGAGACTTATCTGTAGAAACACATTTAAAATAAATACAACAAAAATGCAACTAAATAATATTCAATCAGACTGACCAATTGAAAACAATGTACCTAATAATGATAACGCATGCATAATTAATCATTTTATCTTGTTACTAAGATCCATCGAAATTATGAGTGGTTTGGAAATAGGGCAAGGTTGTGGCCACTTTAAGGATTTTTTTATATATAAAAAAAACAGTTTATTTATTTATCTTTTAGGTTTTGTAGAAGTGTGTATCGAGAGACAAATATTTTATTTACTATTAATTTAGATAAGATGTAAGATGAAAGGTGTTAAGTCTTTATTGATCCCGTTGTGGCCACCTATTTCCACCTAAGTTTCCAGGTAGAGGAATTCATTGACTGTCAAAATAACATCAAAATCAAGTTCCTAGATATTCATTTAGTATGCTTCAATTAGAATCCACGCAACAAATAAAAATGTGTGCAAGATATTTAACGATTAATCACCAAGGCTCACTAATGGTGTTTGTTAGGAAATTATTATCCCACCAAAAACATTTTTATGAAAAATGTTGCCAAGACATATGGCTCGCACTGTCAAAAAGTTATCAGATCTCATGTAGAGCCAAGCTTATAACTCTACATGCACTTACTCTACAAGCCCTAACTTCAGAAACTCTACACACCGTAGTCAAAATATGTGGCTTGGCCGTTTCACTACGACAAGAATACCTACTTTATATTTTATACCATCACATGATGGTAAGTGGTCACCGCCATCTATGAACGTTTGCAATAACAGAGAGATTGCATTTGTTGCTAACCTTGAAATGATCTCTTGAATGACTCTTTTGAAGAACCCCATTAGCGCTGAGGGAAAACCGTGATGGTCTATGGGGAGCTAATGGCCTGACACTGCGCATTATCTCGAAGTCCCAATGAATTTTTAACGTATGTAAGATTGCGTGGTCGTCCTTTAATTTAATACACCATGTTTATCAGAAAAAGATACACCATGCCATAGGAACACAGGATGTAAATGGCCTTTGATTTCAGTTTGATTCTCGGCGGGGCATAGCGACTTTTTAAAGAAGTGCCTGTACAGAAAGGGCGACAGCATGACGCACGTTGGCGAGATACTGGGAGCCAATACATTGCGGCCTCAAGCAAGGCGCGAATTTAAAATACCTACGCGCGTAAATCGCGTGCTCCTCCCCCATACTTTGACTCGTAATACGCGCGAGAGAATCGCGGCGAATTCGCCCCTTCTGGACAGGGTCTGAGTACTTATTCTTTTAAATAAAGAATATTTTCTTGGAGTGAAATTTGCTAGCATTTATTTATAAGGTACTTTTTACCGTCCGACTTTTTATAGCACCGCGAACACTACTCGAATGATAAATCGATTACGAAAGTAGGTAAATAACTTTGATAAGTTTTCATACAACACTCATTATGAGGTTATTTCCGCTGATTATCCGACGATAAATTTATGATAATCCGCTTGGCTGTTTCATAGGCGCCAATATAATCTTACTTAATATTATAAACGCGAAAGTTTGTATGTATGGATATTTGTTACTCTTTCACGCAAAAACTACTGAACGGATTTGGATGAAATTTGGCACACAGATAGAATATGTTCTGAATTAACACATATGATACTTTTTATCCCGGGAAAACATACGATCCCTCGGGAATGCAGGTGAAAACGCGCGGGACAGCTAATGTTACATAAATACTTTACTTTCTAATTATTGTGTACTAGCTGTCCCCCGCGGTTTCACCCGCGTTCCCGGGGTAAAACGTAGCCTATGTCCTTCTCCATACCATAGGCTATCTGCATGCCAAATTTCATGATAATCCGTAGAGTGGTTGAGGCGTGAAGGCGTTACAAACAAACAAACTCACTTTCGCATTTATAATATAGCATTTGACGGGCCAGTTGGCGCAGTTGCACGTTGGCGCAGGTCGTGGGTTCGATTCCCACACAGGACATGCATTTGTGTGCATGAACATGTATGTATGTCCTGTGTCTGGGTGTAATTACCTGTGTATATTAAGTATGTATTTAAAAACAAAAAGTAGTATATCGGTTGTCTGGTTTCCATAGTACAAGCTCTGCTTAGTTTGGGATCAGATGACCGTGTGTGAGGAATGTCCCGGGATATTTATTTATTTTATAATATAAGGAAGGATTACTATGCTAAATAAAAGCCTAGCCTTGAATATCTCATAGCCTTATCTATATAATAGCTTGAACGTTTTTTAAAAACAAAGCTTCATAACACTCCTTATGGATGGGTACCAAAATGAAAAAAAAAATTATAACGAACGTATGAGATGCTAAGTTAATCGCCTCGCAGAAAGATAGCTGGCTCCATAATGCATCGCATTGACAAAGCTAAATCCAAGATCTGTATATAAACATACAACTGTCCGACATGTATAGTTGGACCGCGGTCCCCAGGCACGATGACCCAGCCTGGTAGAAGATCTACCCTTTTAAATAGAGGTGTCTTCCACTATGCACCTCCATATAAGTTTCACTTCTCTCTGGTGTCCCATGAAGCCTCATTAGAAAGTAATGCCAGGAGACTGGCAAACAGGCAGATGGCCCAACTGATGGTAAGTGACGACCTATGGAAAATACCATTAATTACCGAAATTTAAATTTAAAGTCTAGGAGGCATTAATGTGCAACTGCCTGAACAGCGTTATGGCATCAGATTTGCAACTTGAGGCTGGTAGCTAGACAGGAAGTACCATATACTAAAAAGTACCATACCAGCCATGGTTTCCAGAAGTTTCAAACCCTTAATAGTCATCGAACTTAGGGCATAAGATGTTACAGTAGTACCCAACTGATATGGCGATACGTGAATCTTCGTTCGCACAGAAAAGAAAGTATGGCCCCGAAGATTAACGAAAGAATGAGAGAAACTTACAATCAACCTTAGATCACTACTATAATGTTCATAATACAGTGCAGCTGTTAGTTCCGTCTCACTCGCAAGTCACGCCCCTCCGCACGGCGCGCGCTAACATGGCGCCAGCTGCCGACCAATAGTTTCCCGCGCTTTGAAAATGTATCTTCTGCGCAGGTACATCGGCAAGCCATATTAGTTGGGTACTACTGTACTAATCCCAGAAATCTCATCGTTTCGTGATTGCCATCTCTGTACTTTTATTTCACGCCAAGAAATTATGCTACCACTAGTTTACAATTTGCGAATGGATTGTTCTCATTAACGTGTATAGAAATTTCTTAAAATGGAAGAAGACACAAATCAAAAACAAACAATAATTTATTAGACAAAACGTTTACATAGTCGAGGACGTCAAGGAAGGGCACTCTTTACAAATCGTTCTCCTTTCAATATCGTCCACTCTTGTCGATAGTTCCGATATTTGTCGTTCGATAGACTTCACGTCACTACGGAATCCTGTCACAGTAGCGTCTAATTCTGTCAGGTATTGAATCTTGCTGCACAGCTCATCGTACTTCTGCGAGATAAACTCCCTAGCGTTCTGCGAATCGGTAAGTTCCTTATCGATTTTGTGAACGATTTCGTATTTCAACTCATCGAATTTTGATTCGAAACTCGGTCCCAGCAAATGTGCTCCTTTAATGGCGATCTCCTCTTCCATGCTCAATCTGTTTGGAGCACATTTAGTTGAGCACGACATTTTAGTTTTTTTGTGGTGTTACACGAAATAATTTTATGTTCTCGTAATTATTATGCATTTTTTCGCTCTCAGGTTCTGATTTTGATGTGTCAATTAGACAGTTTGAGAAAATGTTATGTTTCTTATTTTTTGTTTATTGCCAGTAATTTCTGTCATTAATGTCAGTTTTAAAAATAGAATTCATACTTGTTAACTCTTCTGGTTGGCTTGGTACCGTGTTTTTTTCGCTATCAGCATCTAGGTATATTTTTTGAAGTTGTGTTTAAATGTTAGGCGCCGATCCTGCAGAGAAGAGTTCTGGAGTTCCGCGTTCCGAGTTCTGCATTCCGCGTGGGGCCTTATATATAGACGGGCTACTTGGCGCAGTTGGTTAAGGTTAACCTTACGCGCCGCAAGTCGTGGGTTCGATTCCCACACAGGACATACATTTATGTGCATGAACATGTCTGTATGTCCTGAGTCTGGGTATAATTATGTATATTAAGTATATATTTACAAACAAATAGTAGTATATGTATTATATCAGTTATCTGGTTTCCATAGTACAAGCTCTGCTTAGTTTGGGATCAGATGACCGTGTGTGAGGAATGTCCCAGGATATTTATTATATTTTATTTGAAAGTAAAAAAAGTGTATGATGTGAGATCAGTAGCGAATATTGCAGAACTCTAGACTGCTTGCTGTGTGCACAATAGTCAACACGGAATGCAGAACTCGGAACTCCAGAACTATTTCTGTGGGATTGGCACCTTAGGTTCTATTATGTTGAACATCTCACAGATAATTAATATTATTATATCTTACCTATCTTTTTGTTTAGTTTTTATATGTAATGTTGAAACTTGTGAAGAGAAATAAATTTATTATTATTATTATATTATTAAATTTATCTGTGTCATTTTAATTTACGGGAAATAGTCTTGATCATTTAATGTCGAATAAATTCAAAATGAAATCAAGCAGTTTAACTTAGGTATTTTATCATTCACCTGCCCTGTTCCCAATGACTTGGGATCGGCCTAATATGTACGCTTCTTCAATTCGGCTCTTCTATCCGTCATACTAGAAATCACTTTCTTACCCATATAATCTTTCACACAATACATTCATATCTTCTCTCCAATTTGACTGAGGTATTTATCAGGATAAAACTTATGTTGTTTGTTATAAAGTGATGTAGCGAGACTAAATTCATTAGTTAGTTCGTAAGAAATGCTAGTGGTGTCTGTTCTATACAAACGTATTCCTCAGTTTCCTCTCTGGGTAATGACACTAGAGCAATGATTCAAATGATTGTTTTACCATGCAATCTGTAGGTACCACTGTATGTGTTGCTGTGTTTTTCTCCATAAATTCTAAAAAGGATTCGACCATAAATACTCATCAGACGAACCTATCCAATCAAAACAAATCTTTGAATAGCTCTATAGAACACTTGAACTACGCATACATTAGCCTCCATGATTTCATAATCATGATAACGACCATACATAATTGTAAATTTCCTAACAGTGTTACATGTAGTTGTCAATAACTTTATCTTAATACTTGTAACAAGTATGTAGGTACATGCATCCACTTCATAATTCCGTAGTATGATAGGCAATAAGTAATAACTTTATTTAGCATTTTACAACTTAGGTACTACGAGTTTTCCGCCTGCGGTTTTACCGCGCCCCTTATTTTACCCTCTTAGTGGCAGAATTTCCAAAATCCTTTCTTAGTGGATGCCAAACGTCATAAAAGGATCTTAAATACTAACATTGGAGGTAAAATCCTTCACTTAAAAATATTATTTGGCCCGTTAGGGGTTGATTTTCGAGAAACCCAAAAACTCACGATTATTTTTATCTATAAATATAAAATTCAAAGTCCTGACTGACTGACTGACTGATTGACTGATATATCAACGCACAGCCTAAACCGCTGGTCCTAGAGACATGAAATTTGGAGAGTATATTCTTTGTGAAGAGTAGGTATCCACTAAGAAAGGATTTTCCGAAATTCCACCCCTAAGGGGGTAAAATAGGGGATGAAAGTTTGTATGAAAGTCCGTCAGTTTCGATGTTAGGATCTTCAAATTTTGTGTTAAGGCTGAAGATTAAAAATTAATTGATACGTGTCTCAGCGTTTTTAATAATTCCACCCTCGAAGGGATGAAAAGCAGGATGAAGTTGTGTATGGGAACTCACTGATTGATATATCAATGCACAGCTTAAACCGTTGGTCTTAGAGACATGAAATTTGGAGGGTGTGTTCTTTGTGAAGTGTACGTATCAAATATGAAAGGGTTTTTCGAAATTCCACCCCTAAGAGGGTGAAACGGGGGCTGAATTTTCTGAGAAACATATTATTGCACACGTGAGTTTTTGGTTTTTTCATACGTTTTTATGATTGCATATTATACTTTATTTTGTAAATAAAAAAAAGTATGAAAAAAAAGCCAATATATTATAGTAATCATCAGTCAGAATATAAAATTCCAAGTCCTGACTGACTGACTGATATATCAAAGCACAGCCTAAACCGCTGGTCCTAGAGACATGAAATTTGGAGGATGTATTCTTTGTAAAGAGTAGGAATCCACTAAGAAAGAGTTTTTTGAAATTCCACCCTTAAAATAGGGGATGAAAGTTTGTATGAAAGTCCGTCAGTTTTTAAGTTAGGATTATCAAATTTTGTGTTTAGGCTGAAGATTGCGGTCAAACACAGGCCTATAAACAGTAAAAAAAGATTGAGAATTATTTTTTAAGTGTCACAGCGCTTTTGATAATTCACCCTCGAAGGGATGAAATGCAGGATTAAGTTGTGTATGAGAACTAACTGACTGATATATCAACGAACAGCCTAAAGTGCTGGTCCTAGAGACATGAAATTTACAGCGTGTGTTCTTTGTGAAGTGTAAATATCCACTAAGAAAGGTCACGTGTATCACAGATTTTCCGAAATGGGATTGCCTAACAGAGTCAATAGGGCACACACAAGAAAAAAAAACAAATGAGAGGGAGAGAGGGTACTTATAATGTTTGTTTTTGAAGAAAATATGTCATCTGTTTCCTATAGGCCACGCGGGCGACGCCGCGGGCAGAAGCTAGTAGGTATATATATTTTTAAGGCAGATCTGATTAAGTCATGTTCACTTTAAAGCCTTTGCTTGCGGCGGCGTCGTGTGACGGGTCGTCTTCTTCACTCCAATATGGCGAGGAGGGCGATGGCTGGCACAGTGGCGTAGC